>JASIRB010000996.1:0-350920 GCA_030323885.1 Branchipolynoe longqiensis | reverse complement strand
TAAATTAAAGCCCCAGTCACACCTCACCGGATTAGGGGAAACGGACAGAAACCAAACAAAGTCCGTTTTGTGTCTGTACAAGTTTTGAACATGCACAAAACTAAGAACGGATGCCACCGGACTGACTTCTACGGTTCTTGTTCGTTTTGAGTTTGTTTCGTCCGTTGGCTGTCCATTTCATGCCCGTTTCATGTCCATTTCATGTCCGTTTCATGTCCGTTTGTCCGGCGGCCTTCGCAACACTTTGACACATTTTAATACATTTTGATATTTATCACCACCGGACTAGACAATTCTGTCCGTTGCTCAATCTGGTGAGGTGTGAATGGGCCTTTAAGCGCTGATCAATGGCGACATGCTAGAAGCACTAGCTTCACATGTGTATCTCCCCCTTACCCTCCCCCCTCCCTCCCCTCCCTTCCCTCTCCACCCTCCCCCTCCTCCTTCCACCGCCACCCTCCCGTTCCTCCCCTCTCCCCTCCCCGTCCCCCTCTCCTCCACCTCCCCCACGCCGCTCCCTACCCCCTCCTCCACCTCCCCCAACCTGCCCTCCCTATCCCCTCCCCTTTCCCCTTCCCCCTCCCCTCCCCCTCCTCGACCTCCTCCACCTCCCCTGCCCTCCGCCTCTCCCCCCTCCCCCTGCCCTCCCACTCTCCTCAACCTCCCTACCCCTTCCCCTCTTCCCCCTCCTCCCCCCTCCCCCTCTTCCCCATTCCCCTGTCTGCCCCCTAACCCCTCCCCCCCCCAACCCACACCCCGTTTGTTCCTGGTTGCTTGTGGTTGCTTGTGGGGTTGTTTGTAACCTTACGACGGTTACCGGCTGCAGAACTGCAGCAATATAGAAAGGCCCCGATAAATCGGTCCGATCTTTGGTTGAAGATTAATCTTCTGGTGGGACATTTGTAGAAGCTGGGGATGTCTTTACAACAATTAAATGATGAATTGTTGGGGCGACCCCGAATCACTCCAGTCCGGCGGTAGCGCAGCACTCGTATCCAGTCGACAGCAGCAAGGGTTTAGGAGGAAGAGACGGGTAAAGGTGGGTCCAGCAGTTCCAGCAACAAGAACAAAGCGAGAGAAACGATAAGGTAAAGGGCCCCACCCAAGCAAACAACTCCCTGCCACCACCACCACCACCACCACCACCTCCACCACTACCACCACCACCACTACCACCACCACCACTACCACCACCACCACTACCACCACCACCACCATTACCACCACCAACCCCGCCACCACCACCACCACCAGGAGAAGTAAGCCTGTGAGAGAGAGAAAAAAAGGTAGAGTGTAGGACAGATAAATGAGGAGAGTTGAGTCAAAGGACCGTGTCTATTTTCTCTATGATGACCAGCCGGCGAGCCAAAGACACAGACAGAGTAAGAGTAGAAAGTGAAATGCCGGCGGGCTCCCCCTCCCGAAACTCTTTTCAGTCAATATCAAGGAGGAGCGCGGACAGCAGAGAGGAGATAGAGAGAGGTGTGGACGAAGTGCGGTCCGGATAGCAAGTGTGTCTGTCCTATCCCCTCCCCTTTCCCCCTCCCTATCCCCTCCCCTTTCCCCCTCCTCTCTCCTCCACCTCCCCACCCCCCTCCCTCCCCTCTCCTCCACCTCCCTACCCCTTCCCCTCTTTCCCCCCTTCCCCCTCCCCTCTCCCCTCCTCTTCCTGGTGGGTTTTCTTCGTGGTGTGTGTACTGTTGGAGTGCGGGAGGTGAGTGTATGTGTGTGTATGTGGGGGGCGGGTTGTGTGTGTGTGTGGGGGGGGGGCGGGCTGTGGGTGTGTGTGAGATAGTGTGTGTGTGTATATGAGCTGGGGGGTAGGGTAGGGGGCGGGCTCTATTAGCAGGGAAACCCCATGTGTGTGAGTGATCTTATTCCGAGACCACCGGAGCATGCCCTAATAAGGCCCGGGTTATTTTTCGCCCCTTCAAAGAGGGAACGCGGCCCGACGAGATTAGGTTAATCTGCGCAGGCCACGCCCATCTAATTAATTGATTGTGGGTTATTTCTTTGATCAAATATTATTTAGAATTTTTGATGGAGCTAAATGAAATTAAATGATCACACGTGGATGGGCGTGCACCTGGTGGCGGGTTTTAGCATTAGTCGGGGCTGGACTGTACCCCCCCCCCCCCATCACCCGCCCACCCACCCCCCCCCCATCTCCTCCTTCTCCTCCTCAACCACCGGACGCGGTGGCCGAATTGGTAGCGCACAGGCCTCCTGTGTGGAAGGTCGGGAGTTCAATTTCTGGTCGAGTCAAACCAATGACGTAACAATTTATACTTGTCACTTCCTAGCCAGGCACTCGGCATTATTAATATTAGGATAGGGTAAAGACTGGTTGGCTCAGTGTCGGGATAATGTGACTGAGTGGGATATTGGGTCATGATTTGTTTGTTTGTATGTTTGTTGTTGTTTAGCGTGCTAGCAACATCTAAGCTCATATCAGGACGGGTACCGACTTGTGACAGAGCGCACTCATGGCGACTTTATAGTGCTGCCCCACTGGGAGACCAGGTTGCCAGCACCATGACTTGATACTCCACTCAGTCACATTACCCTGACACTGAGCCAACCAATCCTTGCCCTCTCCTAATAGTAATAATGCTGAGTGCCTGGCTAAGAAGCGACAAGTATCAAATAATGCCATCTTGATGCCGGTGGCCTGGTCTCCCAGTGGGGCAGCACTATGAATTTGCCAAGAGTGCGCACTGTCACAGGTTGGTACCCTTGCTGATATGACCTTACATGTTGCAAGAATGTAAAACTTCAACAACCAACCAGCTAATCACCACCACCATCACCCGTACCACCACCACCACCACCACCACCAGCAGCACCATCACCACCACCACCACCACCACCGCCACCACCACAGCCACTACCATCACCACCACCACCACCACCGCCACCACCAATACCACCGTCACCACCACCACAACAACACCACCATCACCACCACCACCATCTCTCCGTCTCCCCTACCCCTCAACACTCTCTCTGACGCTCCCCTTCTCAGATAGGTAATTACCGGTCGCGTTTTTTTTTGTTTCGTTTCTTTTTTGGTTATAACTTTTTGCTCATAACTTTAAACAAATATTTGTATTCTTTTAATGTTTAATCTATTTCCCTTCCGGTCTCAAACATTACTCAGTCCATTGAGTTCTATGCATCCGCGATAAAAAATAAAAAAAATTATTCGGAGGAATAAATATATTAAAAACATTTATTAAATGCGACAGCTTTTCTTACCCATTTCCCTTCATATTCTTTGCCGGCTATATTTGTTAAAATCATCTTGATAGGTTCGACATTTGCTATTTGCCTTCTTGGAAGAAAAAAATGGAGAAGGGAACAGACGAGTTGCCAGAATATAGGACATAAACAAAGGAAGTTTGTTTTATTTAACGACGCCTCTAGAGCACATTGATTTTTATCATCGGCTATTGGACGTCAAACATATGGTCATTCTGATATATTTCTTTGGAGGAAACCCACTGCTGCCACATAGACTAATCTTTCCGATAAGCAGCAAGGGATCTTTTATACGCACTTTCCCACAGACAGGTCAACACATACCACAGCCTTTGATGAACCAGTTGTGGACCACTGGTTGGAACAGACAATAGCCCAAACTGCAAATGTGTCCACTGAGCAGGATCGATCGGATGGCCCACACCTTCACAGGTGGACACTCTACCGCCTGAGCTACATCCCCCTCCAAGAATATAGGACAAATGCAAAAGGTGTGTCTGGTGTGTGTGTGGGGGGGGGGGGGGGGGGGGGGGAGGAGCAGTAGAATGTAAGCAAAACTGTAAGGGAAGAGAGTAAGAGGACAGAAAGGGAATTGTGGGAAAGTTTGAAGGGAAGAGTAAAATAAAGGAATGTGTGTAAGCGAAAGGAATGAGAGTAAGATAAAGGAATGAGAGTAAGAGAAAGGAATGAGAGTAAGAGAAAGGAATGAGAGTAAGGGAAAGGAATGAGAGTAAGGGAAGGAATGAGAGTAAGAGAAAGGAATGAGAGTAAGAGAAAGGAATGAGAGTAAGGGAAAGGAATGAGAGTAAGGGAAAGGAATGAGAGTAAGGGAAGGAATGAGAGTAAGAGACAGCAATGGGAGTAAGGGAAGGAATGAGAGTAAGAGAAAGGAATGAAAGTAAGAGAACGGAATGAAAGTAAGAAATGTATGAGAGTAAGAGAACGGACTGAGAATAAGAGAAAGGAATAAAAGTAAGAGAAAGGAGTGAGAGTAAGAGAAATGAATGAGAGTAAGAAAAAAGATGAGAGTAAGAGAAAAGAATGAGAGTAAGAGAAAGGAATGAGAGTAAGACTAAGAGAAAGGAATGAAAATAAGAGAAAGGAATGAAAATAAGAGAACGGAATGAAAGTAAGAGTAAGGAATGAGAGTAAGAGAAAGGAATGAGAGTAAGAAAAAGGAACCAGAGTAAGAGAAAAGAATGAGAGTCAGAGAAAAGAATGAGAGTAAGAGAAAGGAATGAGAGTAAGAGAAAGGAATTAAAATAAGAGAAAGGAATGAAAGCAAGAGAATGGAATGAAAGGAAGAGAAAGGAATGAGAGTAAGAAAAGGAATGAGAGTAAGAGAAAGGAATGAGAGTAACAGAAAGGAATGAGAGTAAGAGAAAGGAATGAGAGTAAGAGAAAGGAATGAGAGTAAGAAGACAGTATTACCTGCGGACTATAATTGTGCTATAAAATTTAAATTTAAATTTACATTAAAATGTACATTGAAGTTTACATTTAAATTTGTCACCACCTAGCCTCGTGTTCAGCATTACTAGGATCAGGCAAGGTCTGGTTAGCTCGGTATCAGGATAATGTGACTGAGTGGGATATTGGGTCATGCTGCCGGTGGCCTGATCTCCCAGTGGGGCAGCACAATCAAGTCGTCATGAGTGTGCACTGTCACATGTCGGTACCCGACCTGATATGGCCTTAGATGTTGCTATCATAGCAGATCACATCAAACAAAACAAACTTATTATTAGGGAAGGGCATGAGACAGTGGAATGAGGAAGACCAATTGTAATGTAAGTTTCCCTTGCGTAAACAAATAACAATCTGCAAGAAAGAAAATGCATGAGGTTTTCTTAGTTCAATGTGCCCCGATATCTTTTTATTTATATTTGTTTTAATTTTGTATTGACGAGATATTTACTCTGCCCATAATGTATAAGCTCCCATGAGGGTGCTTGTTTTCAACGCTGGACAGCTGTGGGTGCTGTCTTGATCTGTTCCTTTGCCCAGGAGTGTTTACCCGTGTCTGCTCAGGTCAGCCTTCTGCAATTTTGGTTGTTATGTTAGTAATAGCCTATGTTAGTTTTGTTGTTGTCATTTTCCAGTTTTTTTTTGTCTAGTCTGAGTATGATTATTTATTCTTTTAATTTAACGCAGTAGGATTTGGGTGTTAGTTGGAGTGTTTTTGTGTTGTATTTTGCTTGATGACGGAAACAAGCTGAACTCTGTTCTGGAATTCACCTACCTCGGAAGCACTGTATCAAGTGATGGACACATTGATGCTGAAATACAGAGGAGGATGGCCAAAGCTAGCGCATCTTTTGGCCGACTACGCCAGAGACTCTGGAACAACCACCATGTGTCCATTCGGGTCAAAGGCAAGATCTACCGTGCAATCGTGCTATCCACCCTACTATACTGAGCCGAGGCCTGGACAGTGTACAGACGACAGGTGAAAAAGCTGCATGCCTCCATGATGCGACATCTGCGTTCAATCATGAGGCTAACCTGGAAGGACAAAGTGACAAATAAGGAAATACTCAAACGGACAGGGCTGCCCTCTATGGAAGATCTTCTGATTAAAAAGAATCTCTGGTGGACTGGACACCTCATGAGCATGTCATCAGACAGGCTACCAAAGCAGATCCTCTATTCTCAACTGTCTTCTGGCTACAGAAAGAGAGGGTGCCCTCGTCTCCAGTTCAAGGATACCATCAAGAGAAACCTGAAGCTGAGAGACATTAAGACCGACTCATGGACGCAACTCTCACAGCAGAGAGCTAAATGGAGAGCGGCAGTCAAGTAATGAAAGCAGTCTTTGTCACATCACGACCGACAGCATGATGATGATGATGATGATGATTTTGCTTGATGATATATAAACATTACTGTACACAACCCCCCCATACCCCCCCATACCCCCATACCCACCCATACCCCCCCCCCACACACACATTCACCTCCCTCATTTTGAAACCACCCACCTGCACCCAACGCATACAAATCCTGCAGCTCTATTACCATGGCCGGTGTCTCCACCTGGTGGTGGATTAGGGCGGCTCACTTACACCGCCGGTCTCCACCAGGGGGCGCCACAATAACGTCATTGACGGCGACGTCTGTGCCGTGTTTGGGGCCGGGATGCGGACAATGACTGTGTCGCCGCTTTACTACAAAATCACCGTCATCAACTGACAGATATAGCACACTTACTAAAAACTCCTGCCCCCAGTCCCATACTTGGTTGGTTGTTGGAGTTTTACGTCCTTGCAACATCTAAGGTCATATCAGGACGGGCACCAATTTGTGACAGAGCACACTCATGGTTACTTTATAGTGCTGCCCAACTTGGAAGTCAGGCTGCCAGCACCATGACCCGATGTCCCACTCAGTCACATTATCCTGGCATTGAGCTAACCAGTCCTTGTCATACCGTATTAGTTAAAGTTGCATAGTCCGATGGTTTAGAATTTATATATTTTTTCTGAGATAAATATATTAGATCGATCACTAGTATCTAATATACATGAGTTCAAAGTTACTTTTATTTTAAATGGTAAACTTTTGAGATATTTTGAGTGCAAACATGGAAAATTAGTTTTGGCAAGATTGCCAAAACTCTGACACCATAGACTTCTGCAGTAACAGGTTCTGTTAAATTGGCTCAGTGTTGCCTTCTATGCAGAAACAAATACTTAATAAGTGCATCAGTATCTCAGTTATATCTGGCAAATCAAATCTAGATAATTGGTTTGGTTTTGAAAATTTGATATTTCATCGGACTATGCAGCTTTACAGTTGCCTAGTCCGATGGTTTTGAGTCTGCTGTCATTTTCTGAGATAAATATAATTATTGTGTTGTTCGTTATAATCTACCCTACTTGAGTTTGAAGTAACTGATTTTAAATGGCTAGCTTTTGCGATATTTAAAGTGCAAACATCCCAAATTAATGTTGGCAAGTACACCAAAACTATGACACCATAGGCTTCGGCGGTGACTGGTTCTATTAAATTGTCTCAGTATTCCCTTCTATGTGGCCACACATATTTAATAAGTGCACCAGTATCTAAGTTAGATATACACAATAAAATCTAGGTAATTGTTTTAATTTTGAAAATTTGATGTTTTCATCGGACTATGCAGTTTTAATATTACCGGCATTTTGTGCTTCTTGACGACAACCTCTGAAGACTGCAGGATCCCTCCTCGTGCCACCAGTGGCTCCTCTCATTGGTTCATCACCGGTCACGGGACATATTCTTACTTAGCCGACATTGCCAGCCAGCCATCTTTTCTTCAATGATGTTGCCAGGACGTGAAACTCCAACAACCAACCAATTTTCTCCTCTACTCTCTGCAAACCCCATCTCCCCCCCCCCCCCCCCCCACACCCACACACCCACACACCCATCACCCTACTACCCCGTGAGGTTACCTCCCCCCCCTCCCTGCCCCCCCCCCCCACACACACTTTCACTGCAGACAGAAAGGTACACTGACACTGTAAAGTGTAATCACCTTCTATCACCAGCAGAGTTGTGTCAATGCACGCCCTCCCTGTCCTGCCGCCCCCCCCCCTCCCCATTTCATATTCTATGAAAATATGAAAGTAAAAATGACCATAAAAATCGTGACTATTTCATTTGAATGATGTTGATTGTCGGACAATTCATTTATACGGACACATTATTTTATTTTATTTTAAGGGGGAAACAAACTGCACCTTTGATATTCCAATACAGAAATCAAAACTAGACCAGACGGGATGACCGAATGAGTTAGAGCGTCCGTCTCCGGTGTTGGTAGACCATGGGATCGTGGGTTCGAATCCTGGTCGAGTCAAACCAATGACTTAAAAATTGATACTTGTCGCTTCCTAGCCAGGCGCTCGGCATTATTAGGATAGGGCAAGGAGCAGTGGAATGAGGAAGAATAGTCATCTGCGACTGAAATTTCCCCTGCTTAAATAACTAATGTACAAAAAAAAACCCGAGAAAACCCCAAAAAACTGGGTGATATTTATCATACTCATTGGCCTCTTGCAGCTCCCCGAATCGTTATATATATATATTATATATATATATATATATATATATATATATATATATATATATACATATATATATATACATATATATATATATTTATATATATATATATATACATTTAGAACATTTAAAGAGTAACTCAATTCGCGACATGTGTCATTTTCCCTATATCTCTCAGGCCCCACTTCCAACTGGTCCCCCACCCCACCCCACACTGGTTATGCCTAGGTCACAAATGCTGCGGTCGCCGTACGGTGCTGCGGTCTGCGGTGTGCATTGTAGTTTTTTTGCAAATGTTAGTTAGGGCATTGCGGTCTGCGGTTTATTTATTCACAAATCGTACGGTTGCGCAAGACACCTTGGGGTTTGTCTTTAACTTTATCCATGGATTTAATATATAAAAATGTAATTTTCTTAATATTGATCACACACAAACATGAATTTTGTATCATATTGGTATTCATTTTAAGACCTGTTCATTGATGTCAACAAAGGTGACCATGGATATGCTGCTGTGGAGTCCTTGCAGCCTGCGGCGTTGCGAGTTTCCGAAGTTAAGATAACTCCTCGACTTTAAAAAAAATGCAACACCTTGCGTCGAGCAAAAAACTGTATGGTCACCATGCAGTGACCGTAGCTCACCGTGCAGTCAACGTACGGTCTGGCCGATGTGGCGAGTTACGGTTGCCACAAGCACGCCGTAACGTATTTGTGACCGAGATTTTATTCAGACCCTATACTGGTCCCCAACCTGCCCCACTCTGGTACCTCGTCCAACCCTGTACTGGTTCCCCACCTCACACTGGTCCCTCACCCCACCTCCATACTGGTCCCCGCTCTCACACCCACTTGTCTCTCACAAACCCCACTCCCCCCCCTCACACACACAGGTCCCTCTCTTCACCCCTGCACTGGTCCCTAACGCCACCCCTACACTGGTCCCCGACGCCACCCCTTACACTGGTCCCCTCCCCCCACACCTACACTGGCCCCTCATCCCACTCCCTACTGGTCCCCGCTATCACACCCACTTGTCTCTCACAAACCCCCCCCCCCCCACACACACACACACTGGTCCGTCGCTTCACCCCGGCACTGGTCCCCGACCCCACCCCTACACTGGTCCCTCATCACACTCCCTACTGTTCCCCGCTCTCACACCCACTTGTCTCTCACAAACCCTCCTCCTCCCACACACACATTGGTCCCTCGCTTCATCCCTGCACTGGTCCCCGACCCACCCCTACACTGGTCCCCGAACCCACCCATACACTGGTCCCTCATCTCACTCCCTACTGGTCCCCGCTCTCACACCCACTTGTCTCTAACAAAACGCCCCTCCCCCCACACACACACACTGGTCCCTCGCTTCACCCCTGCACTGGTCCCTCGCTTCACCCCTGCAATGGTCCCCGGCCCCACCCCTACACTGGTCCCTCCTCCTAGTCCTACCCCGACCTTGACCTCTGTATCAGCAGCAGTCTACAATAGCTTACAGGGTGAGTAAATGTTGCGCAGTGCGCGCCACATGGTGTCGATATAATTGAATGAATCCGGGCCGAATCCAGCGCCATCTCCCCCACAACTCCCTCACACACACACACACACACACACACACACACACACACACACACTCTCTCCCACAGACACAAAGCTTCTGCAGTCCTCAGCGCCACATTTACACTGGGAAAGTTTGACGAACAATTCGCTTCACACTTTCTCCATAGATAATCAATTCAGCAAGGTTGGTTTTGTTGGAGTTTTACATCCTGGCAACATCTGAGGTCATATCAGGACGGGCCCTGACTTGTGACAGAGCACACTGATGGCGATTTTTTAAATTACTGTGCTGCCCCACTGGGAAATCAGGCAACCAGTAGCCTACCATGACCCAATATCCCACTCAGTCACATTATCTTGACATTGAGCTAACCAGTCCTTGCCCTATCCTAATTGTGTTGAGCGCTACGCTAGGAAGTGACAAGTACAAATTTGGTAAGTCATTGGTTTGACTTGACCGGGAACCGAACCCCCGATATCCCGCACGGGAGGCTTGCGCTCTACTGATTCGGCCACCGCGTCAAGTCAATTCAGTATGATAAGTGGGGCATAGAGGTGTCTACCTCCAGACACCCAGTTGTATGATATTAATGCCAGTGATAGACTCGATGTTAAAGCTGCATAGTCTGATGAAATATCAAATTTTCAAAACCAAACCAAATATCTAGATTTGATTTTACATATCGAATGTAGATACTGATGCACTTATTAAGCATTTATTTCTGCGTATAACTAGAAGACAATACTGAGTCAATTTAACAGAACCTGTTACTGCAGAAGTCTATGGTGTCAGAGTTTTGGCGTGCTTGCCAAAACTAATTTTCCATGTTTGCACTCAAAATATCTCAAAAGTTTACCATTTAAAATAAAAGTAACTTTGAACTAATGTAAAGTAGATACTAGTGATCGATCTAATATGTTTATCTCAGAAAACATACACAAATTCTAAACCATCGGACTATGCAACTTTAAATATTGTAATTTAATAACGCAATAAAATTGTTAATGTTATTATTATTCACATCGGGCACGGTGGCCAAATCTGTAGAGCGCAGTCCTCCCGGAGGTGTGGAAGGTCGGGAGTCCAATTCCCGGTCAAGTCAAACCGATGACTTACAAAATTGACACTTGTCCCTTCCTAGCCAGGTGCTCGCCATTAATAGAATAGGGCAAGGACTGGTTGGCTCAGTGTCAGGATAATGTGACTGAGTGGGATATTGGATCATGGTGCCAGCTGCCTAGTCTCCCAGTGGGGCAGCACTATAAAGTCACCATGAGTGCACACTGTCACAAGTCCGTACCCATCCTGATATGACCTTAGATGTTGCCAGGACGTAAAACTCCAACAAGCAACCAACCAAACAACTAGCTGTATTTTATTAATGCAAGCGATATGTTAACGGCACTAATTAAATAAAATATTATAATTTAATAACGCAGTAAAATTGTTAGTCTTTTCCAATGTAGGTACAGTGTTTTCGTCTCCTTCTTTTGGTGGCTTGCAGGTGGCGATGCATTTATATTAGAAAGGGTCTGAGGGAGCTGACAAAGTTTGTTCAATTTAAACCAGACGGGATGGCCGAATGAATTAGAGCGTCCGTCTCCCGTGCTGGTAGATCATGGGATTGTCGGTTCGAACCCTGGTCGAGTCAAACCAATGACTTAAAAATTGATATTTGTCGCTTCCTAGCCAGGTGCTCGACATAATTAGGATAGGGCAAGGAGCAGTGGAATGAGGAAGACCAATACACAATATTCACACGCATGCGCTGTGGCAACGGTCCCACAATGAAAGTGTTCATCGTCACCATCAGATGTCGACATGCGTTGTGAATATTGTGTATTAATAGTGACTGACTAGTTTGGTACCCTCCTACAATTTTCAAAAGGGTCCAAACATGAACATTTTATTTTTCTTTGAAGAAAAAAAAAGATTTTTTTCATAAATGTTGTTTCTTTCAGAGATAATTTAATTTATTTGCGTTGTTTTTGACACGCTGCTATCGGCGCTGTGTTGGTGAACCGAGATGAGGGGGAGGTTTATACTGTTGTGGGGATCAAATAATCCGGTCAAATACTCAGACAAAGCCGGTAACCCCCGGCACCCGGCACCCGGCACCCGGCACCCCGGCCTGACGCCCGCCTTATGTTTAACACCAACACAGACTGAATCCGCAGCAATAACACCAATTTTAAAATTTTAAAATTTAAAATTTTTTATATTAATTTTTTTTACTTGGCGCGGTAGCCGATTCGGTAGAGCGTAGCCTTCGCGTGCGGGGGATCGGGACTTACTTGTCGCTTCTTAGCCTGGCGCTCAGCATTCATAGGATAGGGGCAAGGACTGATTAGACCAGTGTCAGGATAATGTCACTATATAACGAGTGGGATATCAGGTCATGATGCCGGTGGCCTGATTTCCCAGTGGGGCAGCACTATCATCATCATGTTGTCGGTCATGATGCGACAAAGACTGCTTTCATTACTTGAATGTCGCTCTCCATTTAGCCATTCAGACGGGATGGCCGAATGAGTTAGAGCGTCCGTCTCCCGTGCTGGTAGATGGTGGGATCGTGGGTTCGAGTCCCGGTCGAGTCAAACCAATGACTTTAAAATTGATACTTGTCGCTTCCTAGCCAGGCGCTCGGCATTATTAGGATAGGGCAAGGACTGGTGTGCTCAGTGTCAGGATAATGTGACTGAGTGGGATACCAGGTCATGGTGCCGGCGGCCTGGTTTCCCAGTGGGACAGCACTATAAAGTCGCCATGAGTGCGCACTGTCACAAGTCGGTACCCGTCCTGATATGACCTTAGATGTTGCTAGCATGTAAAACAACAACAAACAAACAAACCATTTAGCTGTCTGCTGTGAGAGTGATGTCCATAAGTCGGTCTTAATGTCTCTCAGGTTCAGGTTTCTCGTGATGGTATCCTTGAACCGGAGATGAGGGCACCCTCTCTTTCTGTAACCAGAAGACAGTTGAGAGTAGAGGATCTGCTTTGTAGAGGTGCAGCACTATAAATATAATTATAAAGTGGCCATTGAGTGTGCACTGTCACAAGTCGCTACCTGTCATGGTATGACCTCAGATGTTGCCAGGACGTAAAAGTCCAACAACCAAACAATCGATATTTTTGTTACACTTGCCTAATACCCCTGTCACACTACGACGTAACGACCCAACGTAAGCCTAACGTGGTCATTATGTTGATGTACGTTGGATTACGTTATGATGATGTCAGAATGACGTTAGACTGACGTCGAGCTACGTCACGTTACGTCGTGTTACATCGACTTACGTCGAGGTTTTGGACATGTTCAAAACTTTTGACGTAGTTCAAACATAAGGGTTTACGTTCGCCGTACGTTCTGTACACATTTGGTGAACGTCAATGATGTTAAACCGATGTTATTAAAACGTTAGTCACTACGTTCAACTACGTTGCACTACGTTGCACTAAATTGCACTACATTGCACTACGTTGACCCACATTAAACCCAGTGGAAACGTCCACGCGACGTAATGGGAACATCAGGATAACGTCCGGATAACGTCCGGATAACGTCAGGATAACGTCAGGAGAACATCAGGAGAACGTACGTTCAACGTACTTCAACGCTTCGCCATCAGGTAACGTAGTTCTGGCGATGGAATAACGTTCATAACGTTCTGTGAACGTAATGAACTTGTCCTCTCTCGTTGAATGACGGTATCACTACGCTTTACCGACGTTACGCTCTCATCCACTACGCTGCATCCACGTTCAACTTGTGCCCAAATTTGCATACTACGCCGAGAAGTTCAACGTTCTTCATGTTCTCCTTACGCTGACGTCATTATATCATAGTGTGACAGGGCCATAAGTTGTTCGCCAACACTGCGCGCCCCATAGGGTCGGGGAATTGTGGTGCCGGCGCATGCGTCGCGCTTTAAGGTGGCATCCACGTAGGCCAGGCGCATTTAGGAGTGGCGCTCCAGGTTAATCAGTTCTGATTACATCGTCAACGACGGTGAAGCATTGCAAACAGAAAATGTTGTTCTAGAGTGTTATACTCCATGTGCGGAGGCTGGGTATGTGGTAGGTGTGTGTGGTTTGGGGGGTGGGGGGGAGGGGGTAGGAGGGGAGGGGGCGGTGAGGGTGCGACTTGCAAGCCCACTTTTATTTACATCCAAGTTGGGAGTGTAATTTAAAGATTCATGGTCCGATGAAAACATCAAATTTTCACAATCATGACAAGTATCTAGATTTGATTCTAGATATCTAATTTAGATACTGGTGCACTTATTAAACATTGGTTGTCACATATAAGGGAATACATTTTTTAGATTTGATTCTACATATCTAACGTAGATACTGGACTTATTAAACACTTGTCGCCAAATAGAAAGGACTACTGAGTCAATTTAATAGAATTTGTTACTGCAGAAGCCTATGGTGTTAGAGTTTTGGCAAGCTTGCCAACATTAAATTAGCACATTTGCTGTTCAAATATCTCAAAAGTTAGCGATTTAAATTAAAAGATACTTCAAAGTAAAGTAAGGTAGATTATAATGATCAACCTAATATGTTTATCTCAGAAAATGAGAGAAACTCAAAACCATCGGACTATGCAACTTTAAAGTTGCCTTAACCGATGGTTTTGAGTTTGTGTCTTTTCTTAGATAAATATATTACGTTGATTGTTATAATGTACCTTACTTTAATTTTAAATAACTTTGATTTTAAATAGCTAACTTTTGAGATATTTGAAGTGCAAACATGCTAAATTAATTTTGGCAAGCTTGCCAAAGCTCTAACACCATAGGCTTCTGCAATAACAAATTCTATTAAATTGACTCAGTAGCCCCTTCTATTTGGCGTCAGGAAGTGACAAGTATCAATTTTTAAGTCATTGGTTTGACTCGACCAGGGTTTGAACCCACGACCCCACCATCTACCAATACGGGAGACGGACGCTCTAACTCATTCGGACATCCCGTCTGGTCATATTGCCTAACTAAGTTGATTATAAACAAACAAACTAAATCATCAATTAATTTGTTGTTTCGACGACTGCTCGCGGTGAGTTTGTCTCACTGGGTGCAAACCTAAGTCGTCCAGGCCGCTGCCATCAGTGGTTCGGCCAAGTATTAGTAGCGGTTGGTGGACGAGACGCTACTGGCACTCCGTTAATAATATTAATATAATGTATCTATCATCATCATCATCATGCTGTCGGTCGCGATGCGACAAAGACTGCTTTCATTACTTGACTGCCGCTCTCCATTTAGCTCTCTGCTGTGAGAGTTGCATCCATGAGTCGGTCATAATGTCTCTCAGCTTCAGGTTTCTCTTGATTCATTTCATGAAAGCTGCCTGCAAAAGTGTTGAAGTGCTGCTGGCTTTTGCACGTTACCAGTGGCACTCTCTCGGGGAGCAAATAGAGGTTTCACACCGGCAAGAACATGTCAAGACAGGCGCAAAACTATTTGTCCCTGCAGTGGCTGGTCGGGAGATGGTGGGAGTTCCATACATCAGCCTCCCTTAATGGTGCCACAGTGACATGGTTTTATATTTAGGGTTTGCTCCCTTAGCCTTTGGTTCTGTCAAGAACCTGTACCACAAGGCAGTGGTTTACAACTCTGCAGGGCAGAGGCGTCAAACAAATGTATCTATATAGCACAATAAAATTATGTAATTGTATTCACATGTTTGTTATGGTATGCGGAACATATGTAGATCAATATGAATTATTATGTGATACAGATTCAATGGATTCATATAGGATTTTAGAGGAAAAATATAGATTGCCATCCAAAAGATATCATCCCTCTTCCCTCATCTCTCATCTCTCATCCCTCATGTCTCATCTCTCACCTCTCATCTCTAATCCATCATCCCTCATCTCATCCCTCACCCAGCCCTCACCCAGCCCTCACCCAGCCCTTCCTCCTTCCCTCCTTCCCTCCTTCCTCCTCCCAGCTAAGACTCAGCAGTGCCGAAGGGGTCACGTGACATGACACCCACCCTAGTCTGTAATCAGCCCGTGGCTGTCAATCACCCTGTCACGTGACAAGGTGGGCGGAGCCAGAGGGGGCGCGCCATGCTGATCAAAGAGCATGTCTTCGTTGGCACGAGCGGCCCCAAGATTTATGAGGTTGTAAGGGGTCACGGTCCGTGCGCCAAGTCCCCTATTATCGCCCAGCAGCCTGACCACACACGGGCGTTGCCCGGTCCTTGGGGCCTCGTTCCCGGCCAGACGCAGCCTCGCTCTGGGCTGCTCAGTTCAGGTCGCGCAACGATAAATCATGTTTTCGTTTCTTTGGTCTGCCTGGCCTTGTGGGGAATGTGGAATGTGGATTGTGGATTGTGGATTGTGGATTGTGGATGAGTTGGCTGGTGTCGCACTTTCCGCCCTCCGCCAGTTTCCGCCCTCCGCATCGCTTCTGTGCCTGCGTCAAAATAGAACAGCATCGTCACTAACCTTATAAATTTAATATAATGTTTTTGCTAAAGATGTTTTCTATATGTATACCAAGCGATTTGTTTCTAGGTGGTGTGGTTTTAGAGATATTTCACTTTTTATGTATTTTCTGTATGAAGATTGCTCACGACCATTGACAATGCCTTGAGTTTGATGCTAAGCACAGTGCAAAACATTAGTTTTATTCAAAATTAATAGAAATCAAGAACCCTAACCTTATAAATTTAATATAATCTTTTTGGTAAAGATGTTTTCTATATGTGTACCAAGCGATTTGTTTCTAGGTGTTGTGGTTTTAGAGATATTTCACTTTTTCTGTATGAACATTGCTCACGGCCATTGACAATGCATTTGAGTGTATGTGGAGGGCGGAAACTGGCGGAGGGCGAAAACTGCGACACCGGCATGTAAATGTTATTGCGCATTTGAGAATTGCACATTTTAATACAACTGCTTGATTTGAATTACTGGTGCTTACAAATAATGCATGAAATCATTTATTTAAATAAAATATGAATTTTTGAAAATATATATTTAGTTGATGCTATTTCAGGGACAATGTTAATTCAAGATGGTCCTTTTTTGTTTGCTTCATTAATCAGTTGCATAGCAATTATTAAAGTTGCACAGTCTGATGGTTTTGAATTTCTGCCATTTTTCTGAGATAAATATATTTAATTGGTTGTTATAACCTACCTTACTTTAGTTTGAAGTAACCTTCATTTTGAATGGCTAACTTTTTTAGATATTTGAAGTGCAAACATCCTAAATTGATTTTGGCAAGTATGTCAAAACTCTAACACCGTAGGCTTATGCAGTAAAACTAACAGGTTCTGTTAAATTGACTCAGTATGGCCTTCTATGTGGCAACAAATTTGTAATAAGTGAACCAATATCTAAGTTAGATATGTAGAATAAAATCAAGGTGAATGTTTTTGTTTTGAAAATTTGATGCTTCATCGGACTATGCAGCTTTAAAACTGATCTGTAATGAATAACATATTAGC
The DNA here is from genome assembly GCA_030323885.1 of Branchipolynoe longqiensis. Lineage (NCBI taxonomy): Eukaryota > Metazoa > Annelida > Polychaeta > Phyllodocida > Polynoidae > Branchipolynoe > Branchipolynoe longqiensis. The sequence goes on along the minus strand of JASIRB010000996.1, from coordinate 333,579 downwards.
AAAAATAATAACTATTATAATTTATAGTTGCATAGTCTGATTCTTTTGACTTTCTACCATATTTATAAGATAAATACAGTAAAACCTCTCTAACCGACGACCTCCACGGATCGACCACTCCCCTATATCAGTCGCTTTATTTGGATCCCATCGATACCATTGTAACCATATGCTAACTCCCTAAGCCGACCAGCTCCCTAAATGGACCACTTGCAGTCGGTCCCAAGGTCGGTCGATTTAGAGAGGTTTTACTGTATACAGTATAACCCCGTGAAACCAAACTTGAAGGGATCCTAGAAATTTGTTTGGATTAACTGATCATTGGTTTAGCCAAACTTTGGCTTTGACTTTGACTATGAGTAAGCATGTATTGCACATGTAATATACAAATTTACAATGTATGTGGACACTTTGATTATTGTTTTTTATGTATATACAGTGTAGTGGTCTGCACTGACCTCTCAGGCAAGTAACCACATAGACAGGTAGGCGTGGGGAGTGTCTTGATATCAGGGAGCCTAGGTGGTGTAATGGTTAGCACACTGGCCCGGAGTGCAAAGAGATGTGGGTTCGAGTCCCGCTTTAGGCACAGTATTTCCCATTTTCATCACCCCCACGACACTGGTTGCCGTGATCAGGATCCTGTACAAGCTTTGCGCTGTATGGTTTGTTGAACCTACCCTGTGTATGTATGTGTTAGTGCATTGCCTGTATGTATGTAATTGTAAGCATTAAAAGACTTGCAATTCCAGGGGGACGAGTGTAGTAGTCTGCACTGACCTCTCAGGCAAGTAACCACATAGACAGGTAGTCGTGGGGAGTGTCTTGATATCAGGGAGCCTAGGTGGTGTAATGGTTAGCACACTGGCCCGGAGTGCAAAGAGATGTGGGTTCGAGTCCCGCTCTAGGCACAGTATTTCCCATTTTCATCACCCCCACGACATACAGTATAACCCTGTTAATCCAAGCTTGGTTAAACCAAACGATCAGTTAATCCAAACTTTGTTCGCCGGCCCGGCAAAATACTACCATTTATCATATATAAAAGGTTTGTGGGGTCTCAGATGACCTTATATAGTTATAACCACATGAAAGTTTGGTTTAACCATACTGAAAGTGGCCTGGGGTCTGACAATTTTGTTTGGATTAACCGATAATTTGAATTAACCGACTTTGGTTTAACCGGGTTATACTGAATTACATTAGTTGTGGTCGCAAGCCGTAGTGTGACTGGGGCTTAAGAGGGTAGTCACATGCATCCCTGATATATGGATACTGCGCGTGAATACTGCGCGGTAGTTTACTTAGTGCTTGCTAAAGGTGAGAAGACGGAGATGGCAGAGCATGTTCAACATGGCCAGACAACAACATGACTTAGTATTGCGGTAACTTCCGTTAGTCATTTGCTGCAATGAGAGGGGAGCGGGATGTAGCTCAGGCAGTAGCGTGTTCACCTGTGAAGGTGTTGGTCATCCGATCGATCCTGCTCAATGGATCCATTTGCAGTTTGGACTATTCTACGTTCCAACCAGTGGTCCCCAACTGGTTCATCAAAGGTTGTCATATGTACTGTCCTGTCTGTAGGAAAGTGTATATAAAAGACCCCCATGTTGCTTATCGGAAAGAGTAGCCTATGTGGCGGCAGTTGGTTTCCTCCAAAGAAATATGTCAGAATCCCGCTGTGTATAACTTACAGCATCTTCAAAGTCCAGTTGCTCTCATACCATGTCTATGTGGTGTGGGAGGTTAAAAATCCCTTGAGTCGGTAAAAGTGTAGACTCAGGCTTTCTATCGACAAACTGTCTAATGGTGAAAACAAGTCTATTCAGACTTATCCATGATAGGCAGTATAAATCTTCAACAACAAAAAAGAAAAGAATGACCATTTCTTTGCCATCCAATAGCCGATGATAACAATTAATGTGCTCAAGAGGCATCGTTAAATAAAACAAGCTTTACTTTTGTTTGTGCTGGAATGGGACACCTCTGCATTGTGTATGTTGTTGAAGCTCGCTCTGGTCTGGTGCTAAACGTGCGCGCCTATTTACAGTGTGTACATGCTGACACTGCAGGACTTCAACCACCTTATTACGGGAGGTGACTATAGTTCCAGAATACTCCGCTTTCTCGAACTGGCGCTCGATCCCGGCCCTCCGACACAGTCGTCTCCTAGGGGGCGCTACGTTCACTGCGACCCCGCTCGGCCTCCTAACCAGCCATCGGTCATTCGTTAGATCTTCATAGATATTTTAGCTCTATTGGGTAGGGGCCGACTATATTAAATATATATTCCTCTCCTTCTCCCTCACCCCCCTCCCCTTCCCCCTCCCTCTCCCTCTTCCTCTTCCTCTTCCTCTCCCTCTCCCCACCCCCTCCCTCTCCGCCTCACTTTCCCTCTCCCTCTCCCTTTCCCTCTCCCCTTCTCCTCCCTCTCCCTCTCCCTCTCCCTCTCCCTCTCCCTCTCCCTCTCCCTCTTCTTCTCCCCTTCCCCCTCTCCCATTCTCCTCTCTCCCTCCCCTCTCCCTCCCCTCTCCCTCCCCTCTCCCTTTCCCTCTCCCCGTCCCTCTCCCTCCCCTCTCCCTCCCCTCTCCCCTCCCAGTGGGGCAGCACTATAAAGTCGCTATGAGTGCGCACTGTCACAAGTCGGTACCCGGCCTGATATGACCTTAGATGTTGCTAGGACATAAAACAACAACAAACAATACAAACATTTACATATCCATATATCTCTATATACATCCACATACATATCCATATATATACATATGCATATCCAGTACAACCCGGTTAAACCAAGCTCAGTTAAACCAAATGATCAGTTAATGCAAACTTTTTTCGGCGGCCCGGCAAAATACTTTCATGTGATTATAAGGTGATCTGAGATCCCACCAACTTTTTTATATGATAAATGGTAGTATTTTGCCGGGCAGCCGAAAAAAGTTTGGATTAACCGATTATTTGGTTTAACTGAGCTTGGTTTAACGGGGTTATACTGTATATACATAACAAAAAGAATAATCAAAGTGTCCACATACATTCTATATTACATTCATAATGCACCCACGTTTTTGTCAAGGCCAAGTCAAAGTTGAAGCAAAAGCTCAGTTAAACCAATGATTGGTTTATCCAAACAAATTTCTAGGGTCCCTTCAAGTTTGGTTTAATGGGGTATACTGTATACATATGCATATATAATAATGATATATACGAGTCAGCCTCACGAAAATGGGCCAATTGGTGGTTTATTTAATATGTCGGCGTCGCAATTCTTAAAGTGTAGTCCATTTCTTTGTTTTATATTAAATTATCCTAGAAACAAATAAGGTTGTTGTATTTTCTCTACCTTTACATTCAGGATAAATGTAAGGACTTTGCAACACCTCTGTCAATGCTAAACTATAATTATGCTGTTCGACGCCGAAAGCCAATGCTCGACGCCGACAACTTTAACAAATGTTGGCGTCGCAATTCTTAAAGTGTAGTCCATTTCTTTGTTTTATATTAAATTATCCTAGAAACAAATAAGGTTGTTGTATTTTCTCTACCTTTACATTCAGGATACATTTAAGGACTTTCCAACACCTCTGTCAATGCTAAATTATAATTATACCGATCGACGCCGACATCCATGCTCGACGCCGACAACTTTCCCCAATTGGCCTCTTTTCGTGATCCTGACTCATACACACATATACTTACTGTTGCGTGCGGCGGGGATGTACGTATGCCTTATTTAATATAATAATAATCCATGCATGCTAATTTAATTACCTCCATTTTGTGATTAGCTAAAGTTCGAGCTACACAACGAACGATCCTGATGAAAAAGAATGCAAAGTGGAATAAAGAGCGAGCTGCTGAAATGCAAGCCTCGACGAACGGCACCCGAGAGAGAACGCACAAATCTCGCACTGGGCTGTAATCTCGTCCCCCGTGGGCGAGACGAGACCTGCCACCCACCGGACCCGTTTTACAAAAAAATCAACCTCCTCTCGATATGCTTATGTCTTACTCTTAATGCCAGAGATTTCAATTCAGTAATAAATATGTATCGATTATCTCAATTCTATGCGGGCAGATTTAGATAGATCTATACATTTATAAATTTAGATTGTGCATTTACAATTGTAATCAGTGCATCTCTGGTGGTTTTAATTTGCAGCGCTCGGACACACGAGAGAAGGCATATATAAGTTTTTTATATTTATTGAATAGAAGCTCCATCATGGAATATCATAGGGTTATCTCAATCATCATATCATAACAGATAACAAAAAATAAACAAAAAAGTCAGTGCCACAGAGGCGAGTGAGGCTGGCTCAAATGCGGGTGACTGGCACCAGTGTCACAGAAGGACTGGCTTCCTTATCGTTCATCAATTGGCTGTTGTAGTTGGCAAATGCGACTGGACATATTTCTGAAGCGAGATGAGAGATACATTTAAGGCATAGTAAATAGAGGCAATTAGTGAAATCAGCACTTAACCCCTACCAATGACTGAACTAACGAAAACAAAGAAAAAAGGGTTGGGTGGGTGGGAAAATCTGACTTGCTTGTTTGCGGGCTTGTGGCGAAGTGAGGTTTGGGGCAGAGTAGGTCATATGGAGGTCACGAAAAAGGTCATGTTAGCCTCGCTCGCAAATTAACGATGTTGCCTCGCAACATACGTAATTAGAATCGTCCAAGTTGCGCGATTCTAATTAAAACCAACGACGCACCGACTATAAGTATAATTGTAAATGCACAATGTAGATTTATCACAAACTATAGATCTATCTAGATCTGCCCACATAGAAGTTAGATAATCGATACATATTTATTATTGAATTGAAATCTCCGGCATGATTTTGCTAAACATACCAAGATGCACCGACTATAAAAAGTATAATTGTAAATGCACAATGTACATTTATCACAAAGTCTAGCTCTATCTAGATCTACCCGCATTAGAAGTTAGATAATCGATACATATTTATTATTGAATTGGAATCTCCGGCATGATCTTGATAAACATACCAAGATGCACTGACTATAATGGTAAATGCACAATGTAGATTTATCACAACGTCTAGCTCTATCTAGATCTACCCGCATTAGAAGTTAGATAATCGATACATATTTATTATTGAATTGATACCTCCGGCATGATTTTGATAAACCTACCACCTAGCGGCCAGGACCCACATTAGCAGCATCCCATCGATCCCATGATGCTTTGCTTTGATCCGGGCATTCTCTTTGATCCCCACCGCCACCGCCCTAAATAGACACGAGGGGGCGCCACCCTCAGCTGGGATTTAACCCTTCTAGTTCTACCTGTTATTCTTCTTCCTGCTTTCACTCAAATGTCGTCTGCTCTGAAGTAAATTCAGTGAGATATAATTAGTTTTTTGTGATAATCACCATTAATACATTACCCCCCCCCCCCCCTACCAAACATTTACAATCAGATGATTTGTTTAATTGATTCTGCATGGCGAGATTTTGAAGAAAGCAGACGACATTTTAGCGGTGTTCAGGTGTTCAATGGAGTGGCCCTCGCGGCCATTTTCCTGTCGAAGGGGCTAATGGGCGAGAATTGGAGCGGGATTTGTGTGGCCGGAATGTCGTAAGAAATACATGAGTAGCGCTACAACATTTGCAGTCTGAGGGGAAGATATTGTTAACGCGGGCTTAAAGATGGTTCTTGTATGGAGCGAACAAAATCAACTTGTTATATTTATTCATATATACATAGGTGTACATATATACATATGCACTATGTGTACATATATACATATATACATATGTACATATATACATATGTACTATGTGTACATATATACATATGTACATATATACATATGTACTATGTGTACATATATACATATGTACATATATACATATGTAATATGTGTACATATATACATATGTACATATATACATATGTACTATGTGTACATATATACATATATACATATGTACATCTATACATATGTACTATGTGTACATATATACATAGGTGTACATATATACATATGTACTATGTGTACATATGTACATATGTAATATGTGTACATATATACATATATACATATGTACATATATACATATGTGCTATGTGTACATATATACATATGTACATATATACATGTGTACTATGTGTACATATATACATATGTATATATATACATATGTACTATCTGTACATATATACATATATACATATGTACATATATACATATGTACTATGTGTACATATATACAAATATACATATGTACATATATACATATGCACTATGTGTACACATATACATATGTACATATATATACATATGTAATATGTGTACATATATACATATGTGCATATATACATATATACATATATGTACATATGTGTATATATGTTCATAAATACATATGTACATATATGTTCATGTGCGTATATATGTACATATGTACATATATGTACATATGAACCTATATGTACAAGTGTACATATATGTGCATATGTACATATATGTTCATATGTGCATATATGTCCATATGTACATATATGTACATATTACATTCATAATGCACCCATTTTTTTGCCAAAGCCAAGTCAAAGTCGAAACCACAGCTCGATTAAACCAATGATGGGTTAATCCAAACAAATTTCTAGGGTCCCTTCAAAGTTCAAGTTTGGTTTAACAGGGTTATAATGTACTTCTATTAATGTAATACTCACAATAATCGCGATAATACACAATACCCGTGGTGCTTGTGATAATCGAAATAACCGTAATCATACATGATGTCATATTGATCATAATGATGATGATGACGATGACGACGATGATGATGATGATCATGATCATGATCATGATCATCATCATCATGATCACCACCATCATCATCATCATCATCATCATCATCACCATCATCACCATCATCATCATCATCATCATCATCATCATCATCCATGTCCTCATTCACCCGTTGATGGGTGCGGTGAGCTGGGTGGTATGGTTCTGGGTCGGATTTGGATGTGGGGGGTTCCCTTATTTGAATGCACGGGGTCCAAAGAAATGCCTGCCCGGATTCAGGATCTTACCCGTGGCGCCTCCTAGTGAGTTGAGGGTCGGTTGGTTGTTGGGGCTTCACGTCCTGCCAACATCTAAGGTCATATCAGGAAGGGTGATTCGGGGGTGAGTCGTTCACAGTTCAGTCGTGCTCCGGTATATTTGAAGTGAGAGCAGGGAGACTGTTGGATTCGGTTCCCAGGTGGCGGGAAGCAGAGATTGTCCGGTTATCGGGGGGTCTGCAGAGAATAACGGGTGTTGGGAAGCGAGAGCTGCCCGGACACGGACACCGGACAAAATTAGGGACTATTCTTTGTTTATATTCACATAATAAATTAGATAGCACAGATATATATATGAGGAGTTCAGGCGCAAAACCAAGTAAGTCCACCCGACCTCTTTTGTTTTAAAATCAAGATTTGTATATGCCCATAAATATAATTCTCAGTAATTCCACTTTTCTTTGTATTATAGGGTTATGGGCAATGAACAAAATACTATGAAAGTGATAAATGAACCTTTATTCCAAAACTCATTAATTAATCAACTTTTATTGATTTTTCTGCAAAACCAAGTAAGTCCACTTTCGGTTTGTTTGCAAAACCATGTAAGTCCATTGTCAAAGACTAATCCTATGGAAATCTTGCAGAATCAAAGAACACACAATTTCCACCATAAGCTTACTCATCATCACCACTATCCTCATCAATTGCATCATAGGTTTCCATCATAAATGTCGACAAATCACCCGAGGCAAAAAAAACCACAAAAAAAAAAAAAAAAAAAAAAAATGTGACCTGACACGCGTAGCTGATTGGCCAGCTACATCTTACGTGGTTTTGCAGACAAACTCGAATGGCGCTTACAAGGTTTTGCAACCAAACCCTATTTTAAGGCCAATTTAACATAGGACTTACCAGGTTTTGAAACAAAACTGATTTGCTCATTGGGTAATAGGGACTAAGAAGTGGTGTCTCCATTGGTTATCTCACTTTTCATGAAAATGGACTTACTTGGTTTTGCGCCTGAACTCCTCATATATATATCTATATATATGATGTATATCGTATTATGCTAGTATAAACATACGAAGGGAATTGTTTCCATTATATATTATATTATTATATTAATTGATTACCATTGTTATTCTCCGTAAGACCCCGCACTTGACCGGTGGCACCACCTGGGCCCACCTCCCCTCCATCAGGTGTCGACAAGTGTCAGTCACACCTGAGGATTTTCTCGTGCCGCTCTCACAACATAATACTCATATATATTTATTTACCACACAAACTCAAAATCATTGCATTAATATCGAAGAATTATGTCCTGTAATTGCTATTTTCCTTAGAACTTAAAATGAGACCAGTTGTATTTCTTATCTAGGTAATTAAATTGATTCTATCATTGCATGAATTGCTAATTTATTTAATGTTAATCACTTTACAACATTGATACTAAATATTCGATTTAGAAATAAATGTTATCCACTTCGTAAACTAGTCTATAATTAGGATGTTTTTGGCTGTCGCAAACTGTGACGGTGTGGGTCATCCGATCGATCCTTCTCAGTGGACACATTTGCAGTTTGGTCTATTTTCCGTTCCAACCAGTGGTCCACAACTGGTTCATTCATCAAAGGCTGTGGTATGTGCTGTCCTGTCTGTGGGAAAGTGCATATAAAAGACCACTTGCTGCTTATCGGAAAGAGTAGCCTATGTGGTGGCAGTGGGTTTCCTCCAAAGAAATATGTCCGAATGACCATATGTTTGACGTCCAATAGCCGATGATACGAAAATCAAAGTGCTCTAGAGCCGTCGTTAAATAAATAACTGGACATGCTTTTGCACCCGTCACTCTCTATCGGACGTCACACTGCAGGACTGCAGATCCCCAATAGCGCCACGCAGCGGCGGAGAGAGGATCCATTTCATTAGGTTCATTGTATCGCCAGGGGGCGCCATAATGAAAAGATGAGGTGCGCTTTTTGTTCGCAGACGACATTCGAGCCCTTCACTCTCCAGGCGGAGTTTCCCTATGGGGCATGCCAATGCCAATGCCAATGAGAACTGGCGTAGGGGTAGAGCCTATGCTTGGTGAGTGTAGGGGATGATCCTCGGGAGGCCGGGCGCATCCCGGCGCGCCGCCTGTCGGGATGCGGAGGTACTATACAATAGCGCAGACGACATTTGAGTCCTTTTCGACATCTTCCCGCCCTTTTTCTCCCGCGCCGCACTCACAAGATAATACCCGTTGCAACGCTGTGTATTTGTGTCGGTGCATTGAAGCATCTGGGTCTGTCACCATGGAAATAGATCCGCTACTTAATAGCTTAAAGTTGCACAGTCCGATGACGTTCAAATTTGTGCACAATTTTTTAGATAAATATATCAGGTTGACTATTATGCCCTACTAGTACTATTCATTATTCCAGAGTCATTTGCATGAAAAATCCCTAATTTTGGAGCAATTTGAGCCGAAAGAATCGAAAATCATTTAAGCAAGCTTGTCAAAAGTCTTATTGTTGTGGCCCAGATTCACATCTCGCGACGGTAACTGATGAGGAATGACCTATTAAATTTTCATCAGTTCGATGGTTTTGAATTTCTGTATTTTTTCTGAGATAAATATATTAAATCGATCACTAGTATCTACTTTACATCAGTTCAAAGTTACTTTCATTTTAAATGGTAAACCTTTTAGATATTTTGAGTGCAAACATGGAAAATTAGTTTTGGCAACCTTGCCAAAACTGTGACACCATAGACCTCTGCAGTAACAGGTTCTGTTAAATTGACTCAGTATTGCCTTCTACACAGAAATGAATGCTTAATAAGTGCATCAGTGTCTAAGTTAGATATGTAAAATCAAATCTAGATAATTGGTTTGGTTTTGAAAATTTTATATTTCATCGAACTATGCAGCTTCAATGTGTAGTTAGTCTGGAACCTGACTGATGTCATATATGGTACTGGGAATGAGGGCAAGATTAATAAGGTCATGAGATTGACCTAATTGCTTTGTGGCCTCCCTGCCTAATGGCTGCTTCAAAGTAGGCGTCCAAAGGGATAGGGTAATAAATTTATCGATTATTCTGCATATGCTGCACCAAAGCCTTAGTTAAAGCACCAGTACCTAAGTTGGATATATAGAATCAAATGTAGGTAAGTGTTTTGGTTTTGAAAAAAATATGTTTCATCGGAATACAACTTTAATATTAGCGCGTGTAGCAAATAGAAAATAGGAAAATGAACAACGCAGCCTTGATCAATGATTTCTGAACAACGAGATTATTCCGCGGATTTCTGCGCTGGGGTTTTGAGGCTAATCACATCGCTGGTTCCGGGCCTGTTCAGAAAGCCCGCCAAATCGGCATCCAGGACTTCACAGAGTCGTCTGCTCGTCGTCTGGGGGCCTCAAAATGCAGGACCGACATCAAAGGGCGAGCGTCAGTGGTTGTCATGGCGACGGGATCTGATTTCTGCTACCCGGATGACGCCACGTTTGATCTGCTGCGCGCCGTCTAATGCGCATGTGCAGTAGTACTCTGGGCGCGCTTTACACAAATACCCCCGTCATGTTTCCTAGCGCATAATTATAAATTAATAATCACAAGGGCTATTCTAGAACTTCTAGTGGAGGGCATCTATGAGGTGATGGCATTTCGAATTATCAACCCATATCCATGAACTATATATATATATATATATATATATATATATATATATATATATATATATATATATAGCAGCAGCAGCACTAGTAAGCTTAGACCTATCTATATTGGTATTTTTGTTGGTATTTTTGTGGATCCTTTCTCTAAGATGTTTGCTATACAAATGTGGCAGGAATGAAACCCCCGCTATCAATTATTAACAGTTGATTAGAACAACTGTGTGTGAGTATTTACAGGCAAACAGTTGGGGGGGGTGTGGGCGGGTGGGGGGGTGGGGGTGTAGGGGTGTAGGTGGGGGGGGTGTGGATGTAGGTGAAGGTGGGGTAGGGTGTAGGTGTGGGTGTAGGTGGGATGGGGTGGGGTGTGGGTGTAGGTGGGGTGGAGTGTGGGGTGTATGTGTGGGGTGTTATGAGTGTGGGGGAGTGGGTGTGTAGTGGGAGGTGGGGGTGGGCTGGGGGTGGACTGGGGTGTGGGTGTGGGGTGGGGGTGCGGGGTGTGGGGTGGGGTGGGGTGGGGTGTGGGTGTAGGTGGGGTGGAGTGTGGGGTGTATGTGTGGGGTGTTATGAGTGTGGGGGAGTGGGTGTGTGTAGTGGGAGGTGGCGGTGGGCTGGGGGTGGACTGGGGTGTGGGGTGGGGGTGCGGGGTGTGGGGTGTGGGGTGTGGGATGGGGGTGTGGGGTGGGGATGCGAGGTGTGGGGTGGGGTGGGAAGTCCTGCTTACTAGAACTTGTTGAGTGATATTTTAGGTCGCCTAGATAGGGGATAAATCTTGTATCTCATGAGTGTTCACAGATTACTGAAGAAACATTAAGAGGTATGTCAATGCAGTCAGCACAGTCAGCACAGTCAACATGGTCAGCACAGTCAGCACAGTCAACACACTCAACACAGTCAGTACAGTCAACACAGTGAGCACAGGCAGTACAGTCAACACGATCAACACGGTCAACACAGTCAGTACAGTCAACACAGTCAACACGGTCAGCAGAGTCAGCACAGTCAACATGGTCAACATGGTCAGCACAGTCAGCAAAGTAAGCATGGTCAATATGGTCAACACAGTCAACACAGTCAGCACAATCAGCACAGTCAGCACAGTCAGTACACTCAACACGGTGATCACAATCAGCAGAGTCAGCACAGTCAGTACAATCAACACTGTCAGCACAGTCAACAGAGTCAACACAGTCAACAGAGTCAACACAGTCAACATGGTCAGCACAGTCAACACAGTCAACATGGTCAGCACAGTCAACACAGTCAACACAGTCAGTACAGTCAACACAGTGAACACAGGCAGTACAGTAAACACGATCAACACGGTCAACACAGTCAGTACAGTCAACACAGTCAACACGATCAGCATGGTCAGCACAGTCAACATGGCCAACACGTCAGCACAGTCATCAAAGTAAGCATGGTGAAGACGGTCAACACAGTCAACACAGTCAACACAGTCAGCACAATCAGCACAGTCAGCACAGTCAGTACAGTCAACACGGTCAGCACGGTCAGCACAGTCAGCACAGTCAACACAGTCAACATGGTCAACACGGTCAGCAAAGTAAGCATGGTCAACATGGTCAACACAATCAACACAGTCAGCACAATCAGCACAGTCAGCACGGTCAGTACAGTCAACACAGTCAGCACAGTCAGCACAGTCTGCACAGTAAGCACAGTCAACAAGGTCAACACGGTCAACACGGTCAACACGGTCAACACGGTCAACACGGTCAACACGGCAACTTTATAGTGCTGCTCCGCTGGGAGACCAGGCTGCCAACACCATGGGGTTGGATCCCCCAATCTCCCAAAACAGGGGATTATTTTTTGTTTTTGTTTTACGTCCTAGCAACATCTAAGGTCATATCAGGACGAGTACCGACTTCTGACAGTGCGGACTGAGGGCACCTTTATAGTGCTGCCCCACTGGGGGACAAGGCTGCCAACACCATGACTTGATACCCCACTCAGTCACATTATCCTGACACTGAACCAACCAGTCCTTGCCATATCCTAATAATGCTGAGTGCCTGTCTAGGAAGCGACAAGTATACATTTTTAAAGTCATTTGTTGACTCGACCAGGGTTCGATCCCACAAACCCATGGGTTTGGATCCGCCAATCTCCCAAAACAGGAGACGGATGCTCAACTCATTCTGCCATCCCGTCTGGTCAGGCCGGTAGGTGGAGCGGCAGCGGCGACGACGTGGGTGAGTGGGGGGGGGGGGGAGAGGAAGGGGGGGGGGAGGGGGAAGGGGGGGGGAGGGAGCAGTGTCGGTGAAGTCCCGCGCAATAGACAGGATCATGGTTCCAACTGCGCATGCACTGAAAATGGCCTTGGCAGCAAAGCAAATGCGAATGGCCATTGAGTTTGTCGACATGCATAGGGAAAAACTTCTATTTTTATTCAAAATGAATAGAAATACATAACAAGTTGGCATAAACATGTATGCACACATGCAATATAATGATCTGATGAATATAGCTAAGACAAAACTAGCCATAGTTAAACATTTTGTGCTAAGAAACATACAATTCCACACAAAACAATCAGTGATATCCACATCACCATTATTACTTCTTGTTCTAAATATCAAAATGCCAAATGTGTATAACCAATATCTGATTAACTCTACTAATTTTCTAGTTCTACATATGTCATTAACCATAGGATATAAATAAAAACATTAATAAAATAAGTAAAACTGACTCTGGCTATGGCTCCAACACTAATCTGAGTGCCCAGATTTGTCTAAATCTAAATGCACATGTCATAAGGTGTGCTGATTATATTGATGTAAATGCAATGCTGGATACAAGATTAATAATATCTTAATTTATTATATACATTTTTTTAGTTGGTATTCTATGTTTCAAACAAGAACTGAGATGAGCTGAAACTAGCACATTTCAAGCTGCACCTAGATAAAAGATTCACCCGGTACTTGTAGTACATGGGTGAATGACAACGTACTGTAAATACGCGCGATAATAGCTTTAGTATGGAACAGCAAGTAGAATGCCTGCCTCCAGTGTCAAATGGTTACTTATATCGGCACAGACTTGGTGAAATGGGAGAGAATGAAAAAAGACAAGATGGCGGCCACAGAACGCCGTTGATTTCACTTTTAAATCTTATTAAACTAGATATTATATTATATTTTTCAACTCAAAGGTAGCGGGCTATCAATAAGACATATGTAAAGAATAATTGTCCCAGTGTATTATAGCATGTGCCATGTGCTTCTCGCGGGTTTGTTTTGCTCTGACGCATCCCACAATGCACCGCGCTGCTGGAACGGCGATGTAGTCTATATTGTCAGCAGTTTGTAGTGTCTGTCTCCATGCACGGCGGGCTGGGGGGGGGGGGGAGTGGAGGGGGGGGGGGACAGGATGGGAGGGGGGAGGAGGGTATTGAGACGTCAGGGAATTAGGTAGTTGACGAGGTGGGTGTTGGGCCTTGATGGAATATCCTCGCCATGGCATGGTTCACAAACGATTCACCAACCAATAGGACAAACATTTAATGACACACTGTGTATGTGCAGCTAGGACTAGTACTAGTAGAATATGCCCTATCCTCTACAGGTATGTTTTGGATTTAGTAATGAGCATGTCGTACCATTTACATGTGTTGTAGGTTCAGTAAGGAACATGTCGCACCATGTTCCGGTTGCAGTAAGGAAAACAGCACGACCCCTCTCTGTCTCTCCCTCTGTGTATCCGTGTCTCTCTCTATATCTCTGTCTCTAAGTATCTCTGTCTGTCTGTTTCTATATGTCCGGGTCTGTCTCTACCTGTCTATATGTCTCTCTCTGTTTCTTTATGTCCGTGTCTGTCTCTATCTGTCTCTCTATGTCTCTCTCTGTTTCTCTATGTCCCTGTCTGTCTCTCTCTGTCTCTCTATGTGTCTCTCTGTATCTCTATATCTCTCTATGTTTCTCTATGTTTCTCTCTGTCTCTCGCTGTCTCTCTCTGTCTCTCTCTGTTTCTCTATGTCCCTGGCTGTCTCTCTCTGTTTCTCTCTATGTCTATCTCTGTTTCTCTCTGTCTCTCTCTGTCTCTTTCTGTTTCTCTATGTCCCTTTCTGTTTCTCTATGTCCCTGTCTCTCTCTGTCTCTCTCTGTCTCTCTCTGTCTCTCTCTGTCTCTCTGTGTCTCTCTCTGTCTCTCTCTGTCTCTCTCTGTCTCTCTGTCTCTCTATGTCTCTCTATGTCTCTCTCTGTTTCTCTATGTCCATGTCTGTCTCTCTCTGTCTCTCTATGCCTCTCTCTGTTTCTCTCTGTCTCTCTATGTCTCTCTATGTCTCTCTATGTTTCTATGTATGTCTCTGTCTGTCTCTCTGTTTGTCTCTGTCTGTCTCTTTCTCTGTATGTCTCTGTCTCGGTCTGTCTCTGTCTGTCTGTCGCTGTCTGACTGTTTCTGTCTCTGTCTGTCTCTCTCTATCTATATCTATATGTATCTCCCTGTCTGTCTCTGTCCATCTCTGTCCATCTCTGTCTGTCTGTGTCTATGTATGTCTGTCTTTGTCTATCTACGTCTGTCTTTGTCTTTCTCTGTCTGTCTATGTCTATCTCTGTCTGTCTCTGTCTATCTCTGCCTGTCTCTGTATGTCTATTTATTTATGTCTGTCTCTGTCTGTCTATCTCTGTATGTCTCTTTCTATCTCTGTCTGTCTCTGTCTATCTCTGTCTGTCTCTGTCTATCTCTGTCTGCCTCTGTCTATCTCTGTATGTCTGTCTCTGTCTGTCTCTGTCTGTCTCTGTCTGTCTCTGTATATCTCTGTATGTCTCTGTCTATCTCTGTCTGTCTCTGTCTGTCTATGTCTGTCTATCTCTGTCTGTCTCTGCCTATCTCTGTCTCTCTCTGTCTGTATGTCTCTGTCTGTCTCTGTCTATCTCTGTCTGTCTCTGTCTATCTCTGTCTGTCTCTGTCTGTCTGTCTCTGTCTGTCTATGTCTGTCTCTGTGACACACCATCCAAATACATATATATCTTCGGGGTTCAGTAAGGAGCATGTCGCCACATCGACATATTATCAACGTAAAATAATACGCATGCCGCACCATTTACACATGCAAATATATTTTTTCGCTATTTTATGCGCATAATTTGTATTTTCTGCAACTCTTGCGTTTTTTATTATACGTCTTTTGTTCATTCGCGAACATTGCTGTCCTTCTTACTTTATCTTTGTGTTTGTTAGTTTTTAGGTAGTACAGTGGCACTGGGTGGGTGTGAGGCTGGTTAATTGGGCCTCTTTGATGCTTAAACCCTCGGAAATGAAGGTTAATGCTGGTCGACTATGGAGGCTGGAGGGTCCTTAGTCTGTCAGTGTCTGTGTTAGTCAGCCGTGCACAGCCTGTCTGTCAGCACTGACTTGCCAAAGTGTAAAGGCAATGCTACACTGGGTGATTATGGAGGCTGGAGTGTCCTTAGTCTGTCACTGTCTGTGTTACTCAGCCGTGCACAGCCTGCCTGTCAGCACTGACTTGTACTAGTTTAAAGGCAAGGCTACACTGGGCGACTATGGAGGCTGGAGGGTCGTTAGTCTGTCACTGTCAGTGCTAGTCAGCCGTGCACAGCCTGCCTGTCAGCACTGACTTGCACTAGTGTAAAGGCAAGACTACACTGGGTGACAATGGAGGGTGGAGTGTCTCTAGTTTGTCAGCATTAGAGTTCCTCAGCTGACCATAGCCTGCCTGTCAGCACTGACTTGCACAAGTATAAAGGCAAGGCTACACTGGACGACTATGGAGGCTGGAGGGTCCTTAGTCTGTCAGTGTCAGTGGTAGTCAGCCGTCCACAGCCTGCCTGTCAGCATTGACTTGCACTGGTGTAAAGGCAGGACTACACTGGGCGACTCTGGATACTCGAGTGTCCTTAGCGCGTCAGTGTTAGTCAGCCATCCGTAGCCTGTCTGTCAGCATTGACTTGTACTAGTGTAAAGGCAAGGCTACACTGGGCGACTATGGAGGCTGGAGGGTCCTTAGTCTGTCACTGTCAGTGTTAGTCAGCCATGCACAGCCTGCCTGTCAGCATTGACTTGCACTAGTGTAAAGGCAAGGCTACACTGGGTGACTATGGAGGCTGGAGTGTCTCTAGTTTGTCATCGTTAGAGTTTGTCAGCTGACGGTAGCCTGCCTGTCAGCACTGACTTGCACTAGTGTAAAGGCCGGACTACACTAGGTGACTCTGGATACTTGAGTATCCTTAGTCTGTCAGTGTTAGTGTTAGGCAGTCATTCGTAGCCTGTCTGTCAGCACTGGCTTGCACTCGTGTAAAGGCAAGGCTACACTGGGCAACTATGGAGATTAGAGTGTCCTCAGTCTGTCAGTGTTAGTGTTAGGCAGTCATTCATAGCCTGTCTGTCAGCACCGGCTTGCACGAGTGTAAAGGCAAGGCTACACTGGTTGAGTGTGGAAGCTAAGACACTCCTAGTATATCAGTGTTAGCCATCCATCAAAAGCATGTTTGTCACCACTGACTGGAAGCACTAGTAGTGTAAATGCCAAATCGTGGGTTCGAACCCTGGTCGAGTCA
Source organism: Branchipolynoe longqiensis (assembly GCA_030323885.1). Lineage (NCBI taxonomy): Eukaryota > Metazoa > Annelida > Polychaeta > Phyllodocida > Polynoidae > Branchipolynoe > Branchipolynoe longqiensis. The sequence continues at coordinate 316,314 of JASIRB010000996.1, read as the reverse complement.
AATCAATGACTTAAAAATTGATACTTGTCACTTCCTAGCTAGGCGCTCGGCATTATTAGGACAGGGCAAGGACTGGTGTGCTCAGTGTCAGGATAATGTGACTGAGTGGGATACCAGATCATGGTGCTGGTGGGCTGGTCTCCCAGTGGGACAGCACTGTAAGGTCACAATGAGTGTGCACTGTCACAAGTCGGTACCCGTCCTGATATGACCTTATATGTTGCTAGGACATAAAACAACAACAACAAACAAACTAAAATGGCAACCTACACTGGTATACTATGGAAACAGTTCGATTATTTGTAATTGTTTTGCTTCCTAGCAATATCTAAGGACATATCAGAACAGGAACCGACTTAAGAGAGTGCATGCTCGCGATTACTTTATAGCGCTGCCACATTGGGAGACCAGGCTGCTCGCATCATGACCGGATATCAAATTTAGATAAGTGTTTTTTATTTTTTTAATTTGCAACTTTAAAGCGTCCCATCAAATCTCCACGTACACCAATGACTTAAACATCTCTACTTGTCGCTATCTAGCCTGGCGCTCGGCATTATTAGGATAGGGCAAGGACTGGTTAGCTCAGTGTCAGGATAATGTGACTGAGTGGGATATCAGGTCATGGTGCTGGCGGGCTGGTCTCACAGTGGGGCAGCATTTTAAAGTCACCATGAGTGTGCACTGTCAGTGTCACGAGTCGGTATGCATCATGATATGACCTTAGATGTTGCCAGGACATTAAACAATAAAAAGAAAACAAAAACATTTCCATGTGGAAACTGTCTTCAGGCTGAGTTTTGCTTGTGTTCAAAGAAGTCTCGTTTTGGGTCGGTCTCCAACCATTGGTCCACAACTGGTTCATCAAAGGCTGTGGCATGTGCTGTCCTGTCGGTGGGAAAGTGCATGAAAAGACCCCTTGCTGCTTATCGCAAAGAGTAGCCTATGTGGCAGCAGCAGGTTTCCTCCAATAGCTTGTTTTATATAACAACGCCCATTGATTTTTATCATCGGCTATTGGACCTCAAACATATGGTCATTCTGAAATATTTCTAGAGAGAAAACCCACTGCCGCCACATAGCCTACTCGTTCTGAAAAGCAGCAATTGGTATTTTATATGCACTTGCCCACAGACAGAACAACACACACCACAACCTTTGATGAACCAGTTGTGGACCACTGGTTCGAATGGAAAATAGCCCAAACTGCAAAGGGGTCCGCTGAGCAGAATCGATCGGATGACTGACACAATCACAGGTGGACATGCTACCACCTGAGCTACGTCCCGCTCCAAGATTTCCTCTGAAGAAATATGTCAGAATCGCCACATTTTGCCGTCCAATAGCCGATGATAAAAATAGATGTGCTCTAGAGGCTTCATCCCGTCCTGATATGACCTTAGAGGTTCCTATCACATCAAACACAAACCAACACCAACAACTAGATGCATCGTTAAGTTTGTTTGTTTGTTGTTATTTTACGTCCTAGCAACATCTAAGGTCATATCAGGACGGGTACCGACTTGTGACATTACGCACTCATGGCAATTTTATAGTGCTGCCAAACTGGGAAATCAGGCCGCCGGCACCATGACCCGATATCCCACTCAGTCGCATTATCCTAATGCCGAGCTAACCAGCCCTTGCCCTATCCTAATAATGCCAAGCACCAGGCTAGGAAACGACAAGTATAAATTTTTAAGTCATTGGTTTGACTCGAGCGGGAACCAAACTCGCGAACTCCCGATCTTCCGCACGCGAGGCCTGTTCTCCACCGATTCGGCCACCGCGCCCGGTCCATCGTTAAATAAAACAACCATCACATTTTGCGTCGGTCTGAGGTGGTTATATTTCCATCGCTCTGTGTATTATCGATTCGGATCTCCGCCCGCCAACAAACATTAACTGCAAAGGGATTGATCCAGTTGCAGAACCAAAAAAAACATCCATAAATACAAACCCGGCAATTCCCTTCTCCCTTCTCAGCGAAAAAAAAGGCTGCTATGGATTCTCCATTAATTTTCCTTTGAGGAATTCCGATATTTTGCGACAAATGAAATTGCCAGTGAACAGCGAAATAATTTTTTTTAATTTGTTTACTAAAATGTATTTTATTCATCTAATCATATCTCTCACCAGAAGTGATGGCTGAATGAGTTAGAACGTCCGTCTCCCGTGTTGGTGGTGGATCATGGGGTCGTGGGTTCGAACGCTGGTCGACTCAAACCAATGACTTTAAAATTGATACTTGTTGCTTCCTAGCCTGGCGCTCGGCATTAATAGGATAGGGCAAGGACTGGTTGGCTCAGTGTCAGGATAATGTGACTGAGTGGGATATCAGGTCATGGTACTGGCGGCCTGGTGTCCCAGTGGGGCAGCACTATGAAGTCACCATGAGTGTGCACAGTCACAAGTCGGTACCCGTCCTGATATGACTTTAGATTTTGCTAGGAAATAAAACAACGACAACAAAAAAAAAAAATTCTTGTCAGCATGATTGCACTGATCTGCCGGTCTTACTTATATTTTTAATCTTCTCCATAAGCAGTCCTTATTAAATATAGCCTAGATGTTGCTAGGACGTAAAACAACAACAAACAATCAAACAAACAAAAACCTTATTAAATACTAACCTGGGATATTTAGTCGTGAGATAGAAACTGAGGAATACAGGACTCATGTCTAGATTGTTATCACGTGGGTTGGTTGGTTGTTGGAGTTATATGTCCTGGCGACATCTGAGGTCATACCAGGACGGGTAGAGAATTGTGACAGTGCGCACATCTGACACCATGCAAAGGATCGGTCACAAATGCATCACATAGAGGGAGAAGGAGGGAGGGGGAGGGAGAGGGAGGGAGAAGTTGGATGTATGCATACCGTATACATAGCGTATGGCCAACATATGAACAACGTATGGCTAATGTGCCTCCTCGCAAAAAATGCTCGCATTACGGTACGTTTGCAGAATGCCGGTGAACGATATACGTTATTAGATCACCAGAACTATACCTCATATGTTACATACGTCATGACATGCTGGAGAAACGGTAAACATATGATAGGCATATGTTAGATGTACGTTGTCAGTATGCAGACTGTACATTCCCACTGCCTTTAGCATAGGTCAACACAGTGCAACGTAGTGGACAATGTTTGTCTAATGTATGTCTAACATACATTGACGTATGCCTAACATATACATAACGTACGCCTGACATGAAATCCACACGTTGTCGAACGTTGTCGTACATCTAAAGTTTTGTGCATGCAGGAGTCGACATACATTGACGTATACCAACGAGCGCCTGAGAGTAACATATGCGTAATGCATAACGACATTTCCCGATGTAGCGGCCATAAATCACATACGTCTGCGTACGTTGGCGCGATGCGTCGTAATGTGACAACCCCTTGATGAGGGCTCTGTTTTTGTCATGGTGCCGTGTGATAACTGCGCTCTATCTGCTGAATGTGTACTTGCTCTTCGGTTGTAGTTGGTTGTTTGTTGGAGTTTTACATCCTGGCAACACCTAAGGTCAAATCAGGATGGGTACCGACTTGTGACAGTGCGCACTCATGGTGACTTTATAGTGATGCACTATTGGAAAATCAGGCTGCGGGCATCATGACCTGATATCCCACTCCATCAAATTATCCTGACACTGAGCTAACCAGTCATTGCCCAATCCTATTAATGCCGAACGCCAAGCTAGGAAGCGACGAGTATCAATTTGATAAGTCATTGGTTTGACTCGACCAGGAACCAAACTCCCAACATTCCGCACGCGAGGCCCACGCTCTACCGATTCGGCCACCGCGCCCTGTCTCTTCGTTTGTAACTTTACAAGTTGGCCACACTTCCCACCCCCCCCCCGCCCCTCCTCAGCTTTTCTTTAAAGATAAATGACCCACAGACTGTCCGTAATGCGCATGCGCGTTGCCGATGGCCGGAAGCAGTTCTTGCCTCGTTCTGACTTAAGCTAAGAGGCTTGCCGGGATTGGTTTCATCCCAGTGCGCACGTGCCAAGCGAACCCACGTGACGACAGCCCGCAGTGTTAGTAATTAATTATTCGCCAGGGTGCCCTGCGTTACTATAAATTCACCTGCTGCCAGTCATTGTCAGATTGGATGGTTGGTTGTTGGAGTTTTACGTCGTGGCACTGGGTACTGTAGGTATTGCAATACCTCAGGGAGTTTGACGCCCCTACCCTGCAGAGTTGTAAACCACTGCCTTGTGGTACAGGTTCTTGACAGAACCGAAGGCTAAGGGAGCAAACCCTAAATAGAAAACCATGTCACTGTGGCAGCATCAAGGGAAGTTGATGTATGGAACTCCCAACATCTCCCGACCAGCCACTGCAGGGACAATTAGTTTTGCGCCTGTCTGGACATGTTCTTGCCGGTGTGAAACCTCTATTTGCTCCCCGAGAGAGTGCCGCTGGTAACTTGCAAAAGCCAGCAGCACTTCAACACTTTTGCAGGCAGCTTTCATGAAATAGACAAGTAATGAACGCAGTCTTTGTCGCATCGCGACCGACAGCATGATGATGATGACGTCCTGGCAACCTATAAGGTCATTCATTCATTGTGTTGTGAAGCTCCCACAAATAGCAATTATCCTTCATTCAACACAAAACATCATTCTCTTCGGTTGTAGTTGGTTGGTTGTTGGAGTTCTACATCCGGGAAACATCTAAGGTCATATCAGGATGGGTACCGACTTGTGACAGCGTACACTCATGGTGACTTTATAGTGCTGCCCCACTGGGAATATCAGGCCGTAGGCACCATGACCCAAAATCCTACTCAGTCATATTATATTGATACTGGACCAATCAATCCTTGCCCTATCCTATTAATACAGAGCGCTAGGCTAGGAAGCGACAAGTTTCAATTTGATAACTCATTGCAAAGGCTGCCAACAGAGATGAATCTCCACCAGGAACCAAACTCCCGACCTTCCGCACGCGAGGCAGTCATTGTCAGAACAATCGAAATCAAAGGTTGCCATAAAGCACACATTCTCTCCAGTTATAGATAGTTATTTAAAAGTTTTTTTCAGAGTTATTCATTCATTGGTATCCAAAGTCATGCATAGTTATACATAGTAATATATGCGCAGAACTTTATACATTTGCATGCATAGTTCTGCCTCATTCTGCCTAGTTCTGCCTAGTTCTGCCTTGTTCTGCATTGTTATTCCTTGTTATGCTTGCGACAAGTTGCGACCACTTTGCGACGACAAGAAATCCGTGGTGGCAAAGTGGTCTCAAAGTCTGCAGGCGACCATTTTGCTTGCAGCTGCTGCACCACGAACCTCCTTGCGACCAAAATTGTCATAAAAAGGTCCCGAAGCATTTTCATAGGTCAGTGACCAGTCGGCGATCAATTGCCGATTGGTCGCCGATTGGTCGCCGATTGGTCGCCGACTGATCGTCATTTTCCCCACCTTATTTTGCTTTGATCACGAGGAGGTTGCCAGTGACTGCGGTATTTTTTGGTCGAAAGCTGGTCGCAAGCGATCGTAAGCCTTAGTGTGGCTGGCATTCTCTCTGGCGGACTGGTTAGAGTGTCTGACTTTTTTCTAGGTCAGACTCCTAATCTGAGGGTCGGCGGTTCGATTCCCCGTGCCCCCATCTCTGCCAATTTGGATTTCCACCGCTGTGTATAACTTACAGTGTCATCAAAGGCCGGTTGCTCTCATACCATGTCTATGTGGTGTGGGAGGTTAAAAATCCCTTGGGTCGGTAAAAGTGTAAGCTCGGGCTTTCTATCGACCAGCAGTGGAGTGGGGAAGACCAGTCATGTGTGACTGGGATTTCCCTTGCTTGGGACAACTAATGTACCAAAAAAAAAAGAGAAAAAAAAGAGACAAATAAGTGTTCACACTTCCTGTCTACCATTCGCTATATCGCTATATTGTGACTGAGGCTTTAGTTACAAGTTACATACCATTATACACACACCCACTCCCCCCCAGCCCACACACACACACACACACACACACCATCATCGATGGCCATTCACCCGTTCTATGACGTCACAAGCACGTCGCCTCGCTTTGAGGTGGCACGCGTTGGTACGTCGTGTCGTGACGTCACAGCCCGAGTAACTAACCAACCGGGGAATACCTCCTAAATGCCACGCCACGCCCCCTGGTGCCTGGTGTGAGGCGGGATTTAGGCGCGCGGATCCCTGCATGTTTTGTGGGATGTCGAGGGGTGTTGGGGGGTGATGTTGGGGGTGATGTTGGGGGGGGGGCGGTGTTTCGGGGGTGGGGGGGCGGGGGGGGGGGGTGCTGGGGGGGTGGGGGGCTAGGCTCGGGCCCCGTGGTGGGCGAGGTGCTGGGGGAATTGTGTTCTTTGAGGGGTGTTGGATGATTAGGTAGCATAATAAATGAAGACTCATTAAGCACAGTATGCTGGGAATCAGGTCCTGCGGGTATCTCCGTCGCGATGGTAACGGTGGGTGTTAGGGGGGAGGGGGGGAGGGGGGGAGGGGAGGGGAGGGGTGCAGCTCGAAGGGGTTAGTTTGGTTTGGTGCATAATGCCTAGTACACACCTCCCGTATAGGATTCGCGCACTAAAACCGGCGACTCGACCCGACCCGCTTAAAACTGAAAACGGGCCGATTCGTTTTTCGAATCGCGAATCGCAATCGTAATCGGCCGGTTTTAGCCCTAAAACTGAGGTTTTATGCGCGAATCGCAATCGCTAGGTGTGCGCAGGGAGCGCACACCTTGCGATTTTTGTGTGCGAAACGGGCAGTTTTAGATCGTATACGGTAGGTGGGTGCGCACAAACGGTAGGTGTGTACCAGGCATTAGGGTTTAGCGTCCTACTCACATTTAAGGTTAGATGATGGTGAGTGTAGACGAGGAATAGATCTATGTGTGAAAAAAAAAAAAGCTACAAACTGAGATTGAGAGTTCGATTCCCGGTCGATTCAAACCAGTGACTTATCAAATTGATACTTTTTTATTCCTAGCTTGGCGCTTGACGTTATTAGGATAGGACAAGGACTGGTTTGTTCGGTATCAGGATGATGTGACTGAGTGGGGTAACGGGTCATGGCGCTGGCGGACTGATTTCCCAATGGGAAAACACTATGAAGTCGCCATGAGTGTGCATTGTCACAAGTCTGTACCCATCCTGATATGACCTTCGATGTTGCCAGGACGACAAGTTCCAACGACCAACCAACCATCCAGTCACCCTGGCCGGTGGTTGCTATGGCTACGCAATACAGCGAAAAGGAGAAAGAAGATGGCGGGGTGTGGCGGAGGAGAATAATCTTTTGTGTGGAATGAAGGATAATTGCTATTTGTGGGAGCTTCACAACACAATGAATAAAGCTTGGTTGTTGGTGTTTTGCATCCTGGCAACATCTAAGGTCATATCAGGATGGGTACTGAATTGTGACAGACTGCACTCGTGGCGACTTCATAATGCTGCCCCACTGGGGAACAAGGCCACCAGCACCATGACCTACTATCTCACTCAGTCACATTTTTTTCTGACATTGAGCCAAGCAGTCCTTGCCCTATCCTATTAATGCCGAGCGCCTGGCTAGGAAGCGGTAAGTATAAATTATTAAGTCATTGGTTTGACTCGACCAGGGTTTGTACTGGTGGTGTTCTCTGTGGTGGAGTGGTTAGAGTGTCAGCCTTTTTTCTAGGTCGGACTCCTAATCTGAAGGTCATTGGTTCGATTCCCCATGCCCCCACCTCTACCAATTTGGATTTCCACCGCTGTGTATAACTTACAGCATCATCAAAGGCCGGTTGCTCTCATACCATGTCTATGTGGTGTGGGAGGTTAAAAATCCCTTGGGTCGGTAAAAGTGTAGGCTCGGGCTTTCTATCGACAAACTGTCTAATACCCTTGTCACACTACGACGTAACGAGCCAACATGAGGCTAACGTGGTCATTGTTCGTCATTACGTTGGGTTACGTTATGATGACGTCAGAATGACGTTAGAATGACGTCGACCTACGTCACATTACGTCATGTTACGTTGAGTTGCGTCAAGGTTTTGGACATGTTCAAAACTGTTGACGTAGGTCGAACGTAAGGGTTTACGTTCGCCATACGTTCTGTTCACGTTCAGTGAACGTCAATGACGTTAAACGGACGTTATTCCAACGCTGCTCACTACGTTCAACTACGTTCCACTACGTTGACCCACATTAAAACGAGTGCAAATGCCCACGGGGTGTAATGGGAACGTCAGGAGAACATCAGGAGAACGTCAGGAGAACGTCAGGAGAACGTCATGAAAACGTGCATTCAACGTACGTTCAAGGTCTCATGACGTATGTAACGTAACGTAACGTTCTTCTGACGATGGAATAACGTTCATAACGTTCCGTTAGCATAATGACGTTTTCCTCTCTCGTTGAATCATGGTATCACTACGCTTTACTGACGTTACGCTCTCATCCACTACGCTGCATCCACGTTCAGCTTATGCCCAAATTTGCATACTACGCCGAGAAGTTCAACGTTCTTCAGGTTCTCCCTACGCTGACGTCATTACGTCGTAGTGTGACAGGGCCATAATGGTGAAAACAAGTCTATTCAGACTTATCCATGAAAGGCAGTATAAATATTCAAGAAAAAAAAATCCCACCATCTACCAAAATTGGAGATGGACGCTCAACTCATTCGGCCATCTCGTCTGGTCGAATAATGGAGACTATGGTGTTGATTGTTTACGTTGTTACTCCAAAATTAGTACCACCAGATGCGCTAACTAATGGGACAGAACCGTCAACACGCGGCGAACGGCTTAGAGGCTGCAATTTGAACGAGTTGAGAAGCAGACAGATGAAAACTGCAATTGGTGGCGACACCTAGCGTCGGCTGACAGTAGCCTTGCAAATTGAAGAAATAATTGCAAGAAATTGTTGAGTGTGGATTCAATAAGAGCGTGACTGTGTGTGAACCAAAGTGTCAGGGGGGGGCCGTTCTTGCAGAAGTTTACCGACCATTTCAACTAATAATATTAGTACAGTATAACCCCGTTAAACCAAACTTGAAGCGACACTAGAAACTTGTTTGGATTAACCGATCATTGGTTTAACCGAGCTTTGGCTTCGACTTTGACTTGGCTTTGGCAAAAACGCGGAAGGTTTATGAATGTAATATACAATGTATGTGGATACTTTGATTATTGTTTGTTATGTGTATACAGTTTAACCCTGTTAAACCAAGCTCGGTTTAACCAATTGATCGGTTAATCCAAACTGTTTTCGGGGGCCCGGCAAAATACTACCATTTATCATATAACAAAGTTGGTGGGGTCTCAGATGACCTTATAACCACATGAAAGTTTGGTTTAACCGTCCCGGAAGTGTCCTGGGGCCTGACAATTTTGTTTGGATTAACTGATCATTTGGATTAATGGACTTTGGTTCAACCGACTTTGCTTTAACCAAATTTGTTATATGATAAATGGTAGTATTTTGCCGGGCCGCCGAAAAAAGTGTGGATTAACCGATCATTTGATTTAACCAAGCTTGGTTTAACGGGGTTGTACTGTAATATGCTATGGGGATTTTACTCCTTAATAATACGCACGCACCTCATCATAATATTTTATTCAACTACATTTGTGATTATTCCCACACTTTCACATTAACGGTAATAACATTTGCGGATAGTGCTTTTGGCATTGGAGATCAAACCCCGGCCGAGTCAAACCAATGACTTAACAAAATTGATACTTGTCGCCACTGAGCCTGGCGCTCGGCATTACTAGGGTAGGGAAAGGAGCAGTGCAATAAGGAAGACCCATTGTCCGCGATTGAAATTTCCCCTGCTTAATCAACTAATCTACCCCCAAAATAGATATCTGATATATAATTAATTATATGAGTATAAATGGGAGGAGCGGGTATTGTTATATTATTTTATATTTAATTGTGCATGCTATTTATTATTCATGTTTTGGATTGTTGGTGCTATTTGCTGCGGGCTGGAACCCGGCCCCGTGAGGCTGGCGCCTCCACCGCCTAGTCACTGGCCAGTCTGAATGCGTTAGCGTCACGTGAGCTTCGAATTTTAATATATATTATTCATAGGCTGTTGAATAGTTCGTGCAATGCTCACCGGGGGTGATGTCGGTATGACGTAGGTTGCTGACGGACTCAGTTTCCTGTTGAATCAACACGTCAAGGCCCGTCACCGTCGGCTGTCAATAACTCCCACAACACCCCCGCGTCCACAGGCGCCACACCCACCACCAGGGGGCGTCGCACCATGTCTTATTACGTCGGCAGGGTGCGACCATTTATTTGAAAAGCCCGCGTAAACATCATAACTAGCCTAAGAAGTGTTGTTTGATTTTGGGGGAGTTTTCAGTCGCGTTGGCGCGCTGAAGGCTGCAAATCTGCAGCACTGTATGGGCACCGCCAAAGGCGGTCCCATGTGGCCGGAAGTTGGTTTCCGGTTGGTAGTGGTTGGAGAAATCAGGGGGCGGAGCAATGGGGTGGGTGGGTGGGGGGGGGGGGGGGGGGTAAGGTGGGGGGGGGGTGGGGGGGGGGAGGAGGGCAGTGCGGAGGGGTGGACCTAAGTAGTATTCTGAAAGGGAATGGCGGGAATTGGTAGAGCTGATAGTGATAGGAAAGGGATGGTGGGAATTGGTAGACCTTGTAGGAAAGAGATGGCGGGAATCAGTAGAGCTGCTAGGAAAGGGATGGTGGGAAACAGTAGAGCTGGTAGGAAAGGGATGGTGGGAATCGGTAGAGCTGGTTGGAAAGGGATGGTGGGAATCAGTAGAGCTGGTAGGAAAAGGAATGGCGGGAATCGGTAGAGCTGGTAGGAAAGGGATGGCGGGAATCAGTAGAGCTGGTAGGAAAGGGATGGCGGGAATCAGTAGAGATGGTAGGAAAGGGATGGCGCGAATCGGTAGAGATGGTAGGAAAGGGATGGCGGAATCAGTAGAGCTGCTAGGAAAGGGATGGTGGGAAACAGTAGAGCTGGTAGGAAAGGGATGGTGGGAATCGGTAGAGCTGGTAGGAAAGGGATGGCGGGAATCGGTAGAGATGGTAGGAAAGGGATGGCGGGAATCGGTAGAGATGGTAGGAAAGGGATGGCGGGAATCGGTAGAGCTGGTAGGAAAAGGAATGGCGGGAATCGGTAGAGCTGGTAGGAAAGGGATGGTGGGAATCAGTAGAGCTGGTAGGAAAAGGGATGGCAGAACTCGGTAGAACTTGTAGGAAAGGGATGGCGAGAATTGCTAGAGCTGGTAGGAAAGGGATGGCAGCAATCAGTAGAGCTGGTAGGAAAGGGATGGCAGGAATCGGTGGAGCTGCTGGAAACTTATCGGTCATGCTCATAGTATGCGTAAATTGCTGCCAATGGATGGCGGGCTTACTGAAAAAGTCAACTTACGCCACCACCTGATGGCGGGCCCACCATCGCTTAGGCTATTTAACGAGACCCCTGCTACTGCTAGCGTAGCAGCATTTTCAGATATCCCAAGCATGATAAAATATGTACATTTTTGATTCCTTTCAATTATTATTAGTAAATTCATAGTGAAATTGCTTGTCTGAGAAACACTCCTTCCTTCGTTCCTTCATCCTTTCTTGCTTTGGGTATGGCTTACTCTTTCACAACACTTGTCACTGACCATCCATATAAATATATATCTATTACTTAACTTTTGCTACCACACTTAGGAAATTATGCGTAAGTTATTTGAAATATCACGTACAAATAATAATAATGAAATGTGACTGACCTATCGGGTGGCCAGAAATATTTGGCCCATGGGTGCGCACGTGGCGCCACCAACTTGGTTTCTCGAGTCTCTGCTCACGTTACGTCGATCACTTTGTCAACTTTTACGCTGCTGCACAGTTGGGACTTCTACAGTACACGACACTACATTCCCTGTGCACAATAGACTTGCCTTTATGCCAGGAGCATTTTGTATAGATTGTAGAAACATTCACATGGAGGCTACAGACGCTTGCCCCGTAACCGGTGTGGCGGTTTCAGCTCGTTCCCGTGCTCAGCCGTGTCCCTCGCTTCTGCGCATGCATCAGAATCTAATAAACATGGCCGTAATCGATTAACACGACCCGGGCGACTCGGGTCATCCGAATTTCAAATAGAACACGGCGAGTGGAGTCGACAAATACACGTGCCGTGTGCAAAAAAAGAATAACTTAGATTAATGAAATGGAAATATAGCTAAACTAGGCCATCATAAAATACTTTAAATCCTATTTTGCTGTACTTTTATCGGTTATTAAAAAAAAAAAAAAAAATTGTCCACCCGAGCGTATTCGATTATTCGACCCGAGTTTGTAGGATGTGCGCATGCGCCAATAAGTGGCTCGGGTGACCCGAGTTGATGCAAAATGCGGGCATGCGCAAAAGCAACGGGACACGGCTGAGCACGGGAACGAGCTGAAACCGCCACACCGGCAACTGGGAAAAAGAAAAAGCAGAGAAGGCAAGAGCTACTAGATGCGTCACAAAAGCCGTAAAAGCTGCCAACAGAGATGGATCTCCTGAACAAATAACAGCAGCCACACTTATGAAATTATGCGCGCCTTGGGGCTTTATAGTGTTGCCCCATCGATATTTCATGCCATCGACTCCTTAGTTGATTGTGTGCTTTTATATTCTCTGTAAAAGCGACGGCCTGATAATAAAATTTCAGAATAAGATTTGAATACTTCTCGCTGTGGCGAAGTGGTTAGAGTGTCTGACTTTTTTCTAGGTCGGATGCCTGATCTGAGGGTCGGCGGTTCGATTGCCCGTGCCCCCCCCCCACCTCTGCCAATTTGGATTTCCACCGCTGTGTATAACTTACACCGTCATCAAAGGCCGGTTGCTCCCATACCATGTCTATGTGGTGTGGGAGGTTAAATATCCCTTGGGTCGGTAAAAGTGTAGGCCCCGGCTTTCTACCGACAAACTGGCCACAGCAGGAGCGTCCACATCGCAGCCCTGGGAATCAGCTATCTTATTGCAAATCCTGCTACCACCATCCACCACCGAGAGCACATCCCATGAATAAAGATCATACCTCTGCTCGAAAATCCCTTGAGATAACTGGTGGAAGGACACGATGAAGAAGAAGAACTTCTCGCTGTGATTATGGCCTTTGCTGCTGACACCGCTTTAAGCAATCACCACTAAGTAACCTTAGTATAATCTACTACATGATGTTGACCAGACCAGACGGGGTGGCCGAATGAGTAGAGCGTCCATCTCCTGTTTTGGGAGATCAGGAGATCCGAACCGATGAGTTTGTGGATTCCAATCCTGGTCGAGTCAAACCAATGACTTAAAAATTGATACTTGTCGCTTCTTAACCTGGTGCTCAGCATTATTAGGATAGGGCAAGGACTGGTTGGCTCTGTGTCAAGATAATGTGACTGAGTGGGATATCAGTTCATGGTGCTGGTGGCCTGGTTTCCTAGTGGGGCAACACTATAAAGTCGACATGAGTGCGCACTGTCACAAGTCCATACCCGTCCTGATATGACCTTAGATGTTGCTAGGACATAAAACAACAACAAACAAACACACAATCAGTCCAATCCCAGAGAAATAGTTTACAAAAGCGGTAAGCAAACAGTTGATGATACGCTGACCAGAAAGAACCTGCTGACTGAGAGCGATCCACAGCAGAACGAAATTAATACACAAAGGAATCAATTGTCTTTTTGTATTACGTCTCATAACCCACCCCATCCCTTCCTCCCTTCCTCCCCCCTCCCTCCTATTGCGCCTAGAGTGGGACTCGAACCCACATCTCTTTGCATTCCCAGCCAGTGTGCTAACCATAACACTACCTAGGCTCCATGATGTCACCATACTACCCACACCTACCTGTATATGTGGTTCCTTGCCTGAGAGGTCAGTGCAGACCACCACACGTATAAATTGTTCTATATTTGGATAGCATGCTATATATAAACAATAGGGGATGCTTATATAATGAGAAAAGGGTTGGTTCGTTGGTTGTTGAAGTTTTACGTCCTGGCAACATCTGAGGTCATATCAAGACTAGTATCAACTTGTGACAGTGTGCACTCATGGCAACTTTATAGTGCTGCCCCACTGGGAGACCATGCCACCAGCACCATGACCCAATATTCCACTCAGTCACATTACCCTGACACTGAGCCAACCAGTCCTTGCCCTATCCTAATAATGCCGATCGCCAGACTTGGGAAGTGTCAGCTAAAAGTGTCAATTTTCAATTGTTAAGTCATTGCTTTGATTTTGGGTGGGGGTGGGGGTGGGGGTGGGGTGTGGGGGTGGTGGATGTGGGATGAGGGTGGGGTTGGGTGGGATGAGGGTGGGGGGAGGGTGGGGGAGGGGTGGCTGTGGGGGTGTGGGTGGTGTGGGTGTGGGTGGGTGTGGGGTGGAGGTTGGGTGGGGTGTGGGGGGGATAAGGATGGCTGTGGGGTGGCTGTCGGGGTGTGGGTGGGGTGTGGGTGGGGTGGCTGTGGGGGTGGGGGTGGGGGTGGGTGGGATGAGGGTGGGGTGGGGTGGGGGTGCGGTGGATGTGGGGGTGGGGTGGGATGAGGGTTGGGTCGTGTGGATATGGGGGTGTTGGTGGAGGTGGGGTGGGGTATGGAGGTGGGGTGATGGTGGGATGCGGGTGTGGTGGGGTGGGGTGGCTGTGGGGGTGGGTGGAGGTAGTGGGTGGGATAGGGGTGGAGGTGCGGTGGGGCTGGGATGAGGGTGGGGGTGTGGGTGGCTGTGGGGGTGTGGGTTGGGTGTGGGTGGAGGTGGGTGGGGTGGGTGGGATGAGGGTGGGGGTGGGGTGGCTGTGGGGGTGTGGGTGGAGTGGCTGTGGGGGTGTGGGTGGGGTGTGGGTGGGGTGAGGGTGGGGTGGGGTGTGGGTGGGGTGGGGGTGGGATAAGGGTGGTTGTGGGGGTTGGATGGGGTTGAATTGAATTCCTGGTATTCTATAACACTGCGGATTATGTTGATAATAGCATGGCCACTTCGCTGTTGACAATCGCCTAGCCGGGCCTGCTGCCCCCCTCACCAACAATTCGCCGACTGATTCCACAAAACTAAAAATCAACTAATTATTCTCTGTGAGCCCAAACATTCCACGCACGTATTCTGCAATAAACCTGCATAGTCCGATGAAGCATCAATTTTGTTAAACCATTATCTAGATTTGAATCTGCACATTTAACTTAGATACTGAGGTACTTATTAAGCGATGGTTGCCACATAGAAGGGAATGATGAGTCAAGTGAATAGAAGATGTTTCTGCTGAAGCCTATGGTGTCAGAATTGTGAGATGCTTGCCAACATTAATTTTACATGTTTGCAATTCAAATATCTGCAAGGTTTGCAATTTAAAATAAATGTTTCTTCAAAGTAAAGTAAGGTAGATTATAGCAATCAATTGGATAGGTTTATCGCCGAAAAATGACAGAAACTCATAAACAATCGGTCTGTGCAACTATAAAACTTGGTTTCCGAGCCGGGTATGATATGTAATATGGTTTGAGTATAACACACTGCAAATACTTTATAACAGGGTTCGAGTGTAAAACACTGCAAATACCTTATAACAGGGTTCGAGTGTAACATACTGCAAATACCTTATGACAGGGTTCGAGCGTACCACACTGCAAATAGTTTATAACAGGGTTCGAGTGTAACACACTGCCAACACTTTAAAACAGGGTTCGACTGTAACACACTGCAAATACCGTATAACAGGGTTCGAACGTACCACACTCCAAATACTTTATAACAGGGTTCGATTGTAACACGCTGCAAATACCTTATAACAGGGTTCAAATGTAACACACTGCAAATACCTTATAAAAGGGTTCGAGTGTAACACATTCTGCAAATACTTTATAACAGGGTTCAAGTGTAACACACTGCAAATACCTTATAACAGGGTTCAAGTGTAACACACTGCAAATACTTTATAACAGGGTTCAAGTGTAACACTCTGCAAATACTTTATAACAGGGTTCAAGTGTAACACTCTGCAAATACTTTATAACAGGGTTCAAGTGTAACACACTGCAAATACCTTATAACAGGGTTCAAGTGTAACACACTGCAAATACCTTATAACAGGGTTCAAGTGTAACACACTGCAAATACCTTATAACAGGGTTCAAGTGTAACACTCTGCAAATACTTTATAACAGGGTTCAAGTGTAACACTCTGCAAATACTTTATAACAGGGTTCAAGTGAAACACACTGCAAATACCTTATAACAGGGTTCAAGTGTAACACACTCCAAATACTTTATAATGGGGTTCAAGTGTAACACACTGCAAATACTTTATAACAGGGTTCAAGTGTAACACACTGCAAATACCTTATACCAGGGTTTGAGTGTAACACACTGCAAATACCTTATAACAGGGTTTGAGTGTAACACACTGCAAATAGCTTATAACAGGGTTCAAGTGTAACACACTGCAAATACCTTATAACAGGGTTCAAGTGTAACACACTGCAAATACCTTATAACAGGGTTTGAGTGTAACACACTGCAAATACCTTATAACAGGGTTCGAGTGTAACACACTGCAAATACCTTATAACAGGGTTCAAGTGTAACACACTGCAAATACCTTATAACAGGGTTCAAGTGTAACACACTGCAAATACCTTATAACAGGGTTCAAGTGTAACACAATGCAAATACTTTATAATGGGGTTTGAGTTTATCACACTGCAAATGCCTTATAAGAGGGTTCAAGTGTAACACACTGCAAATACCTTATAACAGGGTTCGAGTGTAACACACTGCAAATGCCTTATGACAGGGTTCAACTTCAAGTGTAACACACTCCAAATACTTTATAATGGGGTTCAAGTGTAACACACTGCAAATACCTTATAACAGGGTTCAAGTGTAACACACTGCAAATACCTTATAACAGGGTTCGAGTGTAACACACTGCAAATACTTTATAACAGGGTTCAAGTGTAACACACTGCAAATACTTTATAACAGGGTTCAAGTGTAACACACTGCAAATACCTTGTAACAGGGTTTGAGTGTAACACACTGCACATACCTTATAATAAGGTTTGAGTGTAACACACTGCAAATACCTTATAACAGGGTTAAAGTGTAACACACTGCAAATACCTTATAGCAGGTTTCGAGTGTAACACACTCCAAATAATTTATAACAGGGTTTGAGTGTAACACACTCCCAATACCTTATAACAGGGTTCAAGTGTAACACAATGCAAATACCTTATAACAGGGTTCAAGTGTAACACACTGCAAATACCTTATAACAGGGTTTGAGTGTAACACACTGCAAATACCTTATAACAGGGTTTGAGTGTAACACACTGCAAATACCTTATAACAGGGTTCGAGTGTAACACACTGCAAATACCTTATAACAGGGTTCAAGTGTAACACACTGCAAATACCTTATAACAGGGTTCAAGTGTAACACACTGCAAATACCTTATAACAGGGTTCAAGTGTAACACACTGCAAATACCTTATAACAGGGTTTGAGTGTAACACACTGCAAATACCTTCTAACAGGGTTCGAGTGTAACACACTGCAAATACCTTATAACAGGGTTCAAGTGTAACACACTGCAAATACCTTATAATAAGGTTTGAGTGTAACACACTGCAAATACCTTATAACAGGGTTAAAGTGTAACACACTGCAAATACCTTATAGCAGGTTTCGAGTGTAACACACTCCAAATAATTTATAACAGGGTTTGAGTGTAACACACTCCAAATACCTTATAACAGGGTTCGAGTGTAAACACATCAAATGCTGCATAGCCAATCATATAATTTGGGTCATTTCCGTTGTTGATTTGTTTAGTGAACCGTGGCATATTGATTGGAAACGTTAATATCAGCGGTCTGTTTCACAAAGGACCCGCGGTGTATTTTGTTCAACAAATAATTAATCATAGTTAAACTTGGCGAAGTATCACTGTGAACACGTTGCTGCTGTGTTACTGGAAGTGTTGTTTCTGAGGAGAACATTCTCCACGAGAGAACGGCCTCTACAGCAACGATAAGGAAGTTTTCATTCGGTATATTAATATTATAATGACCAGACTGGATGGCCGAATGAGTTAGAGCGTCAGTCTCCCGTGTTGGTAGATCGTGGGGATGTGGGTTCGAACCCTGGTCCAGTTAAACCGATGACTTAAAAATTGATACTTGTTGCTTCCTAGCCTGGCACTCGACATTATTAGGATAGGGCAAGGACTGGTTGGCTCAGTGTCAGGATAATGTGACTGAGTGGGATATCATGTCATGGTGCTGGTGGCCTGGTCTTCCAGTGGGGCAGCACTATACAGTCGCCATGAGTGCACACTGTCACAAGTCGATACCCATCCTGATATGACCTTAGATGTTGCTAGGAAGTAAAACAACAACAAACAAAATAATATATTAATCTTTATATCGACTATTTTCTACCAACAATTAAATCTTTTTTTTTTAAACATCACCCATGCCCCAGGCTGCTGATGATTACAGAGTACTGTAAAACTTGCAATTAAAAGAAATATTAAAAAGAAACGTGTGCGGTCGAGAGAAACAGAATACAAAGATTCACCTTCTTAGATCGTTAAAGCTGCATAGTCCGATGAAGCAGCAATTTTGTTCAAAACCAAAACAATTATCTAGATTTGATTCTACACATCTAACTTAGATACTGGTGCACTTATTAAACATTTGTCGCCACATAGAAGGGAACACTGAGGCAAGTGTATAGAACCTGTTATTGCAGAAGCCTATGGTGTCAGAGTTTTGGCGTGCTTGCCGCAATTAATTTAACATATTTGCACTTCATTTATCTCAAGAGTTAGCCATTTAAATTGAAAGTTACTTCAAGGTAAAGTAATGTAGATTATAACAATTAATTTAATATATTTATCTCAAAAAAATTACAGAAACTCAAAAACATCAGACTATGCAACTTTAATATTAATAAAACTATAACAGAACTTTCTATTTAATTGGCTTTAAATGCCGCCAGTTAACGGTCCGGTGCAAACTTAACTAGCAGTAGCCATTAATTGTTGAAGCACCAGGCGCGGTGGCCTAATCGGTAGAGCGCAGGCCTCACGTGCAGAAGGTCGGTAGTTCGGTTCCCGGTCGAGTCAAACCGATGACTTTAAGATTGATACTTGTCACTTCCTAGACTGCCGATCGGTGTTAATATAATAGGATAGGGCAAGGACTGGTTAGCTCAGTGTCGGGATAATCTGACTGAGTGGGATATCTGGTCATGGTGCCGATGGCCTGATTCCCTAGTGGGGAAGCACTATAAAGTTGCCATGAATGCATACTGTTACAAGTCGGTACCTGCCATGATATGACATTAGATGTTGGCAGGATGTAAAACTCCCAAGAATCAACCAACACTGCAAATGTTGCGTAGTCATATATTTAATTAGGATTATTTTCGTTGTTGATTTGTTTAGTAATGCGTGCCATATTAATTGAAAGCGTTAATATCAGGACGTAAAACTCCAACAACCAACCATTGTCCTGACACTGTGCCGACACCCATCCTGATATGACCTTAGATGTTGCCAGGATTTAAAACTCCAACAACCAACCTTTGTTCTAACACTGTGTCGACATCCATCCTGATATGACCTTAGATGTTGCCAGGATGTAAAACTCCAACAACCAACCTTTGTTCTAACACTGTGCCGACATCCATCCTGATATGACCTTAGATGTTGCCAAGATGTAAAACTCCAACAACCAACCTTTGTGCTGACACTGTTCCAACACCCGTCCTGATATGACCTTAGATGTTGCCAAGACATACAACTCCAACAACCAACCTTTGTGCCGACACTGTGCCGACACCCGTCCTGATATGACCTTAGATGTTGCAAGGATGTTAAACTCCAACAACCAACCTTTGTGCCAACACTGTGCCGTCACCCATCCTAATATGACCTTAGATGTTGCCAGGATGCAAACCTCCCAACACCCAACCTCTGTGCCAACACATGTCCTAATCTGACCTTAGTTGTTGCCAGGATGTAAAACTCCCAACAACCAACCTTTGTGCTGACACCCGTCCTGATATGACCTTAGATGTTGCCAGGACATAAAACTCCAACAACCAACCTTTGTGCCGACACCCGTCCTGATATGACCTTAGATGTTGCCAGGACATAAAACTCCAACAACCAACCTTTGTGCCGACACCCGTCCTGATATGACCTTAGATGTTGCCAGGATGTAAAACTCCAACAACCAACCTTTGTGCCAACACTCTGCCGACACCCATCTTGATATGACCTTAGATGTTGCCACGACGTAAAACTCCAACAACCAAGCAACCATTGTTGAAAATCCGTCGCGCAACTGGCGGCAACTGCGCGCTAAATCGCGCGGTTTTACGGTTTCTCCTGGTCCCGTATTTGTCTACGCTCGACTGCGACTGGTTCCAGGGCCTCTGCGACTGTCACGTACGTCCTTCAGCTGAGATAATTAGAAAGGAATTACTGCCACTTATGCACAAAGCAAAAACCCGGAATTGATATTGCTTCGAGATGGTTGCTTGGTTGGTTGTTGGTGTTTTCCGTCCTGTAAACATCTACGGTCATATCAGGACGGGTACCGACTTGTGACAGTGCACACTCGTGATGACTTTTTTAGTGCTGCCCCACTGGGAAATCAGGGCCGCGTTCAGGGTGCGTCTCTGAGATGTATCGGCGATGCTTTGGTTCAGGGTGTGTCTCGGAGACGTCTTGGAGACGCCTCCTATTTCAGACAGGAGATGAAAAGCGCCTCGAAAATGGCCACCGTATTCAGTGGTTTCAGCCAATCACAGCGCAGCTTTTCCATTGCAAATGGCCGCCACCTATGGGGCCGGCTATTTTCAAGGCGACAAACTGCCTATGCAGTTCAGACTGGCGTGACATCAGGGGCATCGCAGATACGTCTCAGAGACAGACCCTGAATGCGGCTCTGGCCATCGGCACCATGACCCGATATCCCACTTAGTTACGTTATCCGACACTGAGCTAACCAGTCCTTGCCCTATCCTATTTATTCATATGTAGCACCATGCATGCTGATGTCAGGAATCAAACTTTGTTTAGTCTGACTTTTTCATCACGTAACTTGCACTTTAAGGTATTTTTGTTGTTCGACCAAATTAATACTATAATAGACCCCCCCCACCAGTTAAGCTAGAAAGTATCTAAATAGAGTGGTTCCAGAGTCTGCCAATAAATGGCACTAGCTTAACTGGTGGGGTTTAATACGTGAAGAGAGCGGTGGTGAAATTCCAGAAGAAAAATACAATATCGTTGTCTTTAAAATCCGACCGTCTGAGCGGGTCTGGCAGCTGGTGTCAGGGAGGTCAGGAGCCACACACAGGAGGCAGACTAGTAGGGGATGTAGGAACTAGACTAGGCAGCAGCTTAGGCAGTACTAACTCAATGACTCTAGCACAGTAGGAGTAACTAATAACATGACAGTACAGGGTGTAGTAACTAATATATGGGAAGGTAGTTGGTCGTGTCCTTGTTTATATTCCCATAATAGATTATAGAGCACATATATTACAAGAATAAGAGCTTGAACCCTGTTGCGATATGAATATCTGAATATAATCATGCATTTTAATATTTTTCATGCATTCTTTACGGAGATATAGCATGTACCCAAATAGAGTGGTTCCAGATTCTGCCAACAGATGTCATTAGCTTATCTGGCGGGGGTCTATTGTTTGTATCCAGTAACTTTAGGTAGAATTATGAATTTTGTTTTGCAACCCGTCCTTATATCAAAGTTGAACAATTGTTCTTTGAATGGTGACATTTGGCGTCATTTTGAAATAATTTCTCAGGGTTACTGCAGACAGACAATAATTTTGAGCCAAGCTTGGCTGTCTTCCAAAGATTACATTGGAATTTCCCCCCACCTGATGGGTAATAGGACTAGTGGAGCGTACTCAGAACCTTCATTAAACCATGGAATTTCTTCATTTTATTCCTTATAAAACAGTTTTAATGCGTCTAAAAAGTACTTACCAGACAGGGTGGCCGAATGAGTTAGAGTATCCGTCTCCCATGCTGGTAGATCGTGGGGTCGCGGTTTCGAACCCTGGTCAAGTCAAACCAATGACTTAAAAATTGATACTTGGCACTTCCTAGCCAGGCGCTCAGCATTATTAGGAGAGGGCAAGGACTGGTGTACTCAGTGACAGGATAATGTGACTGAGTGGGATACCAGGTCATGGTGCTGGCGGCCTGGTTTCCCAGTGGGACAGCACTATAAAGTCACTATGAATGTGCACTGTCACAAGTTGGTACCCATCCTGATATGACCTTAGATGTTGCTAGGATGTAAAACAACAACAAACACCAAATCTAAAAAGTACTTAAAAAGTCATGAACAAGTAATTCTGAAAAAGAGTGGTAACCCTGATGTAGCGAACCACGTGATACAGTGCACATCCAACTCTCCATGTGAGGTCCTCAATAAAGGCTACATTCCTTACACGCTGTATGCGGCATGCAAATGCGAATGCGAATGCGGCAAAAAGCATCTAAGTCAATGGGGGTGATTCCATGCGTCTGAATGCGAATGCGAATGTGATACCCCTGTCACACTACGACGTAACGAGCTAACGTAAGCCTGACGTGATCACATTTGGTCATTACGTTGTCGTACGTTGGGTTACGTTATTATGACGTCATAATGACGTTAGACTGACGTTGAGCTACGTCATGTTACGTCGTGTTACGTCGGCGCGCGTCAATGTTTTGAACCTGTTCAAAACTTTCGACGTGACGTGAACGTAAGGGTTTACGTTCGCCGTACGTTCTGTACACGTTCGGCGAACGTCAATGACGTTAAACGGACGTTAGTCAAACGTTCCTCACTACGTTCCACTCGTTGACCCACATTAAAGCAAGTGGAAAGGTCCAAGCGGCGTAATGGGAAAGTCAGGAGAACGTCAGGAGAACGTCAGGAGAACGTCAGGAAAGCATACGTTCAGCGTTTCACCAACGTTTAATGACGTAAGTAACGTAAGGTAACGTAAAGCAACGTAGTTCTGGCGCTGGAATAACGTTCATAACGTTCCGTCAGCGTCGTTACGTTGTCCTCTCTCGTTGAATGACGGAATCACTACGCTTTACCGACGTTACGCTCTCGTCCACTACGCTGCATCCACGTTCCACTTGTGCCCAAATTTGCATACTACGCCGAGAAGTTCAACGTTCTTCACGTTCTCCCTACGTTGACGTCGTTACGTCGTAGTGTGACAGCCCCATGAATGCGAATGCGAATGCGAATGCGAATGCGGCAACTGAATCGGTCCATGTAGCCATCGGTGCGGCATGCGAATGTGAATGCTGCTGCGTTAGCCATAGAAAACAGTGGTAGAGAAACCTGACACTATGTGTGTGTGTGGGTGTGGGTGTGGGTGTGGGTGTGGGTGTGGGTGTGGGTGTGGGTGTGGGTGTGGGTGTGGGTGTGGGTGTGGGTGTGGGTGTGGGTGTGGGTGTGGGTGTGGGTGTGGGTGTGGGTGTGGGTGTGGGTGTGGTGTGGTGTGGTGTGGGTGTGGGTTGTGGGTGTGGGTTGTGGGTGTGGGTGTGTGGGTGTGTGGTGTGGGTGTGGGAGTGGGTGTGGGAGTGGGTGTGGGTGTGGGGTGTGGGTGAGGGAGGTGTTTATGTCAGGGTGGGTGGCATGCTGCTGGGACTCTCTCAACATGCCTGATAAGGCAGGGTGTGGGGTTTCACTTAACGGCGGGGGAGGTTTCCCCTATCACATTGGGTAATCTACACTGCATATACGACATTCAGTAATTTGCAAAAATAGTTTTGAGCTTGATTTAATGGATTTCACCTGTTAGTATATTGAATTTTAAATAAAATAACACTTCATTTGTGAAAATCGGTCTAATATTAAAGAAAATATGGACTTTTTAAAGTTCTTACTGTGTATTAGTCAAACCAAATCGCTGCATGCCGCATGCTGCATGCCGCATGAAAGGAATCAACCCATTCGCATGCCGCATGCCGCATGCCGCATTCGCATTCGCATGCCGCATACCGCGTGTAAGGAATGCTAGGTGAGGAGGGGAAACACATGGTGAGCTGGGCACCCGGGAGACATACGGGTAGGGGAAAGCTAAAAATGCTACCATATGCACAGAAATATGAATACTTATCTATAATTTGGTTATAATAAAGGTAGGAACCCCCATGTGACGTACGAAAAGGTACATAGATATAAATGCAATATTTGGTCATATACAGAGCAGTATGGAGAATAATTGTTTATTTTTAAAATATAGCCAGTCTTGTGCCGCATGCCGCATGCCGCATGCCGCGTGTAAGGAATGCGGCCATTCGCATACCGCATACCGCATACCGCATACCGCGTGTAAGGAATGCTAACTTAACTGTGTACTTTTGGTTTCCACAGGGGGTCGAGCGATGACGGGCTGGACGGGCGTCGGTCTGCCCAGAGCACGCCTCGTTTGAAACGCGGCCACAGGGGGCGCCACAGTTCCAAGCACGACAAGCGGGAGTATGGCAGCCTAAGCAACGTGGAGGTAAGAGACGCGATCCTGACGCGCTTTAGTTAACGCTGCATAGTCCGATGAAAACATCAAATTTTGAAAACCAAAACAATTATGTAGATTTGATTCGTGGTATCTAAGTTAGATACTGGTGCACTTATTAAGCATTTGTTACGACATAGAAGGGAATAGGGAGACAGTTTAATAGAAGCTGTTACTGCATAAGCATATGGTGTCAGAGTTTTGGCGTGCTTGCCAAAATTAATTTGGAATGCTTGCACTTCAAATAACTCAAAAGTTAGCCATTTAAAATAAAAGTTACTTCAAACTAAAGTAAGGTAGATTATAACCCTCAACCCGATATGTTTATCTCAGAAAATCACAGAAACTCAAAAGAATCGGACTATGCAACTTTAATGTGCTAGAATCTGGCCGTGTGCTGATTGGTCACTAAGCAGTGCTAAGCGTACTGGGTAAATATTAAGGCCTCCTGGTTTGGATTATTTATTCTAGTAAATGGCCTGAACACCAGTGCCTCGGCGCTGAAAGAAAATCCCTTTAATCGCTGAATAAAATGATCATTTACCAAAAAATAAATATCTGTACTACTGTCAGTTAGTATCTTTAACCCGGTCGTATAAATGCTGCACTGATTTTGTTTAGTTTTGTTGTTGTTTATTTATTTTTGGTGATGGTGTATTTATGCTGCCCATACCGGTTAAGTCTAAAGACTTATTTTCGCCGCTAGACGGTGATAGTCTTGTAGTTCCCTTTGTTTTTGTTACTTTCAGTTGTGTGGCTGTCTACTGCATGCATTCTTTCTCTGTTTGTAAAGGCCCTGTCACACTACGACGTTTCCCACCAACGCACTTCGACGTGTTGCCTTTTTGGTCGAAACGTCGGTACATGTCGGGACACGTTACCGGAGCGTTACCGGTGCGTTAACGGCGTGTCGGTACACGTCGGTACACGTTGAGTGATAGCAATGTGTGAATGGACACATCGGCGCGCGTCGGCGCGCGTCGGCGCACGTCGGGTCACGCCGATCGTTTTGTGCTTGCACAAAACTTTCGGCGCGCCCCGACGCGCCCCGACGGGTCAGAGGGGGCATTACGGATGCGTTATCAACACGCCACTAGCACGCTGCAACCCGTCAAGCTTTCTCCCACAACGCCAAAAAGTTGGACGTGTCTCGAGCCCTAGCAAATATCTTGCGCGTTGGGGGAAATGTCATAGTGTGACAGGGCCTTAAGTGTTCTCCCACATCTCTCTACCCTCCGTGAGGCTGTTAGTTCTACAATTGGTTAGTTGTTTGGTTATAATATCTATAGTTATTTTCCCTGACTGCCTTCACTATGTTGCGTTAGTGGTCATTAGTTTTGGTGTTAAGTTTAAAGTTTACCTTCTGGGTGCATCATGCCTAGCCTGTATACTTTCTAAGAGTGTGTTTGAATTATCAGTGTATTTTTATTTATATAATTTGTATTCATTATTAATTTGTTTATAGCTAGTCTAGCAGTGCAACTGTGGTTGTATTTAAATTCCTTTCAATGCTAATTCCTTTCCCCTCACATTCTGCTATACCCCCTGTGTGTGTCTGATATCATTCCCATTTGATGCGTAGCATAACATTTTGCCA
The DNA here is from genome assembly GCA_030323885.1 of Branchipolynoe longqiensis. NCBI lineage: Eukaryota > Metazoa > Annelida > Polychaeta > Phyllodocida > Polynoidae > Branchipolynoe > Branchipolynoe longqiensis. The sequence goes on along the minus strand of JASIRB010000996.1, from coordinate 290,133 downwards.
GTAAGGCCGACCAATCAGCACCCTTGCGCTGAAATCACGTGATCTTGGGAAAAAAAGTGATTTGTGCATTTCAGATCTTGGGTAATAAATTATTTTAGCAAAAAAAGAAAGGGAAAAAAATAACAAAAAAGGGAACTGTGCATTTCCGAATGTCTTCTTCACCACACTAGGTGGGACCTAGCTCAGGCGGTAGCATGTCCACCTGTGAAGGTGTCGGTCATCCAATCGATCCTGCTCAGTGGACCCATTTGCAGTTTGGGCTATTTTCCGTTCCAACCAGTGGTCCACAACTGGTTCATCAAAGGCTGTGGTATGTGCTGTCCTTTCTGTGGGAAAGTGTATATAAAAGACCGCTTGCTGCTTATAGGAATGAGTAACCTATGTGGTGGCAGCGGGTTTCCTCCAAAGAAATATGTCAGAATGACCATATGTTTGACGTCCAATAGCCGATGATACAAAAATCTATATGCTCTAGAGGCGTCATTAAATAAAACAAGTTTTACTTTTTTCTTCACCAGGCGCACCGTGTATCGGTGCACCCAACCCAGCCTCCACAACACAAAGGTCACCGGGTGCACCCAGCCGAACACCTGCACCAGGCCCCGCTGCACCACGTAAGGCTAAGCTGACCCGTACTGATATGACCTTAGATGTTGCTAGGACGTAAAACAACAATTTAAAACCAAAAAAATCTTCCAACTGTTCCCATGTGCAAGGTCGAGAGTTAGAATCCAAGCCGAGTGAAGCCGATGACTTATAAAATTGATACTTGTCGCTACCTAGCCTAGCGCCTGGCATTAATAGGATAAGACAAGGACTGGTTAGCTCAGTATCAGGATAATGTGACTGTGTAGGATATCAGGTCATGGTGCTGGTGACCTGGTCTTCTTCCAGTGGGCAGCACTATAAAGTCACTATGAGTGCGCATGGTCACAAGTCGATAACTCTCCTGATATGACCTTAGACGTTGCTAGGACCTAACACAAAAACCAGCAAGCAAACAAAGCTTCTGAATGTCTTTGCTGATTGAATGCTGCATAAAAGTGATATTAAGTTATTTTAATGGTGACCTTCGCTTCTCCAAGTGACCTTATATGTTGCTAGGACGTAAAACAACAACAAACAAGCAATCTCCAAGTCTATGATCTCCAGCAATCTGGTGTACTCATTAAATTTATGTTGCATGTTTACACTTTACAGATATTTCCAAAGTTAAGGGTGTACAGTGTACTCTGTCAATAAGGGCCTCTGTCAGTAACGAATCTCTGTCAATAATGGCAAAAAGTGCTGGTCCCATCACAGCACCCCTTTAATTTAATAGCGTTGCCTGTGTGTCTAACGGACGTCTTATGTGGACAACAAGCCATTTTTTCCACCTATTTGATCAATATTCTCTGTCAATAACGACATGCCATATAGTTATAATATAGTAGAAATGATGAATTGTACAAATGACCAATTGTAAAAATGACAAATTGTAGAAATAACAAATTGTAGAAATGATGAATAGTAGAAATGACTAATTGTACAAATGACAAATTGTAGAAATGACTTGGTAAGGACCGCCCTAGTCAGTCAAGTATAAAAGAAAAACATTGGATTCAACCCATTCCGTCAACCCATGCCTATAACGAATTGCGCTCTATAACGGCATCTTGCTCCAGTCCCATGGGTGTCCATTATGAACGGAGTAGACTGTATAATAAAAGTTATTCCAGTCTACAATAAAGTAAATTATAAAATGATCAGCCTGATATATGGCTTAAAGCAGCACAGTCTGATAAAAGCATCAACATTTTCAAAACCTGTGGCCGAGTGCTACAAGGGTCTGACTTTTTTCTAGGTCTGACTCCTAATCTGAAGCTCAGTGGTTTGATTCCCCATGCCCCCACCTCTTCCAATGTTGATTTCCACCGCTGTGTATAACTTACATTGTCATCAAAGGCCACTTGCTCTCATACCATGCCTATGTGGTGTGGGAGGTTAAAAATCCCTTGGGTCGGTAAAAGTGTAGGCTCGGGCTTTCTATCAACAAACTGTCTAATGTTTGATGTCCAATAGCCAATGATAGAAATCAATGTGCTCTAGAGGCGTCGTTAAACAAAACAAATTTTACTTTATTTACTACATAGGTTATATTAAGTCAATTTTAGTCAATTTAATAGTCGATAGGCTCAGAGTTTTGACAAGCATATCAATATTAATCTGGCATGTTTACACTTCAAATATCTGCTAAGTTAGTAATTTAAAATAAAAGTTACTTCACACTAAAGTAAGGTAGATTGTAATGATGAACCTAATATATTTATTTATCTCAGAAAATGACAGGAGCTCAAAACCATGAGATGATGCAGCCTGAAAATGTTGGCAGAAACCCAAAGCTATCGAAACTTTAATTAAAGCTGCATAGTCCGATGAAATATCAAATTTTCAAAACCAAACCAATTATGTAGATTTGATTTTACATATCTAACTTAGATACTGATGCACTTATTAAGCATTTGTTTCTGCGTAGAAGGGAATACTGAGTGAATTTAACAGAACCTGTTACTGCAGATGTCTATGGTGTCAGGGTTTTGGCAAGCTTGCCAAAACCAATTAACCATGTTTCTACTCAAAATATCTCAAAAGCTTTACCATTTAAAATAAAGTAACTTTGAACTAATGTAAAGTAGATACTAGTGATCGATCTAATATATTTATCTCAGAAAAAATACAGAAATTCAAAACCATCGGACTATGCAACTTTAACTGAACACTTAAAGTTGCATAGTCCGATGGTTTTGAGTTTCTATCAGTTTTCTGAGATAAATATATTGAATTGATTGTTATAATCTACCCCGCTTTAGTTTGAAGTAACTTTTATTTGAAATTGCTAAGTTTTTAAATATTTGAAGTGCAACCATGCAAAATTTATTGTGGCAAGCATGCCAAAACTCTGACACTATATGCTTCTGCAGTAACACATTCTATTGAATTGACTTATATATATGGGGTGACAAATGTTTACTAAGTGCACCAGCATTTAAGTTCGATAATGTAGAATCAAATCTAGATAATTGCTTTGGTTTTGGAAATGTGATGCTTCATCAAACTATGCGGCTTTAATCAACTAATATACACACACATAAACAAATACAAAGTATGCAGCTTTAACTGTAAGCAGCTAATAGGGTTCTATACACACACACAAAATACTGTAGTGGTCTGCACCGAGCTGTCAGGCAAGGAACCACATAGACAGGTAGGCATGGGTAGTGTGGTGATATCAGCGAGCCTAGGTGGTGTAATGGTTAGCACACTGGCCCAGAATGTAAAGAGATGTGGGTTTGAGTCCCGCTCTAGGCGCAATATTTCCAATTTTCATCACCACTCACGACAGTGGTTGCTATGATCAGGATCCTGAACAAGCTACGCGCTGTATGGTTGTTGAACCTACCCTGTGTATGTATGTGTCAGTGCATTGTCTGTGTGTATGTAATTGTATGCATTAAAAGACTTGCAATTCCAGGGGGACGAGTGTAGTAGTCTGCACTGACCTCTCAGGCAAGTAACGACATAGACAGGTAGGCATGGGTAGTGTGGTGACATCAGGGAGCCTAGGTGGTGTAATGGTTAGTGTAGTAGTCTGCACTGACCTCTCAGGCAAGCAACCACATAGGCAGGTAGGCATGGGTAGTGTGGTGACATTAGGGAGCCTAGGTGGTGTAATGGTTAGTGTAATAGTCTGCACTGACCTCTCAGGCAAGGAGCCACATAGGCAGGTAGGCGTCGGTAGTGTGGTGACATCAGGGAGCCTAAATGGTGTAATGGGTAGCACACTGGCCTGGAATGTAAAGAGATGTGGGTTCGAGTCCCGCTCTAGGCGCAATATTTCCAATTTTCATCACCACTCATGACAGTGGTTGCCGTGATCAGGATCCTGAACAAACCATGCGCTGTATAGTCGTTGAACCTACCCTGTGTATGTATATGTAAGTGCATTGTCTGTATGTATGTAATTGTATGCATTAAAAGACTTACAATTCCAGGGGGACGAGTGTAGTGGTCTGCACTGACCTCTCAGGCAAGTAACCGCATAGACAGGTAGGCATGGGTAGTGTGGTGACATCAGGGAGCCTAGGCGGTGTAATGGTTAGTGTAGTAGTCTGCACTGACCTCTCAGGCAAGTAACCACATAGGCAGGTACGCATGGGTAGTGTGGTGACATCAGGGAGCCTAAGTGGTGTAATGGTTAGTATAATAGTCTGCACTGACCTTTCAGGCAAGGAGCCGCCTAGACAGATAGGCGTGAATAGTGTGGTGATATCAGGGACCTTAGATGGTGTAATCGGTAGCACACTGGCCCGGAATGCAAAGAAATATGGGTTCGAGTCCCGCTCTAGGCGCAATATTTCCCATTTTCAACACCCCCACGAGAATACCCAGGGGCATAGCTAGGCATACGCATGTAAGCCAAAACGTCCACATCGTTTTGTAAAAAAAAATTAAATTAAAAAATAATAAAGAGAGAGAGAGAGAGAGGAGGCATGTAGTAGTCCGGAGTGTCGAAAACTCAAGTCTAAAATGTGTAAAATCCGCCAGCTTAAGCTTAAGCGGCCTCCTAAACCCCCTGCTGAAATTAGGAGTACACATCGTTAAAGGTCTACTAGCTACGCCCCTGAATACCATTGAAAATAAAGAAGTGTGAGTTGCTCATTGCATTGCTTCTAACCGTTTGGGTGATAACCCTCCATTGTTCCCATAGGAAAAGTTGTTCCCCGAGCTTCTGACGCCGGAACAGCTGCAGACCGAGCAGCTGCATCAGGAGCAGCTGCATCAACAGCTGCTCAGGCGGAGAGACCACAGGTAAGCAGGTCACGTGACCCAGTGTTGCCAACTCTCACGAAACTCCCCCGTGAGAGTCACGGAAATTGAAGCTTCTGATCAGTCACCTGATGAGGAGTCAAGGGTAGACCCCCCCCCCCCCACCCCTAAATCCCACAAATTTCATGCAAAGAATGTTTTGGTGATTTTCTTTTGTTTTCCTTCTTTTTTTGGTCTTTTTTTTGTCTAATTCATATCTTGTATGAGTGTACATTTGATTAAATACATGTGATTAAATATGAAGAGTTCAGGCGCAACACCCCCTAACGCAAGTCCCCCCAAAAAATCAGTTAAAATAATAGATTTTTATTTGAAAGATTTTTACTTGAACAATTTTTACTTAAAAGATTTGTTTTTGAAAATAATTTTTAATTCTCACTAATTCCACTTTTATTGCCATGACATGATTATGGACCAATGAACAGATAAAATAGGTAAACAAAGTAATTTTTGTAGATTTGATTGCAATGTTTATCCTAATTTTTTACGCTTACAGGATTTTGCGTCTGAACTCTTAAAGCAAGATACCAATATTCTTAGCATATGTATAACAATTTTAACATCATATTAAAATGTTCCACATTTGATAATATATCAGCCCCTTGGAAAAGCCCTAAAATAGCCCCTTTTAAAGCCATTTAAAAAAGAAATTTTAGACGTCTGCAGTAACAGGTTCTATTAAATTCTACACAGAAACAAATGCTTAATAAGTGCATCAGTACGTAAGTTAGATACGTAAAATCAAATCTAAATAATCGGTTTGGTTTTGAAAATTTGATATTTCATTGGACTATGCAGCTTTAAACAACTAATATACAAAGAAAACCCACCAAAAAACACCTTTTATTGTTGCATAGAAGGGGGAGACACCATCAATGTAAATTGTAATAGGATCTGTTACTGCTGAAGCCTATTCTGTCCGTATTTTTCGATGCTTCTTAAAATATAAATTCTACCTAATTTCACATCAAATATTGCCAAAGTTAGCAGGATGTGTGACCTAGGCATCAAAGTTGCATAGTCCGATGGTTTTGAATTTCTGTATTTTTTCTGAGATAAATATATTAGATCGATCACTAGTATCTACTTTACATTAGTTCAAAGTTACTTTTATTTTAAATGGTAATCTTTTGAGATATTTTGAGTGCACACATGGAAAATTAGTTTTACCAAGTTTACCAACAATCTGACACCATAGACTTCAGCAGTAACAGGTTCGGTTAAATTGACTCACTATTGCCTTCTATGCAGAAACAAATGCTTAAGAAGTGAATCAGTATCTAAGTTAGATATGTAAAATCAAATCTAGATAATCGGTTTGGTTTTGAAAATTTTATATTTCATCGGACGATGCAGCTTTAACCATAATTAAGTCATATCAACCATGAAAAAAAGTCTGTACAACATTTCCACCTGAACTCAAAATTCCTCCAGACTGATGTATGTACATAAGAATTGATGCTTGTCACTTCCTAGCCTGGCGCTCGGCATTATTAGGATAGGACAAGGAGCAGTGGAATGAGGAAGACCAATCATCCGCGATTAAAATTTCCCCTGTTTATGCCTCGCTCACAAATGCCTTGCAGTGGCCTTAAGTCGCCGCATCGGCAAAACCGTGCGGCGACCGTATGGTTAGATATGGTGGCCATACGGACCGTACAGTTTTTTTTAAGTTGAAGTTAACTTAACTTTGGAAAATCGCATCGCCGAAGGCCAGAATCCCGCCGAAATCCCTCCACTTTCTATTGTTAACATAATAATATGTTTGTGGAATAATGTATAGAAATTGTGAATAAAAAAATGTCTTAAAATGTCTTATCTGTGGTTGTGTGGCAACACAAACAAATAGATAAGGCACCGTACGGTGACCTATGCCTTGCGGTGACCGTACAATTTGTGAATAGATAAACCACAGACCGCAACGCCATAAGATTTGCCTAAACTGCAATACACACCGGAGACCGCAGCACCATACGGCGACCGCAGCATTTGTGACCTAGGCATTAATCAACTAATCTACTTCAAATAATACTTCAAATGCTGACAAATGTTAACTGTCCGCCCTTCTTCTAATCGCCCTCTCCATTCTCCTCCAGCTACGAGCCCGATCCCCGGCTACGTCATAGACGTGACGTGACGGGTCACGAGTCTACAGACGCGGTTCTGACGTCACAGCGCCACCTTGTGAACAGGAGCTGGGACTGTGAGGGCGTGCACGGCATGGACCGCAGCTGGGAGGCTGAGCGACTCAAGGGGCTCGAGCTGCTCTACAGGTGGGCCGCCACAGTCTAGAAGATATATATCATTCAAAATCTGGGCCAACACTTAAAGCTGCATAGTCCGATGAAATATCAAATGAAAATGTGCATGTTGTGCATTAGATAAAAGATTCACCCGGTACTTGTTGTACTCGGGTGAAGGACAATGTAGTGTAAATACGGGCGAAAATAGGTTTAGTATGGAACATGAAGTAGAAACTGTGGCTCCAGTATCAAATGGCTACCCATATAGGGAGAGAATGCAAAAAGACAAGATGGTGGTCGCAGAACACCATCGATTTCACTTTTAAATCTTATTAAACTAGATATTATATTATATTTTTCAACTCAAAGGTAGTGGGCTATCAATAAGATATATGTAAAGAATAATTGTTGCTTCTTAGATTGTGAAATTAGGCTCTCAATTCATTAACCCACTTTTTCGACCGTTTTTATATAGGGTTGGGATTGACCCGTGTACTGCGACTGCGAGTACCGGGTGAATCCTTTATCTAGTTGTGCATATGTCAGAGTGGAAAGAAATGAGTTTCACTTTTTAAATTAGATCTTATACAAATTGAGCAATACATTAATATCACTCGTGTAACATGAAAATCAAAGACACATCCAGAACCTCATTTTAACATATACAACATAGTCAAACAAGATTGTATTGATTACCGTTAAGCAGACAAGGTCATGACTTACAAGAAAAAAGTTGAAAAATAAGTTGAAAAAAAGTTTGGCTACATGAATGGTGTCAATGTGTAAATTTTCACATTTTCACTCTAGAGTAAAATCATATAATTATAATTTTGATATCTTTTATGGGATAAGTTCAATCCCTGTAGAACTGCTGACATACCTAATAGACAGATGCTACAATAATTATTTGGCTACAATAATTATTTGACTTGCTATCAATAAAACAAAGACTTAATTATCAGCATCGTAATGTGGAGACCAAATATGTGGTGCCCAGTTTTGGAGAATAACCCATATATATAATAAGGAATCATAATAATACAGTAAGGTTCCCATACAATTTATATTCGCATAATGCGTTATCCATCACATATATAAGGATGCAACAATTATTGATTAGCTAAGTCTCATGATCATATGACTGAGTGTGAGCGATAATCCAATCACGGTGCTTGTGCCCAGTTATCTCAATATCACCAAAATGAACCGACCTCCCAGACATGACCTCATGTTGCTAGTAGCTAAAAGCCCCAATAAACAAGCCCCCCACCCCTTCTACCCTCCCAGACATGAATGCCCTCATATGTTGCTAGGATCTAAGACCCCCAACAAACAACCCCCCTTCCACCCTCCCAGACATGAATGCCCTCATATGTTGCTAGGACCTAAAACCCCCAACAAACAACCCCCCCTTCCACCCTCCCAGACATGAATGACCTCATAAGTTGCTAGGACCTACAACCCCCAACAAACAAGCCCTCCTTCCACCGTCCCAGACATGAATGACCTCATACGTTGCTAGTATAGCTAACAACTCCAACAAACAAGCGCCCCCCCCCCCCTTCCACCCTCCCAGACCTGAATGACCTCATACGTTGCTAGAACCTAAAACCCCCAACTTGCCGCCAACAGATCCGCCGAGCGGGAAAAGGAGCGGGAGAAGGAGAGAGAGAAGCAGCGAGCACATCACGTGACCGGTCACCATGACGACGCCGCGCACAGCCGGTCGCGCCACCGCCGACACCGGAAGTACAAGTCGGCGGGCCATGCGCGCGCAACCGCACTTCCGGTCGATGATGACCAGGAGGAGCAGTGGGTTATGGGAGGGACGCACCACGACCCTCCCTCGGCCCTGGAGATCCTCGACCCGACACCGACCCTGGTTGGAGCCACAACGCCGGACCTCAAGACCCCGGTGAGTAACGAAAGGCTTCCAGTTGACTTGATGGGTGGTTCGTAACCTTTGACGGTTCGTTACAGGTTGCAGGCCTGCAGCATTGGAAAGCGACACTGATAAATCGGTCCGACTTTTGGATGAAGAGTAAACTTCAGTGTGGGTGGTTGTAGAAGCGGGGACTACTTTACAACAATAACGACAAGTCGTTGGAGCGGCGCTGGGTCTCGACCGGTCTGATTTTAGCAGAGCAGTCGTGTTCAGTTGCCGATGGGCTAGGAGGAAGGGAGAATGGGGAAGGGGGAGGGGGGAAGGTAGGATCCGCAGCAAGAAGGTGGAACGTGAAGCAGTGAAAAAGGAAAAGGGCCCCACCCGAGCAAACAACTCCCTTGATCATGAGGAGGAGTAAGCCCGGGAGAAAAAATAAGAATGGATAGGATTGAGGAAAGAGAAGTGAGGAGAGTTGAGTCGTGCTCTCGCTGGTGGATGGTGGTAGCAGGATTTGCAATCAGATAGCTGATTCCCAGGGCCGCGATGTGGACGCTCCAGCTGTGGACAGTTTGTTGATAACAAAGCCCGGACCTACACTTTTACCGACCCAAGGGATTTTTAACCTCCCACACCACATAGACATGGTATGAGAGCAACCGGCCTTTGATGATGTTGTAAGTTATACACAGCGGAGGAAATCCAAATTAGCAGAGGTGGGAGGGGGGGGGCACAGGGAATCGAACCGCCGACCCTCAGATCAGGCATCCGACCTAGAAAAAAGTTAGACACTCTAACCACTCCGCCACAGAGAGTGTCCACCTGTGAAGGTGTCGATCATCCGATCAATCCTGCTCAGTGTACACATTTGCAATTTGTACTGTGGTCCACGACTCATTCCACAAAGGCTGTGGTTATGTGCTGTCCTGTCTGTGGAAAAGTGAATATAAAAGACGCCTTGCTGCTTATCGGAAAGCGTAGCCTATGTGGCGGCAGCAGGTTTCCTCCAAATAAATATGTGAGAATGACCATATGCTTGATAACCAATGATAAAAATCTATGTGCTCTAGAGGCGTCGTTAAATAAAACAAATTCCTTTTTGTACTAACTTGAAAATGTTGAAAACTTTGGACGGCCCCTAACAGCAGATTGCATTTCCTGCCTGCCGGTAACCAGCGCCGTGATCTCTGGACGCTGCCGGCTTTTAGTTCCTAAAACTACCACGGATGGCGCAACGCGCAGGGTCAGTTGGTCATATCCGTGATTGCCGCTCTCGGCGATAGGTGGCAGCACCTCCCTGCACCCACCCGACAAGCAGAGTCCCCCCCCCCCCCCCCCCCCCCCCCCCCTCTGTCGACGTGTCCGGGCTAGAGGGCACAGCGTGCAGGCTTGTTTGTTGTTTTATGTCCGAGCAACATCTAAGGTCATATCAGGATGGGTACCGACTAGTGACAGTGCACACTCATGGCAACTGTTTGGTGCTGCCCCACTGGGAGACCAGGCCACCAGCACCATGACTTTACACCCCGCTCGGTCACATTATCCTGACACTGAGCCAACCCAGTCCTCATAGTAATACTGTCGAGCGCCAGACTAGGAAGTGACAAGTATCAATTTTGAAGTCATTGGTTTGACTCGACCAGGGTTCAAACCCACGCACCCATCTGTTCGGGTCCCCCGATCACCCAAAACAGGAGACGGAGGCTCAACTCATTCGGCCACCCCGTCTGGTCTAGCGTGTAAGGTTCGGCAGTGAGTAACCAGCAGTGCGTCATGAAGCAGATCTACAAGTATTTACTCATTCCGAACGCCACCTGTGGCTATGTATCCGTACATCAGGATGCCACTTGCGTCTATGGTAACCCTACATCAGGATGCCACTTGCGTCTATGGTAACCCTACATCAGGATGCCACTTGTGTCTATGTATCCATACATCAGGACGCCACTTGCGTCTATGGTAACCCTACATCAGGATGCCACTTGTGTCTATGTATCCATACATCAGGACGCCACTTGCATCTATGTATCCCTACATCAGGAAGCCACTTGTGTCTATGTAACCCTACATCAGGTTGCCACTTGTGTCTATGTATCCGTACATCAGGATGCCACTTGTGTCTATGTATCCATACATCAGGATGTCACTTGTGTCTATGTAACCATACATCAGGATGCCACTTGTGTCTATGTATCCGTACATCAGGATGCCACTTGTGTCTATGTATCCATACATCAGGATGCCACTTGTGTCTATGTAACCATACATCAGGATGCCACTTGTGTCTATGTATCCATACATCAGGATGCCACTTGTGTCTATGTATCCATACATCAGGATGCCACTTGTGTCTATGTATCTCTACATCAGGACCCCACTTGTGTCTATGTATACATACATCAGGATGCCACTTGTGTCTATGTAACCCTAGATCAGGACACCACTTGTATCTATCTATCCATACATCAGGATACCACTTGTGTCTATGTATCCCTACATCAGGATGCCACTTGTGTCTTTGTATCCCTAAATCAGGATACCACTTGTGTCTATGTAACCCTAGATCAGGACACCACTTGTGTCTATGTAACCCTACATCAGGATGACACTTTTGTCTATGTAACCCTACATCAGGATGCCACTTGCATCTATGTACCCCTACATTAGGACGCCACTTGTGCCTATGTATCCCTACATCAGGACACCACTTGTGTCTATGTAACCCTACATCAGGACACCACTTGCGTCTATGTATCCCTACATCAGGATGCCACTTGCCCATCCTGATATGACCTTAGATGTTGCCAGGACGTAAAACTCGAACAACCAACCATCCATCCACGCTCCCCTCACATCCTCACACCCTCACAGTCACACCGTCACACCCTCACCCTCACACCGTCACACCGTCACACGCTCACACACTCACACCCTCACACCTTCACATCCTCACACCCTCACACCCTCACACCCTCACACCCTCACACCCTCACACCCTCACACCCTCACACCCTCACACCCTCACACCCTCACACCCTCACACCCTCACACCCTCACACCCTCACAGTCACACCGTCACACCCTCACCCTCACACCGTCACACCCTCACACGCTCACACCCTCACACCCTCACACCTTCACACCCTCACACCCTCACACCCTCACACCCTCACACCCTCACACCCTCACACCCTCACACCCTCACACCCTCACACACTCACACCCTCACACCCTCACACCCTCACATCCTCACACCCTCACACCCTCACACCCTCACACCATCACACCATCACCCCATCACCCCCTCACACCCTCACCCCCTCACCCTCACACCATCTCACGCTCACACCCTCACACCCTCACACCCTCACATCCTCACACCCTCACATTCACACCCTCACACTCACCCTCACACCCTCACACCCTCACACCCTCACACCCCTCACACCCTCACACCCTCACACCTCACACCCTCACCCCACACCTCACACCCTCACACCCTCACACCCTCACACCCTCACACCCTCACACCCCTCACCACTCCTCACACCCTCACACCCTCACACCCTCACACCTCCACATCACCCTCACACCCTCACACCCCCTCACACCCTCCCCTCACACCCTCACACCCTCCCACACCCTCACACCCTCACACCCTCACCACCCTCACACCCCTCACACCTCACACCCTCACACCCCTCACCACCCTCACACCCTCACACCCTCACACCCTCACACCCTCACACCCTCACACCCACACACCCTCACACCCTCACACCCTCACACCCTCACACCCTCACACCCTCACACCCTCACACCCTCACACCCTCACACCCTCACACCCTCACACCCTCACACCCTCACACCCTCACACCCTCACACCCTCACACCCTCACACCCTCACACCCTCACACCCTCACACCCTCACACCCTCACACCCTCACACTCACACCCCACACATCCACACCCTCACACCCTCACACCTTCACACCCACAACCCTCACACCCTCACACCCTCACACCCTCACACCCTCACACCACTCACACCCTCACACCCTCACACCCTCACACCCTCACACCCCACCTCACACCCTCACACCTCACACCCTCACACCCTCACACCCTCACACCCTCACACCCTCACACCCCACCACACCCTCACACCCTCACACCCTCACACCCTCACACCCTCACACCTCACACCCTCACACCCTCACACCTCACACCTCACACCCTCACACACCTCATCCACACCCTCACACCCTCACACCCTCACACACTCACACCCTCACACGCTCAGACCCTCACATCCTTACACCCCCACACCCTCACACCCTCACAACCTCACACCCACACTCCCTCACACCCACACACCCTCACACCCTCACAACCTCACATCCTCACACCCTCACACCATCACACCCTCACACCCCCACACCCTCACACCCCCACACCCCCACACCCTCACACCCTCACACGCTCACACCCTCACACCCTCACACCCTCACACCCTCACATCCTCACACCCTCACGCCCTCACACCCTCACACACCCTCACACCCTCACAACCTCACAGCCTCACATCTTCACACCCTCACACACCCTCACACCCTCACACCCTCACACCCTCACACCATGACACCCTCACACCCTCACATCCTCACACCATGACACCCTCACACCCTCACACCCTCACACTCTCACACCCTCACACCCTCACACCCTCACACCCTCACACCCTCACCCCACTCCCCCCCCCCCCCCCCCAACGACGAGCTGTCACAAAGCCCGCTAGGTGTCGCCCGTCACTGAACCATATTTAATATTTAATCAGAGAACTGCCCGGGGGCTGCTAGTCAAACACTGCTTCCCATTAAAGATCCGCTGAAGCGATTTCAGATGCCCTTACCCCACATCTCCATTAAAGAGCTGATGAACCGATTTCCTGTGAGTTTGTTCCCCTCCAAATTAAAGAACTGTTGAACTGATTTCAGATGTTTGAATCAAAGCAATGACTTTAAAATTGATACTTGTCGCTTTCTAGTGTGGCGCTCGGCATTAATAGGATATGGCAAAGACTGGTTAGCTCGGCATCAGGATAATGTAACCGTGTGGGATATGTTGCCGGCGGCCGAGTCCCCCAAGTGGGGCAGCACTATAAAGTTGCCATGAGTTCGCACTGTCACAAGTCGGTACCCGTCCTGATATGACCTTAGATGTTGCTAGGACATAACACAACAACTACACACAATAAACAAATCTACCTCTCCTTTCCCTCTTCACAACTGTCCTGCTCTCCAACCTAGCTCTGCCTCCCCCCGTCGTGATATGACTTTAGATGTTGCCAGGACGTAAAACTCCAACAGTCAACCAACCTCCTCTGCCCACCACTACGACCTCCACTTCCACCCAATCCGCCCCACTCACCACCTCTACTCCACGTGTCCCCTGTCCACCCCTCACCCCCCTCATACTCCCTCTCATCCTCCCCCTCATCCTCCCTCTCATCCTCCCCTCATCCTCCCTCTCATCCTCCCCTCACCCTCCCTCTCATCCTCCCCTCATCCTCCCCTCATCCTCCCACTCATCCTCTCCCCTCCCTCTCCCCCTCCCCCTCATCCTCCCCTCCCTCTCATTCTCCCCCTCATCCCCCCCTCATCCCCCCCTCCCCATCATCTTCCCCCTCATCCTCGCCTCTCCCTGTCATCCTCCCCCCCCCCTCATCCTCTGACTCCCCCCTCATCCTCCCCCCTCCCCATCCTCCTTCCCGTCATCCTCCCCTCATCCCCCTTCCCCTGCCCCCCTCATCTATCCCCACCTCTTCATCCCCCTCCCTCGCCTCATCCCCCTCATCCCCCTCATCCTCCCCCTCCCCCTCATCCTATCCTGTCCTGTCCCCCTCATCCTCCCTCTCATCCTCCCCCTCCCCTCATCCACCCCCTGATCCTCTCCCTCATCCTCCCCCTCAGCATCCCCTTCATCATCCCCCCTCCCTCTCATCTCCCCCTCATGCTCCCCTCCCTCTCATCCTCTCCCCACCCTCTCATCCTCTCCCCTCCCTCTCATCCTCTCCCGTCATCCTCCCCGTCATCCTCTCCGCTCCCCCTAATCCTCCCCTCCCCCCCCTCATCCTCTCCCCTCCCCCTCATCCTCCCCCACATCCTCCCCCTCATCCTCTCCCCTGCCCTCCCCCCTCATCCTCTCCCCTGCCCCTGCCCCTCATTCTCCCCTTCCCTCCACTTCCCACAATCCGCCCCACTCGCCACCTCTATTCCACGTGTGCCCTGTCCACCCCATCATCCTCTCATCCTCTCCCCCCTCCCTCGCCCACGTCTGGCCCACGCTCCCTGCTGCTCTTCAGAAGTTCATAATGGTGTCATCTCATGTCATCTCGCCGCTGGCGAGATCAAACGGTATCTCACGAGGACTGGCACAATGGAACTAGTGGCGTGAGAGGATTGGGGGAGCAGGGGGCTGGGGTTAGGCACCGCCTCGACCTGCCCAGGAGTGTGTGTGTATGGGTGTGTGTGAGTGTGTGTGTGAGTGTGTGAGTGTGTGTGTGGTGTGTGTGGTGTGTATGTGGTGTGTGTGGTGTGTGACTGTGGAGTGTGGAAATTTGTAGGAGTGCGAGTGTGTGATGGTGTGTGGTGTGCGTGTGAGTGAGTGTGTGAGTGTGTGAGTGTGTGTGTAATTGTGCGTGTGAGTATATGTTGTGTGTGTGAGTTTGTGTAGTGTATGTGTGAGTGTCTGTGAGAGTGAGTGTGTGTCATGTGTTAGTATGGGTGTGTGAGTGTGGACGTGTGTAAGTGTGTGTGTGAGTGGGTGCGTGGGTATGAGTGCATGTGATGTGTGTGAGTGTGTGTGAGTGTATGAGTGAGTGTGTGAGTATGTTTGTTGTGTGAGTGTGTGGTGTATGTGAGTGTGTGTGATGTGTGAGTATGTGTGGTGTGTGCATGTTTATGTGTGGGTGAATATGTGTGTTGTGTGTGAGGGTGTGCTGTATGTGAGTGTGTGTGCTGTGTGAGAATGTGTGGTGTGTGCATGTTTGTGTGTGGGTGAGTATGTGTGTTCGGTGTGAGTGTCTTGTGTATGTGGATGAGTGTGTGTGTTGTGTGTGAGTGTGTGTGCGAGTGTCTGTGCGTGTATGTGAGTGTGTGAGTGTGTGTGGTGTATGTGCGTGTATGTGGCTGTCTGTGAGAGTCTGTGAGTGTCTGAGCCTGTTTGATGTGTGAGTATGTGTGAGTGTGGGTGTGTGAGCCTGTGTGGTGTGTGAGTGTGTATGAGTGTGTGCGTGCGTGTGTGTGAGCATGTGTGTGTATGTGTGAGTGCAGGTGTGTGTGTGAGTGTGTGAGTGTGTCGGTGTGTGAATGTGTGTGTGTGGGTGAGTGTGTGTGGTGTGTGTGAGTGTGTGTGAGTGTATGTGAGTGTGTGAGCAATATCTGTGTGAGTGTGTATGGGTGTGGGTGTGTATGTGTGAATGTGAGTGTCTGTGAATGTGTGAGCAATATGTCTGTGAGTGTGTGTGAGTGTGGGTGTGAGTGTGTGTGAGCAGGTGTGTGTGAGTGTGTGACCACGATGTCTGTGAGTGTGTGTGAGTGTGAGTGTTGTGTATGTGTGAGTGTGTGTGTGAGCAGGTGTGTGTGTGAGTGTGTGAGCAATATGTCTGTGAGTGTGTGAGTGTGGGTGTGTGTATGTCTGAGTGTGAGCGTGTGTGTGAGCAGGTGTGTGTGAGTGTGTGAGCAATATGTCTGTGAGTGTGTGTGTGTGAGGTCGGGTGTGTGTGAGCATGTGTGTGTGTGGGTGTGTGCATGAGTGAGTGCGGGTGTGTGTGTGAGCATGTTTGTGTGAGTGTGTGAGTGTGTGGGTGTTGGTGTGAGCATGTGTGGGTGTGTGCATGAGTGAGTGCGGGTGTGTGTGTGAGCATGTGTGTGTGAGTGTGTGTGTGTGAGAATGTGAGAGTGTGTGTGTGAGTGTGTGGGTGAGTGCGGGGCGGGAGTGAGTGGTGAATAACAGGAGTTAGTTGGAATTGTGTCAGTGCGTCAATGGGGCTGTGGACATGGGGCTGATACTGACAGTGAGGCTGAACTGTGGCGGTGAAGGGCATGATGGGATTGAGTTAGTTAGTTAGTGGTGATTGCCTAACCCCGTGTCGGCAGCAAAGGCCAGAATCACAGCGAGAATTGTTCTGATCTTATTCTTTCATATTATTATCAGGTCATCACTTTTACAGAGAATGTAAAAGCATATACAATATAACCCCTTAAACCAAGCTCGGTTAAACCAAACGATCGGTTAATCGAACATATTTTCGGCGGCCCAGCAAAATACTACCATTTATCATATAAAAAATTGGTTAAACCAAAGTCAGTTAATCCAAATTATCGGTTAATCCAAACAGAATTGTGGGACCCCAGGCCACTCCGGCATGGTTAAACCAAACTTTCATGTGGTTATATGGGCATCTGAGACCCCACTGACTTTTTTTATATGATAAATGGTAGTATTTTGACGGGCTGCTGAAAAAAAGTTTTGATTAACTGATCGTTTGGCTTAACCAATGATTGGTTAATCCAAACACATTTCTAGGGTCCCCTCAGGTTTGGTTTAACGGGGTTATACTGCAGTCAACTATGTATCCCGCGAAACTTTGGAAGTCACAATGGAGATGCTGGGCACCACATGACTCCTGAAAGCCTGGTGAAAGGGAAAAAACTTTGCCATTTTATTGTTCTCCTTTTGGGATTTTCTTTCTTTGTGTAGTTATAGATGCCCTTATTTATCAGATAAGCACGGGACTTGATTGACTTGACTTGGTTGCCGGTGTCCAGTGATGGTGATTGTCGCTGATATTTAAATTGTTGTTGTTTTACATCCTAGCAATATCTAAGGTCATATCAGGACGGGTACCGACTTGTGACAGTATGCACTCATGATGATTTTATAGTGCTGCCGCACTGGGAAATCAGGTAGCCGTCACCATGACCCGATATCCCACTCAGTCACATTATCCTGACACTGAGCCAACCAGTCCTTGCCCTATCCTAATAATGCCGAGCACCAGGCTAAGAAGCAACAAGTATCAATTGTTAAGTCATTGGTTTGACTTGACCAGGAACCGAACTAGCGAACTCCCGATCTTCCGCAAGCGAGGCCTGTGCTCTACCGATTCGGCCACTGCGCCCGGTGGCTGATATTTAAAGTTGCATAGTCCGATGGTTTTAGTTTTTTTGGTCATTTTTCTGTGATAAATATATTAGGTTGATCGTTATTATTTACTTTACTTCAGTTTGAACTAACTTTGATTTTAAATGACTAACTATGAAGATATTTGAAGTGTAAACATACGCAAATAATGTTGGCTTGCTTGTCAAAACATTGACCTCTATAGGTTTCAGCAGTAACTTACATGTTCTATCGATTAAAGCTGCATAGTCCGATGAAACCATACAATTTTCAAAACCAAAGCAATTATTTAGATTTGATTCTACATATCTAACTTAGATGCTCGTGCACTTATTAAACATTTGTCGTCACATATAAGAGGATACTGAGTCAATTTAATAGAACACGTTACTCAAGTAGCATATGGTGTTAGAGTTTTGGCATGCTTGCCAAAATTAATTTAGCATGCTTCCATTTCAAATATCGCAAAAGTTAGCGATTTAAAATAAAAGTTACTTAGAACTAAAGTAAGGTAGATTATAATGAACAATCTAATATGTTTATCTCAGAAAATGCGAGAAACTCAAATCGATCGGACTACGCAATTTTAAATTGACTTAGTACGTCCTTCTAGGTAGCAACATACACTTTATAAGTTCACCAGTATCAGCATCTGAGTTACTTTGGAAAATGCTATGCTTTCATTGGATAATAAGTCCGTGGTTTGACTAAAGCTAGGATTCCTTACAGGCAGTATGCGGCATGTGAATGGGAATGCAAATGTGGCATGTGGCATGCGAACGGGTTGGGTCCTTTCACCCACACCCACACATAGTGTCAGGTTTATCTAACACTGTCTTCTATGGCAAACGCAGCAGCATTCGCATTCGCATGCCACACTGATGGCTACATGGACCGATTCAGTTGCCGCATTCGCATTCGCATTCACATTCGCATTCGCATTCGGATGTAAGGAATCACCCCCATTGACGTAGATGCTTTCCGATTTTTTGCCGCATTCGCATTCGCATGGCGCATACCGCGTGTAAGGAATGTAGCCTTTAGCTGGAATTCACACTCCCGACCTTCCGCACGGGAACCCTGCGCTCTATCGATTTGGCTACCACGTCCAGTCAACTTCCCTGTCGATTTGTTATTGCACATATATATATATATATATATATATATATATATATATATATATATATATATATATATATATATACAACTACAAGGGCAATTTGGTCTGTACTGCTGAATAGACAACATCACCATTCCAGCAGCGCAGTGCATTCTGGGATGCGTTGAAGAAAAACAAACCCGCGGGAAGCACATGGCACATGCTAATACACTGGGTGCAGCTATGAAATGTGCTAGTTTCAGCTCATCTCAGCTCTTGTTTGGTACATAGAATACCAACTAAAAAATATATATAATAAATTAAGATATTAATCTTTTATCCAGCATTGCATTTACATCAATATAATATGCACATCTTATGCCATGTGCATTTAGATTTAGAGAAATCTGGGCACTCAGACTAGTGTTAGAGCCATAGCCAGAGTCAGTTTTACTTATTTTATTCATGTTTTTATTTATATCCTGTGGTTAATGACATAGGTAGAACTAGAGAATTAGTAGGGTGTGCGGGAGGATGGTAAGGGAGGGTGGGAGGGAAAATATGTAAATAGGAGTAGGCTAGTCTAGTAATAAGAGTAGAAAAAAATACGTATATACCAAGAAAATCCCAAAAAACTAGCATAGGCTACTAACCATACCAATCAATTATCTATCTGCTACTGAAATGCAGGCAATCAAATACCTTATCAGCAGCTACTGTGTGGTAAGATAACACCAACACTACAATTGGCCAGCATTGAAAACAAGCCTGGGTACCCGGGCTTATATGGTAGGGACAGTAAAATGATGGCCTCAATAAAAAATAAAAAATTTAATTTTTAAAAGTAGGGTTAATCATATATTGGTTATATATTTCTCTGAAACAAGAGTCTGTTGACACATTTGGCATTTTAATATTTAGAACAAGAATTAATAATAGTGATGCAGATATCAGCCTTAAAGTGACTGATTTTTGTGTGTGGAATTGTATGTTTCTTAGCTCAAAATATTTAACTATGGCTAGTTTTGTCTTATTGTTATGTATTTCTATTAATTGTGAATATAATGGAAGTTTTTCCCTACGCGTATCGGCAAACTCAATGGCTGTACGCCTTTGCTTTGCTGCCAGCGCAGTTTTCAGCGCATGCGCAGTCGGAATGGTGATCTCGTCTATTATATTCTACTAACTTCACAAGGTGTCATTCGAATGATACGAAGACGGCCCTGTGTGAACCCAACGCATGTGCAATGACGCCACCGCGCCCCCTGGTGCTGATAGCACGACCAACAGCCTCGGGCGAGGCGGATTAAAGTAGTATCGCCCTCTGCCTTCAGATGGCGCCACTGTCAGCGGCGTGCCAGGGATGTTCCCTGGTTACCGGGACCCTCCTCAGGGCAGCCTCTCCTTAATAACCTCTTCACTCTCAATATCCTCCTGACCCTGCAGGTCACCACCCTCCCTCACACCCTCACACCCGCCCTCACACCCTCCCTCACACCCTCCCTCACACCCTCCCTCACACCCTCCCTCACACACTCCCTCCCTCACACCCTCCCTCACACCCTACCGGTCACCACCCTCCCACCCTCCCACCCTCCATCCCACCCTCCCTCACCATTGTCCTACCACCCTCCCTCCCTCCCTCCCTCCCTGCATCCCACCCTCCATCCAACCCTCCGTTACCATCCCACCCTCCCTCACCATCCTCCTAACACCCTCCCTCCCACCCTCCCTCCCACCCTCCTTCCCACCCTCCTCCCATTCTTCTTCCCACCCTCCCTCCCACCCTCCATCCCACCTTTTCTTGAAGATTTATACTGCCTATCATGGATGATGCGCGGCAAGGAAGGACGAGAAAGCGGATGTGGAAAAAGAGGGCAGTTTATTCATTTAAGTGCCCGAGGGTATCATGAACATAGTGGTGGTAAATATATCAAAATGAGGATAATAGGTAATCAATGTAATCAAATGCATGCTCATGAAATAATGTCAGTGTCAATGTCAGTGGTTGGTAGGTGGGCCCGAGGAGCCCTCAACCGGATAGTGGAGAGTTGGTGTATAGGGATGGTGGGTGGGGAAAAAGATGTGAGGAGTGCAGAGTGTGGAGGCAGGAGGGCGAGTGACAGGAGGAGAGGGCTGGAGGCGGTTATAAGGGAAGCGGAAAGGGGGGGGGGGGGGGGGTTAGGTAAGGAGGGACTGGAGGACAGCGGGGGGGGGGGGGGGGGGAGGAGAGAGAGGGGGGGGGGGGGTCCTCCCTCGCCTCGCATCAACCGCAATGCGAGCATTACGACCGATGCGCGGCAAGGAAGGACGAGAAAGCGGATGTGGAAAAAGAGGGCAGTTTATTCATTTAAGTGCCCGAGGGTATCATGAACATAGTGGTGGTAAATATATCAAAATGAGGATAATAGGTAATCAATGTAATCAAATGCATGCTCATGAAATAATGTCAGTGTCAATGTCAGTGGTTGGTAGGTGGGCCCGAGGAGCCCTCAACCAAGATGGAGGAGAGGGCTCGAGGGGCCGCCGAGGGGGCGAGGCGGGGCACGTAGGCGTGGACCGCCTCAGAGGTCCAGGTGCCCTGGGCCATGATGTCGGAGATGTCGACCCCGGCGGCATGGCAGGCCTGGGCGGCGCCCCGGCGGAGGCTGTGGAGGGTGAAAGCGTCGGCCCCCCGGACACCTCGGGCGTGAAGGGCGCCTCGCATGAGGGCGGTGAGTGTGCGAGGGTCGAGGGGCCGGCCCGAGGGCATGATGAAGGCCGGGGCGCCGGAGGGCGCGGGGGTCTGCCGAGTCGCCGCGTTCCAGGCGGCGAGGGGGCAGAGGCCCGGCCTCGGGCAGGCAGGGACGAAGAGGGCGACGGCGCCCGAGGGCGCGGATATGGTCTTGGACGTCCTGACCGTGACCCGGAGGCCGCCGGGGGCAGGAGCGACGTCGCCGCGGGTGATGGTGTGAGGGCCCCCCCAGCCCTCGGGACTCGGCGACAGCAGGTTGGACTGCCGCAGCATGCCGAAGTACCCGAGGAGGAGGGCGGCGCGAGGGGCGAGGGAGGCGTCTCCCGCGAGGGCGAGGTGAGCGATGACGAGGGCGAGCAGCGGGGGCGTCAGAGGAGGCGCCTGGCGGGGCGCGTGGGTGGAGGCGCGTTCGCCGCCTCGGGAGACGTCCCTCGCGAGGGCAGAGTCGAAGGGGGCGGTCGGGCCCCCGGCCGCCCCGGTCCAGGTCCGGGCCCCGGAGATGGCGTTTTTGACGGAGGCCGGGGCGAGGCCGCGGGCGTAGAGGGAGGCGGTGTAGGCGGCGATCTGGAAGTCGGTGGGGGCGAGGGGGGCGAGCCCTCGGGCCACACAGTAGCCGACGTAGTCGCGGGCCTGGCGCCGGCGGTTCCTCCATGTCGAGGGAGCCAGAGACGCGAGGCGTAGGCGGGCGACATCGTCCACCTCGGCCGAACTGAAACCTGAATCAGAGGCCGGGGTTTAAAGGGGAATGCGTCGTGTGATGGGGCTACGCTGCGGAGCCCGAGGCGGGCGACGCCCGCGCGGGCCACCTCGGCCCAGGGTCCGTCGAGGTGGGCGCGGCTGAGGGCGTCGGCGAGGACCAGCTCGGCCCCGGGCTTGTGGAGAATGGTGAGGGTGAAACTTCGGGTCGCCGCGAGGAGCCAGAGCTCCCGGGCGCAGGTCCCGAGGGTAGGGTCGCGGGCGCGGCCCGAGGAGAGGGAGGCGGCGGAGGCCATGTTGTCGGTGTTAATGACGATGGTGGCCCCCGCCACGTCCTCCGGGAGGAGGGCGCGGAGTGCAACCACGAGGTTGACGGCCTCCAACTCGTGAATGTCGGGGAACCGCGCCCGGAAGTCGAGGGTGTACCCTCGGGCGTAGCAGTGGGTGGCGGAGTAGGCCCCCCCGCCCGTGAGGCAGGAGTCGCACTCTATGACGTGGACGCGCCCTGCCGGGGCGCGGAGGAGGTGGAGGCCGTTGGAGGCCCGGCCGTAGAGGGCGAACCACCTCAGGTCCCGGAGGGCGTCGTCGTCGAGGGTAAGGGAGGCGCAGCCGAAGCAGCGCCGGAGGGCCCCGAGGAGGCGACTCATGAACCTCCGGGCGGGGAGCACACAGCTGCCCACGTGGTTCAAGCGCCCGAGGAGGCTCTGGAGCTCGCGTCTGGTCACGGCTGGGGATGTGAGGCGGGCCTCGCAGGAGGCGACGAGGTCGTCGACTTTGTCGGGGGCGATGCGCACCGTCATGGCCTCGCTGTCGAGGGCGAAGCCCAGCCAGGTGAGGCGGACAGCGGGGGGGTGGCACTTCCCGGGGGCCACGTCGAGCCCGAGGGCGGCGGCGAGGGCGAGGAAAGCGTCGAAGCCCTGGCAGGCCCTGAGGTAGGAGGCCTCGCACCCGACAAAGTCGTCCACGTAGACGAGTGTGTGGAAGCCGTCGCGCCTCATGATCCAGGCGACGGCTGCCGTGACCCGGACACATGCGGCGCCCGAGGAGCGGCAGCCGAAGGGGAGGGCGAGGTCGACATATATCCTCTGGTTGAGGGTTATGCCATATAGAGGGCAGGCGAGGGGGTCGGCGCGGAGCTGCCGGTATGCCCGGGAGATGTCGGCGGACCAGAGGTAGGCGCCGGAGCCCTCTCCCGTGAGGCGGCGCCCGAGGTCGGCGACGGAGGGGAGGGTGTAGGAGTGGGGCTTCCCGAGGTATTCCCGGCGAGGGATGCCGGCGTTGACACTGGCGCCGGGGGGGAAGGAGAGGTCGACGATGACCCGCCTCTTGCCCGGGTCGGATTTGGGGCGGGTCATCATGGGGGAGACCTGGGTCCAGGGGGTGAAGGGGGGGGTGGTGAAGGGGCCCGCGAGGGCGCCGAGGGCGAGCTCGGTGGTTATGAAGGCCTCTATATGGGGGGCGTGCTCAGGGGCCTCGCGGTGGTTGGTGAAGGTTGGGCGGGGGGGGGAAGGGGCGGAGAAGTTGGCGGGGAAACCGAACTCGAGGAGGTCGAGGAGGGCGGGGTCGGGGTAGTCGCGGAGGCGGTCACGCCAGGCGGGGATGTGGAGGCCTGAGGGGAGGGGAATGCGGGCGGCCAAAAAATTAGGGAGGCCCGCTTCCCTGAGTGCGTTGTATGCGCGGATGAATGTGGGGTAGCGGGTCCAGACCTCCTTAGAGGCGTGGGGCCAGATGGCGAGGAGGGTGGGGCGGTATTGGTGGGGGGAGGGGCCGCATGAGGGGGCGGCGGGGAGGGTGTCTTGTATATGTGGTTGTACGACGTCAGAGATGTGCTCGCTTAGGTCGTGGTGGGGGGGGGGGGGGTGGGGGGGGGGAGGTGGGGGGTGGGGGTATGGGGGAGGAGGAGCGGTAGGGGAGGTCGAGGGGGGCGGCGAAGGAGGTGGGGGAGGGGGGGGGGTGTGGGGGGGTCGGGGTGAGGGGGGAGGCCGGGTAGGAGGGTGAGGTAGGCTGTGTCGGCAGGGGAGGGGGTGGGGGGGCGGGAGGGGGGGGAGGGTTGGGGAGGGAGGCGAGGGCGGTCAGTTGGTGCGGGTGTGGGGGGGGCGGCGGGGCCTGTGGTTAGGCTGGGGTGGGCGGCCGGGTGGTCGGCGGAGATGAGAGCCGGGTGGTCGGCGGAGATGAGAGAGGAGTGGCGGTTTTGCGCGGGGCTGCCGGGAGAGGGCGGGTCTGTTGGGCCGCGGCGGGGGGCGGCCGGGGGGAGGGCTTTGAAGCCCGGGGTGGCGTTAGTGGCTGGGTGCTCTGCAGGCGGGCGTGTGTGGGGGGGCGGGGAGATCTGAGGGGAAGCGGTTGGGCGCCCTGTGGTGCGGGCGGGCCGGGCGGATGGGGAGATGTGAGGCGGCGAGATGTGAGGCGGTGAGATGTGAGGGTGGTCGGTTGTGGGTGCGTGTGGGTCGGCATGGGTGGGTGGGTGGGGCCGGCTGGGTCCCTCCGGGCCGGGGCTGGGGGGGGGCGGCGGACTAAAAATCCGCCGCGGGGGCGGGCCCCCCCCGGTCTCGGGTCCTTTTACTGTTGCACACGGCCTCTGAGTGCATGGTGAGGAATTTGCGCACGTTGGCGCAATATGCGCACGTGTGTCGATACCTCGACGCCCCCTCCCCGTGGCACTCGCCGGCGCCTGCCCGGTCGCATGAGGCAGGGTCACGGTTCCAGGAGGGGCAGGGGGCGCCGTGGCTTTCCCGGAGGTATGGGATCCTTGTGTCGGTCTGGGGGCGGGGGGGGAGGAGGGGTCTGGGGGCGGGGCGGGGGGGGTCGGAGTGGGCGCGGGCGGGGGTGGAGAGGGGGGCTGTGGGGGTGGTGAGGGCCTCCATCCGGAGCATGTTGATGGCGGCGGGGTCGTGCCATCCGTGGGGGAGCCTACCGTCCGCGATCCAGGTAAATACCGTCTCAGAATAACGGCGGACGGTAGCCCAGGGGTGGACGAGATTGTCCCGGTGTATGGTGAGGGCGTGGTGGCTGAGTCCGGGAAGGGAGTGGGCGGGGAAGGCGGGGTGCACCTCCAGCATGCGGAGGGCGAGGGAGTACTCGTCCTTGGTGGCCTCCCCCCGCTTCACCGCCTTCCTCTCCGCCCCCCGCTCAATGAGATCACAGGGGAATATATAGTGGGGCGAAATACCTTTGCGTCGGCCGGCATTGTGCGTGTCGGCCGAGTCGAGGATCTCGCGGACGGCATCTGCGGCGGAGGTGGCAGAGTGGGCGTGGGCGTCGCGGTAGTGGAGTGGAGGCGGCGCCTCCGAGGGGTGAGAGGCGGCTGCCCCTCCCCTGGTGAAGCGGAGGTAATCCGGATGGATGGCCCCTGGAGCTGCCGGCAGGGGCGGCGGAGGCGGGTGAGCCCCGCCCACGGTTATGGCGGGCCGTGCGGGCGGGCTCAGCCGGGTGGGGCGGCGCCGGCGGGGGGCGCGGCGGCCGGAGCGGGGGCGTGGTGGGCGTGGTGGGGCGCGGCTCCGCGCCCATCCCGGGCGTCGATCACGTCGAGTCTCGCGGTCATGCGCTCCAAGGCCGCGACCGTGTCGAGCAGCGTGGCTTGCATGGTGCGCCCCCATTCCGAGGGGGGGTCGCCGGGGGCGGTCCGCGGGAGCGGGGCGGCCTGAGGGGGCGAGGAGGAGGCGGACGAGTGAGTCGAGTCGGTCGATCCTGCCTCTGATATGCGCTGGGCCTCGCGGCGGGCGGCGCGCCTCCCCCGGCCTCGTCCGTTAGGCATGGTGCGGTGCTTGGAGAGTAAAAGCCAAAGAAAAAGATGTGAGGAGTGCAGAGTGTGGAGGCAGGAGGGCGAGTGACAGGAGGAGAGGGCTGGAGGCGGTTATAAGGGAAGCGGAAAGGGGGGGGGGGGGGGTTAGGTAAGGAGGGACTGGAGGACAGCGGGGGGGGGGGGGGGGGGGGAGAGAGAGAGGGGGGGGGGGGCCTGCTGGGGTGGTCCTCTCCTCGCCTGCGCATCAACCGCAATGGCGAGACATTTACTGACACAAGTCTGAATAGACTTGTTTTCACCATTAGACAATTTGTCAAAAGAAAGCCCGAGCCTACACTTTTACCGACCCAGGGGATTTTTAACCTCCCAAACCAGATAGACATGGTATGAGAGCAACTGGCCTTTGATGTCGCTGTAAGTTATACACAGCACCTCCCTCACACGACCCCACCACCCTCCCCTCCCACCTCCATCACCCCACCCCACCCCCTCCCACCCTCCCTCCCACCCTCCCACCTCCCTCCCACCCACGTGCTCCCGACTCCTCCAGACGCAAGCCTCTCCCCTGATCGATCTCCTTCCTCCTGGCTGGTCTTCAATTCAGCCGCACATGCGCATTGGCCTCTTTGCTGAGTTATTCATTCGCACTTGCCAGGCTCTTCACCCAGATCATTAGGCTTTTCTTATTTCTCCGTTGGCTGGTTGGCGTTCAGCAGCAGAGTCTTCTTGCTTAAAGCTGCACAGTCCGATGAAATATCAAATTTTCAAAACCAAACCGATTATCAAGATTTGATTTTACATATCTAACTTAGATACTGATGCACTTATCAAGCATTTGTTTCTGCATAGAAGGCAATAAATACTGAGTCAATTTAACAGAACCTGTTACTGCAGAAGTCGATGGTGTCAGTGTTTTGGCAAGCTTGCCAAAACTAATTTTCCACGTTTGCACTCAAAATATCTCAAAAGTTTACCATTTAAAATAAAAGTAACTTATGCAACTTTAATGTCCATTTCTTCCTACTTAGGCGGGGAGGAGAGAATGGCTGCTCCGCAGTGAATAACATGGAAGTTAAAGTTGCGTAGTCCGATGGTTTTGAGTTTCAGAAATTTTCTGAGATAAATTCATTAGGTTGATTGTTATAATGTACCTTACTTTAGCTTGAAGTAACTTTTATTTTAAGTGGCTAACTTTTGAGATATTTGAAGTGCAACCATGCAAAATTAATTTAGGCAAACTTTCCAAAATTTGACATCATAGACTTCTGCAGTAACATGATCTATTCAATTGCCTCACTATTCCCTTCTGTCTGGGGACAAATGCTTAATAAGTGCATCAGTATCTAAGCTAGATATGTACGTCCTAACAACATCTAAGATCATGAGGATGGGTACCGACTTGTGACAGTGCACACTCATAGTGCTGCCCCACTGGGAAACCAGGCCACCAGCACCATGACCTGATAAAGTGATATCCCACTCAGTCACAATATCCTGACACTGAGCAAACCAGTTCTTGGCCTTTCCTAATAATGCCAAGTGCCAGGCTAGGAAGCGACAAGTATCAATTTTTAAGTCATCGGTTTGACTCGACCAGGGTTAAAACCCACAAACTCATGGGTTCGGATCTCCCGATCTCCCAAAACAGGAGACGGATGCTCTGCTCATTCGGCCATCCCGTCTGTTCGCCTCTGTGGTAATACACTGAAAGACCTTAGATGTTGGCAGGATGTAAAACTCCAACAACCAGCCAACCAATGTTCGGTTCGATTCCCCGTGCCCCCAGCTCTGCCAATTTGGATTTCCACCGCTGCGTATAACTTACAGCGTCATCAAAGGCCGGTTGCTCTCATACCATGTCTATGTGGTGTGGGAGGTTATAAATCCCTTGGGTCGGTAAAAGTGTAGGCTCAGGCTTTCTATCGAACTGCAGTGGAATGAGGAAGACCAGTCGTATATGACTGAAATTTCCCCTGCTTAAGCAACTAATGGACCAAAACAAAATTATGCTGACGACTGTTGCAATCAGATATATTTATTTAGTTTTTGTTAATTAAATAATTAAAATTGTATTTTTTGTCATGTTTTAGAAAACTTTATATGTGGATATGTAAAGGTTTTAGGTAATTAACGTATATCATATTCTAAATTGCATATGCACAAGCATTACATGCATATAGTCATAACTATATCGTCCCAACTTACCAGGCGTGGTGGCCTAATCGGTAGAGCGTGGGCCTCGCCTGCGAAAGGTCAAGAGTTCGGTTCCCGGTCGAGTCAAACCAATGACTTTAAAATAGACACTTGCCACTTCCTAGCCTGGTGCTCGACATTAATAGGATAAGGCAAGGACTGGTTAGCTCAGTGTCAGGATAATGTGACTGAGTCTGATATCGGGTCATGTTGCCGGCGACCTGATTTCCCAGTGGGGCTGAACTATAAAGTCACCATGAATGCGCTCTGTCACAAGCCAGTACTGGACCGGATGTGACCTCAGATGTTGCTAGGACTTAAAACAATTACCAACAACAACAACAACATCGTCCTAACTAGCTAATAGTAATAACGGCCGCATCCACCAGACGGCGCCACCCGCGCACGGTTTAGTTCCGGTTAGTTCCGCCGCCAGTCACCAGCCGGCGCCATTGTCCCGCGGCGCTCGGCGCGCCGCCTGCCGGATACTTCCAGTGTATGGCGCCCCGATGTGGGGGTGGGGGGGAGCTCTCGACTCACACGGTAATCGGCTTGATGCTGATTCGCTTCAGTGGGCAGCGCTGCTATCGTGGGAATTAGGTCATGGAGGGTGGGGCGGGGGGGGGGGGAAGGGTGGCCGGAGATGGGTAGAGTCTATCACTCAATAGGCTCAGCGCTGAAAATGGTGAAGATTATGATTTATTAATTATATTTTTTGTTGGCGGCATTGATCCGCAGATCTGCGCGTAATTAAGTGCACCTCGTCTGTGTTTGGCTTCCTTAGAGATTAACCAGACGGGATGGCCGAATGAGTCGAGCGTTCGCCTCCTGCTTCGGGAGATCATGGGGTTGGGTTCCACGGGTTTGAACAGTAGTCGAGTCAAACCAATGATATAAAAAATGTATATTTGTCGCTTCCTAGCCTCGCGCTCGGCATTATTAGGATAGGGCAAGGACTGGTTGGCTCAGTGTCGGGATGATGTGACTGAGTGGGATATCAGGTCATGGTGCCAGCGGCCTGGCCTCCCAGTGGCGCGGCACTATAAAGTCGCCATGAGTTCACATACAAATCTGTTATTTTAATGACAGTTTTGGATTGGCGTTTGCAAGGTTTTTCACCTGAACTCTTCACATATAACATCTAAGGTCAACTCTTCACATATAACATCTAAGGTCAACTCTTCACATATAACATCTAAGGTCAACTCTTCACATATAACATTATAAGGTCACAACTGAACACGACGGCACTTAAAGCTGCATAGTCCGATAAAAGCGTCACAGTTTAGAAACCAAAATGCTTACCTAGATTGGATCATAGCCGGCAAGGTGCATGGAGGGGGTAGGACGGACTGATTCTTGGATGGTTCATAACCTTATGACGGTTACCAGCTGCAGAACTGCAGATTGTGGTGTTCTCTGTGTAGCGGTGTGGTTAGAGTGTCTGACTTTTTTTCTAGGTCAGACTCCTAATCTGAAGGTCAGTGGTTCGATTCCCCATGCCCCCCACCTCTGCCAATTTGGATTTTCACCGCTGTGTATAACTTACAGCATCATCAAAGGCCAGTTTCTCTCATACCATATCTATGTGGTGTGGGAGGTTAAAAATCCCTTGGGTCGGTAAAAGTGTAGACTCGGGCTTTCTATCGACAAAATGTCTAATGGTGAAAACAAGTCTATTTAGACTTATCCATAATAGGCCGTATAAATCTTTAATCTTCAAGAATAAGCAATATAGAGAGGCGCCGATAAATCGGCCCAATCTTTGGTTTGAAGATTAAACCTCAGGAGCGACGGTTGTAGAAGTGGGGGATCTCTTTACAACAATTAACGAAGAGTCGTTGGGGCGGCTCCGGATCACTCCTGCCCGGTGGTAGCAGTGCACTCGTATCCAGCAGCAGGGGCTTCATCGGAAGTGCCGGGTAAAGGCATGTTCAGTAGTAAGGACAAAGCAAGACAGGGAAAAAGGAAAAGGGCCGCACTCAAGCAAACAGCTTGATCAGGGGGAGGAAGGAGTAAGCGGGAGAAGAAAAAAGAGAAAGGGTAGTATAGAGGAAAGAGAAATGAGGCGAGTTGAGCCAAAGGGCCGTCTCTCCTTGCTCTATGGTGACCAGTCGGCGAGTTGGAGACACGGGCGGAGTAAGAGGTGCTGGCCGGCTCCTCCTCCTGGAACTCTTTTCAGACATAATCAAGGAGGAGCGCGGCGCAGCGGAGAGGAGATAGAGGGAGGTGTGTACAAAGTGCAGCCCGGATAGCAAGGGGGGGGGGGGGGGGTGGAGGGGGAGGGGAGCGGGGGGAGGACACTCCAGAGCTTATTTCATGCAATAATGGGATTATCACTATCCTTCAGTTCGATCATACTGGAAAAGGTGGTTTAATCCTCACGACCGTATAAACCCAGCAATAATTAGTTCGTAATTCCAGCCGCGCAGTGCATTGTGGGATGTGTTGCAGCAAAACAAACTCATGCGAAGAACATGGCTCATGCTAAGACACCGACAACTGCTATGAAATCTGTTCATTTCAGCTTATTTCAGCTCCTCATTGAAACTTGGAATACCAACTAAAAAATTATATACAAATTAAGATGTTAATCTTTTATCCAGCATTGCATTTACATCAATCTAATCAGCATATCTTATTCTATCTGCATTTAGATTTACATAAATCTGGTCACTGAGACTAGTGTTATAACTGTAGCCAAAGTCAGTTTTACTTATTTTATTCATGTTTTTATTTATCGCCTATGGTTAATCAAATCTGTAGCACTAGGAAATGTGTAGGGTTAATCAGACATTGGTGATATATTTCTTTGAAACAAGTTTATGTTGACACATTTGCCATTTTTATTCTTAGAACAAGAATTAGAAATGGTGAGATAAACATCAGCCTGTAAAGTAAATTGATTGTTCTGTGGGGAATTGTATGTTTCTTAGCTCAAAATCTCAATTATGGATAGTTGTGTCTTGAATATATTCATTATATTATTATATTGCATTTGTAGCGGTCTGCACTGACCTATCAGGCAAGGAGCCGCATAGACAGGTAGGCGTGGGTAGTGTGTTGATATCAGGGAGCCTAGGTGGTGTAATGGTTAGCACACTGGCCCGGAATGCAAAGAGATGTGGGTTCGAGTCCCACTCTAGGCGCAATATTTCCCATTTTCAACACCCCCATGACACTGGTTGCCGTGACCATGATCCTGTACAAGCTACGTGCTGTATAGTTGTTGAACCTACCCTGTGTATGTAAGTGCGTTACATTGCCTGTATGTATGTAATTGTAAGCATTAAAAGACTTACAATTCCAGGGGGACGAGTGTAGCGGTCTGCACTGACCTCTCAGGCAAGGAGCCACATAGACAGGTAGGCGTGGGTAGTGTGTTGATATCAGGGAGCCTAGGTGGTGTAATGGTTAGCACACTGGCCCGGAATGCAAAGGGATGTGGGTTCGAGTCCCGCTCTAGGCGCAATATTTCCCATTTTCAACACCCCCATGACACATTCATGCATCCACGTCTATGCCAAATTGTTCTGTATTTCTATTAATTTAAATAAAATCGACGTTTTGCACTGCGCATATCCGCAAACTCAATGGCCGAATGTCTTTGTTTTTGCTCTCGACGCCGTTTTCAGTGCATGCGCAGTCGGAATGACGAACTAGTCTATTGAATACATTGATCTCCAATCTATGGCAAGGTCACCGGAAGGTCAAATTCGCTGCTGATTGTGGCTTAATGTGATCAGAATGCTACTCAGTTACCAGTTGTTGCTCAGTCTTTTATGTTGGATAGTTTAGTGGTGTGCAGGTCAGACCTGTTGAACCCTGTTTGACCCCGATTTGACCTCTGGTGTGATTTATGCGTGCTTTATGGCTACAGTTGGTGCCCCCCCCCCCCCCCCCCAGCACTCACTGCATGGTCACACACCACACCCGCCTCCTGGGCAACGCAAATACTCGCCACAAACTAAACAATTTGGCAATTTGGATTTCCACCGCTGCGTATAATGTACATCATCATCAAAGGCCAGTTGCTCTCATACCATGTCTATGTGGTGTGGGAGGTTAAAAATCCCTTTGGTTGGTAAAAGTGTAGGCTCGGGCTTTCTATCGACCAATTGTCTAATGGTGAAAACAAGACTATTCAGACTTATCCATGATAGGCAGAATAGATGGGTCAATGTACAGTTCATCCCCAACAAAATTGCAACAAATCGTTGTATTGTTTTAGATGCATTGGGGGATCATACTCAATCCCAGAAAAAAGGTATTCAACAATCTGACCATGAGAAGTTTGTTAATTGGCATGAATTCAAAATGGCCACACCCTAAAATTTCAATAGACAGTTCAACTCCAACAAAAATTGAAACAGATGGTATTATTGTTTAAATGCATTGAGGGATCATACTCAATCCCAGAAAAAAAAAGTCTTTTAAAATCTGACCACGAGAAGGGGGTTAATTGGCATAAATTCAAAATGGCCACGCCCTAAAATCTCAATGTACCATACAATTTGTTATGGTTGGAACTAGACACTATAAATGTATTACCAATAGATAAAAACATAATACAGTATAACCCCGTTAAACCAAACTTGA
Source organism: Branchipolynoe longqiensis (assembly GCA_030323885.1). Taxonomy (NCBI): domain Eukaryota; kingdom Metazoa; phylum Annelida; class Polychaeta; order Phyllodocida; family Polynoidae; genus Branchipolynoe; species Branchipolynoe longqiensis. Next base: position 256,896 of record JASIRB010000996.1, on the reverse strand, counting down.
AGGGACCCTAGAAATTTGTTTGGATTAACCAATCATTGGTTTAACCGAGCTTTGGCTTCCACTTTGACTTGGCTTTGGCAAAAATGTGGGTGCATTATGAATGTAATATCCAATGTATGTGGACACCTTGATCATATTTTTTTTTATGTATATACAGTATAACCCAGTTAAACCAAGCTCGGTTAAACCAAACGATCGGTTAATCCAAACTGTGTTCGGCGGCCTGGCAAAATACTACCATCTATCATATAAGAAAATCTCCGATGACCTTATAACCACATGAAGGTTTGGTTTAACCATACCGGAAGTGCCCTGGGGCCCAATTATTTTGTTTGGATTAACCGATGCTTTGGATTAGCCGACTTTGGTTAAACCAACTTTTTTATACGATAATGGTAGTATTTTGCCTGTCCGCCGAAAAAAGTTTGGATTGACCGATCGTTTGGTTTAACCGAGCTTGGTTTAACTGGGTTATACTGTATATACATAAAAAAAAATATGATCAAGGTGTCCACATACATTGGATATTACATTCATAATGCACCCACATTTTTGCCAAAGCCAAGTCAAAGTCGAAGCCAAAGCTCGGTTAAACCAATGATTGGTTAATCCAAACAAATTTCTAGGGTCCCTTCAAGTTTGGTTTAACGGGGTTATACTGTATTATGTTTTTATCTATTGGTAATACATTTATAGTGTCTAGTTCCAACCATAACAAATTGTATGGTACATTGAGATTTTAGGGCGTGGCCATTTTGAATTTATGCCAATTAACCCCCTTCTCGTGGTCAGATTTTAAAAGACTTTTTTTTTCTGGGATTGAGTATGATCCCTCAATGCATTTAAACAATAATACCATCTGTTTCAATTTTTGTTGGAGTTGAACTGTCTATTGAAATTTTAGGGTGTGGCCATTTTGAATTCATGCCAATTAACAAACTTCTCATGGTCAGATTGTTGAATACCTTTTTTCTGGGATTGAGTATGATCCCCCAATGCATCTAAAACAATACAACGATTTGTTGCAATTTTGTTGGGGATGAACTGTACATTGACCCATCTATTCTGCCTATCATGGATAAGTCTGAATAGTCTTGTTTTCACCATTAGACAATTGGTCGATAGAAAGCCCGAGCCTACACTTTTACCAACCAAAGGGATTTTTAACCTCCCACACCACATAGACATGGTATGAGAGCAACTGGCCTTTGATGATGATGTACATTATACGCAGCGGTGGAAATCCAAATTGCCAAATTGTTTAGTTTGTGGCGAGTATTTGCGTTGCCCAGGAGGCGGGTGTGGTGTGTGACCATGCAGTGAGCAAAAAATGTAGACATCGGCTATTGGGGGTTGTACCGACTTGTGACAGTACACACTCATGGTGACTTTATAGTGCTTCACCACTGGGAAATCTGGCCGCTGTCATTATGACCCAATATCCAACTCAGTCACATTATCCGGACACTGAGCTAACCAGTCCTTGCCCTATCCTATTCGTGCAGAGCGCCAGGCTAGGCAGCAAAAGTATCAATCTTAAAGTCATTTGTTTGACTCGACCGAGGAACCGACTTTCGCATGTTAGGACTGCGCTCCTCAGATTCGGTCATTGTGCCCGGTGTTTTTTTTACATAGACGTAATACATAAGCAAATGCGATAGACGAATGAGTTAGCATCCACCTCCCGTTCTGGTAGATCGTGGGATTTGAACCCATGCATTCAAACCCTGATCGAGTCAAACCAATGACTTAAAAATTTATACTTGTTGCTTCCTAGCCTGGCGCTTGGCATTATTAGGATAGGGCAAGGACTGGTGGGCTCAGTGTCAGGATCATGTGACAGAGTGGGATACCAGGTCATGGTGCTGGTGGCCTGGTCTCCCAGTGGGACAGAACTATAAGGTCGCCATGAGTGTGCACCGTGACAAGTCGGTACCCGTTCTGATATGACCCTAAAAGTTGCCAGGATATAAAACTCCAACAACCAACCCCATACCTAGGCGCTTTAAAATTCCAGTCAGGGCCTATTGGAGATTTACAGTTGTTATTGCGAGTTGCCAGCTATGCTTTTTTTTGGTTAGTTTTCTTTCCTTGAAGATTTATATTATTGATCATTTTCATTGATTTTTCCTAATAATTGTGTGATATAATAACCGCAATGTCATTCCTACGTCATGGTGACGTCATTTATACGTCAGAGTGACATCATAGACCATTTTAAACGTACTGACTTGGTTAAGAGTACAACCCTGTTAAACCAAGCTCGGTTAAACCAAACGATCGGTGGGGGGGGGGGGGGGTCGTTTTTTTTTTTTTAGTACATTAGTTGGTTAAGCAGGGGAAGTTTCAGTCGCAGACGACTGGTCTTCCTCATTCCACTGCTGCTTGCCCTATCCTAGTAATGCCGAGCGCCTGGCTAGGAAGCGAGAAGTATCAATTTTTAGGTCATTGGTTTGACTCGACCAGGATTCGAACCCACGATCCCACGATCTACCAACACGGGAGACGGACGCCTTAACTCATTCGGCCATCCCGTTAAATAAACAAACAAACAAAACAGGTCGGTACTTGTCCTTATATGACCTTAGATGTTGCCAGGACGTAAAACTCCAATAACCAACCACCCAACCAACAGGGGTGCCACCTATAAACTATCCTGTAGAACGGAGCGCCACCTATCGTCTAACCTGTAATTATAGACACCCCCAATTGTAAGTGCCCAAACACATATCCTGTTTGGCCGATGCGGTTTGAGGCTGTAGACAGGATGTGGTGGTCAAGTGGGCGTCGTCACGGTTGGCTGACTTTTGTTGCCATGGTGACGGGTAGCACTGACCACTTTCTATTTAGATGGACCAAACAGGACGCGTCCCTGGTGGGCAGTGGTTGTCAATTCTTATCACCACAGGCATGTGTCTTTGTCTTGCCTTAGCTCTATAGTCTGTTAGTTAATGGGACCATTCTACTAAACTGTTCGCGCCTTCCAGTTTGGCATTCAATTAGTATTATTTAAAATACCGGTTTATTTTAACACCTTTCAACAATTTAATTAATGCTAGCTCTTCGAAAGAGTTATGAAAAGGGAATGTTTGTTTGATTTAACCATGCCTGTAGAACACATTGATTTTGATCTATCGTCGACTATTGGACATCAAACATCACTCACCACTCACTCACTCACTCACTCACTCACTCACTGACTCACTCACTCACTCACTCACTCACTCAGTCACTCACTCACACACTCACTCACTCACACATGCACTCACTCACTCACAAACTTACTCACTCACACACTCACTCACTCACATACTCACTCACACACTCACACACTCACTCACTCACACACTCACATACTCACTCACTCACTCACATACTCACTCACACACTCACACACTCACTCACTCACACACTCACTCACACACTCACTCACGCACTCACTCACTCACACACTCACTCACTCACTCACACACTCACACCCTCACTCACACACTCAGTCACTCACACACTCAGTCAGTCACTCACGTACTCACTCACTCACACACTCACTCACTCACACACTCACTCAAACACCCACTCTCTCACAGACACTCACTCACACAATCAATCACACACTCACTCACCCAGTCAGTCACTCACTCACTCACACACTCGCTCACACACTCACTCACTCACACACTCACGCACTCACATACTCACTAACTCACTCACACCCTCACATACTCACTCACTCACTCACACACTCAGTCACTGACTCACACACTCACTGACTCACCCATTCACATACTCAGACACTCACTCACCCACTCACATACTCACACAGTCACTCTGCCACTCACTCACACACTCACGCACTCACTCACTCACTAACTCACTCACACCCTCACATACTCAGTCACTCACACACTCAGTCACTGACTCACACACTCACTGACTCACCCATTCACATACTCAGACACTCACTCACCCACTCACGTACTCACACAGTCACTCTGCCACTCACTCACAGACTCAGACACTCGCTGACTCATTAACTCACTCGTTCCTTCACTAACTCACCCACTCGTTCATTCGCTCGCTCACTCACTCAGTCAATCGTTCTTTCACTCACTTGTTCACTCACTCAATAAATCAATCCTTTATGCGCTTGTTCACTCACTCACTCACTCACTTGCTCACTCCCTCCCTCGCTCACTCACTTATTCATTCATTCACTCACTCACTGGTTCACTCACTCACTCGTTCACTCAGTCAGTCATTCACTCGCCCACCCACTTGTTCACTCACTCACTCATTCATTCACTCACACGATTCTCTACTTCATTCGTTCACTGACTGACTCGCTCACTGACTCACTCACTTACTTGTTCACTCTTTGACTCAGTCACTCATTCACTCATTCATTACCTCCCTCATTCACTGACTCACTCATTCACGCACACACCACTCACTCGCTCATTCAGTCACTCACTGACTCACTCACGTACTTGTTCACTCGTTAACTCATTCACTCGTTCATTCATTCAGTCATTCACTCATTCACTAATTCACCCATTCACTCATTCACTCATTCACTCATTCACTCATTCATTCACTCACTCACTCATTCACGCATTCACTCATTCACTTATTCACTAACTCACATATTCACTTATTCACTCATTCATTTGTTCACCCATTCACTCATTCATTCATTCACTCACTCACTCACTCACTCATGCACTCATTCATTCACTCACTCATTCACTCGTTCACCCATTCACTCATTCATTCATTCAACCAATTCATTCATTCACTCATTCACTCATTCACTCATTCACTCATTCACTCATTCACTCACTCATTCACCCATTCACTCATTCATTCACTCATTCACTCATTCAGTCATTCACCCATTCAGTCATGCACTCAGTCACTCATTCATTCACTCACTCATTCATTCACTCAATCATTCATTCACTCACTCCTTCATTCACTCATTCATTCACTCACTCATTCACTCACTCACTCACTCATTCACTCATTCATTCACTCATTCACTCATTCACCCATTCACTCATTCATTCACTCATTCACTCATTCACTCATTCACTCCTTCACTCACTCCTTCACTCCTTCACTCATTCACTCATTCACGCATTGACACATTCATTCACTCACTCATTCACTCATTCACTCATTCACTCATTCACTCCTTCACCCATTCACTCATTCATTCACTCATTTACTCATTCACTCATTCACTCATTCACTCATTCATTCACTAACTCATTCACTCATTCACTCATTCACTCATTCACTCATTCACTCATTCATTCACTCACTCATTCACTCATTCACACATTCACTCATTCACTCATTCACTCATTCATTCACTCACTCATTCACTCATTCACTCATTTACTCACTCACTCATTCACTCACTCACTCATTCATTCATTCACTCATTCACTCATTCATTCTTCACTCATTCACTCATTCACTCACTCACTCATTCACTCACTCACTCATTCACTCATTCACTCACTCACTCATTCACTCATTCACTCATGCATTCCTTCATTCATTCACTCATTCACTCCTTCACTCATTCACTCATTCACTCCTTCACTCATTCACTCATTCACTCATTCACTCATTCACTCATTCACTCATTCACTCATTCACTCACTCACTCATTCACCCATTCACTCATTCATTTACTCATTCATTCACTCACTCACTCATTCACCCATTCACTCCCTCATTCACTCACTCCCTCATTCACTCACACACTACTCACTCCTTCATTCGGTCATTCACTGTTTCGCTCACTTACTCACTCACTTACTTGTTCACTCATTAACTCAGTCACGCATTCAGTCATTCACTCACTCACTCACTCACTCACTCATGCTGGTCAGTTTCCCCTCTTCTTGAGCTCTGGACAAGTCACTATGACACAGCCATTGTAACAGTATTACCATTTACACTGTATTAGCCTATGGTGCTGTCACATTACGTCGCTTCTCGCCAACGTGTGTCGACGTATGTGATTTTTGGGAGAACGTCAGTATTCATTGATGGACGGCAATGGTCAGCGAGGGTCGGTGCCACACATCATCGCACGATGACACGTGGGTGCCAACATTATGGCGACGTATGTGGCACGTCGAGATACGTTAAACGCGCTGGAATAACGTTATGCGAATGGTAGGCGTTGTGCCAAACTGTTGCTTTGTTTGTTTGTTGTTGTTTTACATCCTAGCAACATCTAAGGTCATAACAGGACGGTGAGCCAAACTTTTGTTGTCTTTTTTTCTCACGCGTCGATATATGTTACCACAACACCGGCTGCACGCTACCAACACGTTGCACTGATGTCAAACCTTTTCCCACCGCGTCGAAAAGTTTGACGTTTCTCAACTTTTTTGCGCGTTTGCGGCACGCCGGTGAGAATCGTCGTAATGTGAATGGGCCATAAAATAATTATAGCCTCACAAACGGAGCATATAACCAATTACTGGCCTCACTATCCTCGAACCTCCAGGATAACCACAAGCCTCTCTCCCACTCAGGTGTCTTTCAAAGGCACCGCCTTCCGCCACTCACCCACACCTGACATCAGCATCGAATGACAGCCAGACGGGATGGCCGAATGAGCTGAGCGTCCGTCTCCCAGTTTGGTAGATCGTGGGATTCGAAGCTATGGATTGGAACCCTCGTCGAGTGAAACCAATGACTTAAGACTTGATACTTGTCACCTCCTAGCCAGGCACTCTACATTATTAGGACCGTGCAAAGACTGGTTGGTTCAGTGTCACAATAATGTGACTGAGTGGGATATCAGGTCATCGTGCCGACGGTCTGATTTCCCAGTGGGGCAGCACTATAAAGTCACCAGGAGTGTGCACCATCACAAGTCGGTACCCATCCTCATATGACCTCAGATGTTGCCAGGACGTAAAACTCCAGCAACCAACCAACCAACCTCGTGGAATGACAGCGAGAACAAGCCGAGCCACCAGTTGCGGCACAGAACCTAAATGGCCACCCAGGCTTAGAGCGCCATAAGCTCGGACACATTTAGGGACTCTCCCATCCTGCCGGGTAGTTTCAAGGTGGAGGCTCCAGTTACTTCAAGGATTTAAACCGGAAGCAGCTTAGTTCCCACAATGCCGTGCGATCAGCGGTGGTGACCCCCCGCGCGGGGCGCGTCGCTTTAGAAATTCGCCGTGCTATGTCCTCTGCAGAGACGACAAACAATTGCATAAACATATATATATATATATAAACATATATATATATAAATATATATATATAAATAAATATATATATATATATATATATATATATATATACATAGAGAGCAACAGTTACCCCTGTGGGACTATATATATATATATATATATATATATATATTATATATATATATACATAAAACCTCTCTATACCGACCTCTCCACATACCGCCCACTCCCCTATAGCAATCACTTTATTTGGGTCCCCAAAATACCATTGTAAGGATATTCTAACTCTCTAAACCGACCACCTCCCTATATGGACCACTTAAAGTTAAAGTTTAGAGAGGTTTTACTGTATATATATATATATATATATATATATATATATTGCATATATATATATTATATATATGTGCATTTCAGGCCTCATGGCATGACAGTAACTTCCGAGCGAGTGGCCATTCGAAAGGCCCGGGAATTGGGGTGGGGGCCGAGTGAAGGATGTCGGTACCCCCCACACCCCACCCAAGAGGGGGTGGGGGAGGAGCAGGACACTACAGAGATTATTACATGCGATAACAGTTTTATCACTATCCATATATATATATGTATATATATATGACGCTATTGGCACTGTGTAGTATTGGTGCTGTATACATTTAATGCCGCAAGGTATTACGGTATTAGTGCTGTATATATTTAACTTTAAGGCCACAAGGCATGACAGGGTTGGTATTGTGTAGTATTGGTGCTGTGTACATTTCAGGCCGCAGGGCATGACGGTATTGGTTCTGTGTAAATTTCATGCCGCAGGGCATGACGGTAATGGTGCTGTGTACATTTCAGGCCGCAGGGCATGACGGTATTGGTTCTGTGTACATTTCAGGCTACAGGGCATGACAGTATTGGTGCTGTGTACATTTCAGGCTGCAGGGCATGACGGTATTTGTGCTGTGTACATTTCAGGCCGCAGGGCATGACGGTATTGGTTCTGTGTACATTTCAGGCCGCAGGGCATGACGGTATTGGTTCTGTGTATATTTCAGGCCCTAATAGTTTGCGCCTGTCTTGACATGTTCTTGCCGGTGTGAGACCTCTATTTGCTCCCCGAGAGAGTGCTGCTAGTAACTTGCAAAAGCCAGCAGCACTTCAACACTTTGCAAGCAGCTTTTATGAAATGCCCAACCACACGAAATAGCGGCGGTTAAGAAATAAAAGCAGTCTTTGTCGCATTGCGACCGACAGCATGATGAGGATGATGATGATATTTCAGGCCGCATGGCATGACAGTATTGGTGCTGTATACATTTCAGGCCGCAGGGCTTGACGGTATTGGTGCTGTGTACATTCCAAAACGCAGGGCATGAGGTAGATAAAAGATTCACGCCATACTTATAGTACAGGGCTGAAAACTAACCCATTAGAAAAAACTGGCAACATTTTTCGACATGGTGGGGAAATGAACAGAGATGATAAATTCTTAATTTAAGAAGCAAAGTATATTCTTCACATACATCCTCATATTTACCCGCTACTTCGGATTTGAAAAATATAATAAAACATGTAGTTTAAAGTACGACATATTAAGGCCACAAGGCATGACGGTTTTGGTAATGTGTAGTATTGGTTCTGTGTACATTTCAGGCCGCAGGGCATGACGGTACTGGTGCTGTGTACATTTCAGGTTACAGGGCATGATGTAGATAAAAGAATCACTCCCGTCCCGTTACTTACAGTACATCGGTGAAAACCGATTAGAAAAACTGGCAAACTCTTTCGACATTTTACGTCTGATTTGAAAAATATAATAAAACATGTAATATGAAGATGTATGAGAAGAATATATTTTGCTTCTTAAATTAAGAATTTATCAGCTCAGTTCATTTCCCCACCATGTGAACCGCGTTCTATCGCTGCCATCTTGTCTTTTTGCATTCTCTCGCAATTCACCAACTGTGGACTGATATAAGTAGCCATTAGATACTGGAGCAAGGGATTCTACTTCCTGTTCCATATTAAAACAGTTTTTGCCAGTATTTAGACTATGTTGTCATTCAGCCCTGTACTGTAAATACAGGGTGAATCTTTTATCGAGGCGTGATGGTATTGATACTGTGTAGTATTGGTACTGTGTAAATTTATAGAACCAGAGGGGATGGCCGAATGAGTTAGAGTGTCCACTTCCCGCGTTCAGTGGTGTTGGTAGACCATGGGATCGTGGGTTCGAACCCTGGTTGAGTCAAACCAATGACTTAAAAATTGATACTTGTCCCTTCCTAGCCAGGCGCTCGGCATTGTTAGGATAGGGCAAGGACTGGTTGGTTCAGTGTCAGGATAATGTCACTGACTGGGATATCAGGTCATGGTGTGACGGCCTGGTCTCCCCTTGGGGCGGCACTATAAAGTCGCCATGAGTGCACACTGTCACAAGTTGGTACCCGCCCTGATATGACCTTAGATGTTGCTAGGACGTAAAACAACAACCAACAAACAAATATATTTACGGTTACAGGCCATGACAGTATTGGTACTGTGTACATTTCAGGCTACATGGCATGACAGTATTGGTGCTGTGTACATTTCAGGCTACAGGGCATGACAGTATTGGTGCTGTGTACATTTCAGGCTACAGGGCATGACAGTATTGGTGCTGTGTACATTTCAGGCTACAGGGCATGACAGTATTGGTGCTGTGTACATTTCAGGCTACAGGGCATGACAGTGTTGGTGCTGTGTACATTTCAGGCTACATGGCATGACAGTATTGGTGCTGTGTACATTTCAGGCTACAGGGCATGACAGTATTGGTGCTGTGTACATTTCAGGCCGAGCACCAGCTCGAGGAGGTCACCCAGCAGCTGGTCGAGGCACGGCAGGCACACCGTCGGGACCAGCTCGTGATGGCACGGCTACAACGGGAGGTCTCCCGCAACAAGAGTGACGGCCCACTGGTAAGTACAGGCTCAGTTCACCTACAGTCAACCTTCGTTAATACCACCTCCGTTTAACACAGAATGCAGGTGTCACAGTTTTAAAGGGTCATCATCATCATCATCATCATGCTGTCGGGCGCAATGCGACAAAGACTGCTTTCATTACTTGACTGCTGCTCTCCATTTAGCTCTCTGCTGTGAGAGTGATGTCCATGAGTCAGTGTTAATGTCTCTCAGCTTCAGGTTTCTCTTGATGGTATCCTTGAACCGGAGACGAGGGTGCCCTCTCTTTCTGTAACCAGAAGACAGTTGAGAATAGAGGATCTGCTTTGGTAGCCTGTCTGATGACATCCTCATGAGGTGTCCAGTCCACCGGAGATTCTTTTTGGTCAGAAGATCTTCCAAACAATGCAGACACTGACTCAAAGACCCTATTACATTAAGAGCGCTCATTCCCTATCTCTCCCATGGTAATGTAAATTTTGCAGTGCCACCTTGTGGTGGGTTTGATCAGCCCGGTTACTGGTTGCTGTTTCACATGTAAACACATACAATTATATTATACATGATATAGGTAAGTATGAATACTCATCAATATGAAATTGCTATGAACAAATACACATCATCATCAGCATCATCAGCTTCATCGCCATCATCACACATCTTTCACATTCATATATACATTTATACATATAATATAGCAACTGTTTAACCAAGAGAACAGCCAGTGCACCAAGTGGTGGGTTTGATCATTTTGATTACACAGTACAGGCTGAGTGAGCCGTCTTAGTGTTGTTATAGGGTCTTTGACTGACTTATGTGTGATGGACTATTCATTATTTAGCCACCTGAAACTGGCTTCAAGAATAGTAATAGATGATTAAATACAGGTAAAATGGAAACTAACCTAATTAGTCATATCAGTTGTTTGTCTTAATCATTTGATTGACAATCTCGCTCCCCACGCAGTGGGTTTTGGGTTCAATCCCATGCTAAGTCACACTTACAACAATCACACTTGCCTAGTGTTCCGTATTTGTACGGTAGGGTAAAGGACTGGTTGGGTTAATGTCAGGAACATTTGACAGAGTGGGATATTGCATCATGGTGCCAGTGCTATGGTATCCCAATGGAGCAGCACTATAAATCCCAAATGAGTGCTTGCATCTTGCCACAAATCAGTACTAGTCCTGATATGAACTTGCATGTTTCTAGAGTATAAAACCCCCAATGCACAAACAGACTTAATAAAAATCCATGAGCACTGTACACTGAGCCATGCCAGTCAGGTAGCATCAGGACTGACGTCACGTGATACAAGTGATGGCGCTCAGCGGGGGTCCTCTCCCCGGTGATCTAGTTCCGACGTGACTAACTAGGTGGAGTGACATATGTGCCGACACTGTCACTGTGCGGAGACTAAAGGTTGCATTCCATATACGCGTAATGCGTAATGCGTTATGCGTTACGCGTTATGCGTTATGCGAATGCCAGCATTCCATATACGCGTAATGCGTATTGCGTTATGCGTTATGCGTTATGCAGTGAAGTATATAAAAAGTATATAAAACGTGTGTGTGACTCTGTGTCTCTGTGTGTGTGTGTCTCCGTGTCTCTGTGTGTGTCTGTGTGTGTGTCTCTGTGTGTGTGACTCTGTGTCTCTGTGTGTGTCTCTATGTGTGTGTCTGTGTCTCTGTGTCACTGACAAAGAGACACACACAGACACATATACACACACAGACACACACAGAGACACACACAGACACAGAGACACACACACAGACACAGATACACACAGAGACACACACACAGACACACACACATAGACACATACACAGAGACACACACACAGACACATATACACACACAGAGACACACACACTGACACAGAGACACAGAGACACAACACAGAGACACACACACAGACACACACAGATACACACACACAGACACACACACAGACACAGACAGCACACACACAGCACAGACACATACACACAGACACACACAGAAACACAGATACACACACAGATACACAGAGATACACACACACAGAGACACAACACAGAGACACACACACAGAGATACACACACAGAGACACACACAGACACAGAGACACACACAGAGTCACAGAGACACACACAGAGACACACACAGACACACACAGACACACACATAGACACAGAGACACACACAGAAACACAGAAATGAGAAATATGAAGAATGGGACGGTGCAAACATGTAGGTTTATGCGCGGACCTGTTAGGAAGCAGTCTTCATGAGAAATATGAAGAATGGGACGGTGCAAACATGTAGGTTTATGCGCGGACCTGTTAGGAAGCAGTCTTCATGAGAAATATGAAGAATGGGACAGTGCAAACATGTAGGTTTATGCGCGGACCTGTTAGGAAGCAGTCTTCATGAGAAATATGAAGAATGGGACGGTCCAAACATGGCTCAGTTTAGCTTGCTTTGAAGGATGTTAGGACCGTCCCAAATATGAAGACCGCTTCATATTTCTCATGAAGACCAGCTGTCCGTAATTATCAGTCGCCTTCTCCAGCCTTATATCAATGGACAAATGCGACTGATGCTTTCTATTGCAGCACTATTCGCATTACGCATTACGCACCGATCGCTACATGGAGCGATCGGGATAATGGATTTTATTCGCATTCGCATTCGCATTACGCATTACGCGTATATGGAATGTAGCTCATAGGTTTCAAGGCGTTTTGATTTTTTGTCGCATTCGCATTCGCATTACGCATTACGCGTATATGGAATGCGCCCTTAACACTTCGCTGTGCGAGTCGATTATCACCACTGTGAAGCGATACGGTTATCACCACCGTGAAGTGATACTGTGATCACCACCATGAAGCGATATGGTTATCACCACTATGAAGCGATACGGTTATCACCACCGTGAAGTGATATGATTATCACCACTGTGAAGCGATATGGTTATCACCACTGTGAAGCGATACGGTTATCACCACTGTGAAGCGATACGGATATCACCACTGTGAAGCGATACAGTTATCACCACTGTGAAGCGATATGATTATCACCACTGTGAAGTGATGCGATTATCACCATTGTGAATCGATATGATTATCACCACTATGAAGTGCTACGATTATCACCAACACTGAAGCGATACGACTATCACCACTGTGAAGCGATACGGTTATCATCACTGTGAAACGATAAGGTTATCACCACCATGAAGCGATATGATTATCACCACTGGGAAGCAATACGATTATCACCACCATGAAGCGATACAATTATCACCACTGTGAAGCGATACGATTATCACATCAGTTCAAACTTTATCAGGGGCACTATTAAGGCTTTAATATATGAATTTCATACCTATACAACCTCATAAATACTACTGGAATCTTCCGAGAAAAATGGAAGAGAGCACCAGTTACCCCTATACCCAAGGTACGTAACCCAAAGTCCTGTAATGAACTGCAACCAATATCCATATTACCTCTCCCTGGCAGAATAATTGAACAGATAATTCACGACCAAATAAAAACATTTCTTGAGGACACTAACTATTTAGCCACCCAACAAGATGGCTTCAGAAAAGAAAGGTCAACGACTAAGGCACTTCTTGCCTCATTAATAGATGAATTGTTGATTAACACAGACAGAGGTGAGCTTACAATAGCTGTTTTTCATGATTTCAAGAAAGCTTTTGATACAATTGACCACAACATCCTGCTATGTACGATCAAATGAGCTTCACTAGGAAAAAGATCATGTAGGTTCATATCCAACTACCTAAACAGCTGACAACAAGTCACAAAAGTCACAGGCTCCACTAGAACTGTTAGAACAGGAGTGCCCCATAGGTTCCGACTATTGGGATCCACTGCCATCTGTTCTGATATTTAATTACATGACCTATCCATTTGCCTGTCATTGCTGACAGGGCTAATTTCACACTTTTCGCGGATGATGCTTTCCTCACAGTACACAATCAAAACATTATTCTGGCAGCTACGATGGTAAACAAGGTGTTAAGAATGGTCAATATTTGGTGTGCTGATAACAAACTTAGCTTCAAGCACACACAAATCTGAATATGTGATATTTGGAACAAAATCTATCAAATCTCAAGCACAAAAAATAGAGCTATTTATATGCAATGCAGTGCTAAGAGAAGTGAACTCGTACAAATACTTAGGAACCACACTTGATTCTACACTGAATGCGAACCAGCAACTATCAAGGCTGAACTAAATTCTAGGTATGAGAATGACAACCTTTAGAAAAATAAGATGTTACATGAGTGAGAACACAGTGCTCAAACTGTATAACGTAACTAACTATACTGCCAATAATGGATTATAATGATCTAATCTATGTCCTTTTGACAAAACAAAGAGAAAATAAATTACAGAGAACCCAAAAGCGGGCTCTTAGAACAGTATATAGGGGCAAAGTTCTCTCAGTGAATGAAATGCACCCTAGATCTAATATCACATACCTGAGCCAAAGGAGAGATGAACATCTGCTATCTCTTATGTTTATCAGAGCCAAGGCTGAAAACTACATAGACCATACCACCAGAGTTACCAGGCAGTGGGATGCTACACTCCTCAAAGTTCCTAAACCACTCACAGATAGACTGACAAGATCCCCTATCTACAAACGCAGCAAATTATGGAATGAACTGCCAGTCAGAATTAGACATGACCAAACACAACTAGAATTCAAGAATCTGGTCAGAATTCACCAAGCCAATCAGGCCCTTCTACATGTCTAGTGATGAGGTCGCCATGTTTAATTATTGATCTATTATAAGCACCTATGGCTACCCTCACCACACCGCGCTCCCTTACCTGCTGCCAACAAACCAAGTTACAAATTATTTGCCCAACAACTCCAGAAAATTCATATCAGTCTGGTAGTATTGCTATAAACATAGACACTAATGAAGACTGTACTAGACTACTAAATGACTGAAATGTACAATCCTCCAAGCATAGCTTATCCCATCATTACTAACAACCTACTCCCTCAAACTACTTCATGTTAATCAAAAACACACCCCCCCCCCCCCATGTATTAACCTTTTTAAGCATAACCCTATAAGCTATCCACACTCCATCTGAAGTGCCTTTCACACCTTACTGGATTGAGCAACGGACATAAACCGGACAAAGAATTTTCTAGTCCGGTGGTGTTCGGTATTAAAATGTACCGAAATGTGTCGAAATGTAGCACTGGCCGCCAGACGAAATGAACGTTAAACGGACAAGGAACATACATTAACGAATATCCACAGGATGATAACCAGACGATAACCGGATGACAACCGAATGTCAAACGGACAGACCGAACATCAACCGGACACTTACCGGATTGTTCATGGACGCGGCAAAAACATATACTGACCGAATTCCCGCAACACCATCAACGGACTATGCAGGAAGCAAACCGGAGACGTACTGGATGGGTAACAGACATGAACTGGACAAAACAGACTAAACGGACTTAAAGCAGACACCAACCATACACGTCAGTCCGGCGGTGTCTGGTACAAGTTTTGTGCACGTTCAAAACTTGCCACCATACACACTGGACACCACCGGACACAGAACGAACACGCTGGATGCGTACCGTATATAAACCGTACATTGCCGTATTTCACCGGACAATGTCCGTTTTCTATCCATTTCCCAAGTCCGGTAAGGTGTGACTGAGCCTTAACAGAATAGACAAATCATTCTACTAACACTCCATCTCAAAATCCCATCTCCAACAACATGATATTTGTATTATTTATAATATATATAGCCTATATTATATGATGTACATGGGTGTATATATAACACGTCACATTTATTCATCAGTTCCCTAATCACCCAACTGTTCTGCTGTTGGTCTTTGTTTTCGCTGCACCAGGTGCGGTAGCCTAGTCGGTAGAGCGCAGGCCTCGCGAGTCAAACCAATGACTTTAGAATTGATACTTGTCGCTTCCTAGCCTGGCACTCGGCATCAATAGGATAGGGCAAGGACTGGTTTGTTCAGTGTCAGGATAATGTGACTAAGTAGGATATCAGGTTATGGTGCCGGTGGCCTAATTTCCCAGTGGGGCAGCACTATAAAATTCACCATGAGTGCGCACTGCCACAAGTCGGTACCCATCCTGATATGACCTTAGATGTTGCTAGGACATAAAACAACAACAAACAAACTTATTTTCGCGGCACACTCACTAACTATAACTACTCGCAAAGGCGGTTTGTCAGTGAAGAGTTAGTAAGGCGGTGGCCAGGTAACTTGAGCTGGCGGTGTCCTCAGGCGAACGAGCGTCCATACCGGATATGGATGTGGTAAACACGTGACTATTGCCGAATGCGCATCCAGAACAAACTGTAGCCTATTATCACATACCACTTGGGCCCATCTTCTGCTCCTCCTTTAAAAAAAGACTATTTTAATGAGATTTCTCTCCTATCTGGTCTTTTTCTTCTTCTTCTTCTTCTTCTTCTTCTTCTCCTCCTTCTTTTCAATGTGAATTCTCCATTTTCGAAGATTACATTTAAATTAGCACTTGAGTGATAGATCCTGTAGTGTGACAGGCATATCTCTCCTCTTCTTTTTCTTCTTGTTCTTGTTCTTGTTGTTCTTCTTCTTCCTATTCTTCTACTTCTTCTTCTACTTCTTCTTCTACTTCTTCTACTTCTTCTTCTACTTCTTCTTCTACTTCTTCTACTTCTTTTACTTCTTCTACTTCTTCTACTTCTACTTCTTCTACTTCTTCTACTTCTTCTTCTACTTCTACTTCTTCTACTTCTTCTACTTCTTCTTCTACTTCTTCTTCTACTTCTTCTTCTACTTCTTCTTCTACTTCTTCTTCTACTTCTTCTTCTACTTCTTCTTCTACTTCTTCTTCTTCTTCTACTTCTTCTACTTCTTCTTCTTCTTCTTCTACTTCCTTCTTCTACTTCTTCTTCTACTTCTTCTACTTCTTCTACTTCTTCTACTTCTTCTTCTACTTCTTCTACTTCTTCTACTTCTACTTCTTCTACTTCTTCTACTTCTACTTCTTCTTCTACTTCTTCTACTTCTTCTTCTACTTCTTCTTCTACTTCTTCTTTTACTTCTTCTTCTACTTCTTCTACTTCTTCTTCTACTTCTTCTACTACTTCTTCTACTTCTTCTACTTCTTCTTCTACTTCTTCTTCTACTTCTTCTACTTCGTCTTCTGAATATTCTCCTTCTTCTTCTACTTCTTCTTCTACTTCTTCTACTTCTTCTTCTACTTCTTTTTCTACTTTTTCTTCTTCTACTTCTACTTCTTCTTCTACTTCTTCTACTTTTTCTTCTACATCTTCTACTTCTTTTACTTCTTCTTTTACTTCTTCTACTTCTTCTACTTCTTCTACTTCTTCTACTTCTTCTACTTCTTCAACTTGTTCTTCTACTTCTTCTACTTCCTCTACTTCTACTTGTTCTTCTACTTCTATTTCTTCTACTACTTCTTCTTCTCCTTTTTACTTTGAATTCTCCATTTTCCACGATGACATTTAAATCAGCACTTGAGTGATAGGTCCTGCAGGTTTATTTTCTTGATTTATTCTTCTCTTTTCCGGTTTCAAAGAAAGCTAAACCACAAAATGTCCGACCGGGGAAGGCATAAGTGTCTGTAATACGTACATTGGCCAGACTGATAATAAGCAGTTATTGACCGGTATGGGGCTTGAGACCAGTTGAATGAATGCAGATCACGGCGCAGTCGCGGTATACACGAGTGAATCCTTATTGTGCCATGATGATAACGTACTCTAGCGCACTCTAGCATACTTCTTAATGTATTCTAGCATATTCTAGCATACTCTAGCGTACCCTAGCTTTCTTTGACCCACACAAAACCTTGGCCGTTCTGCCGTCGTCACATAGCCGTTAGTGGACGAAGTTGAACGTAGTTGAATGTAGTGGAGGGTAACGTAGTTGAACGTAGTTGAACATAGTTGAACTTAACAAGATCCATACCGGAACGTACCGAGATCCGTACCGTACCGTATTTATCCGTACCATTAGGTGGTTCATCAACCAAAGCCTGCCGTACCATAATGTATTTGAATGTAGTGACAGCACGTTTCACGCACGTTATTCTAACTACGTTCAGCTACGTTCACTAACGTGCATGTGACTGAGGCTTTGGAGTGTGCATGGAATGGCCATGTGTAGAATATGTATTCCTATGCACAGATCATCATTGCACCCCTATGTACATGCAACAGTTTTATAACCACTACTGCACAGCGGCGAAAACAAGTGCATGCACTTCAAGCCCCTGTCACACATCACCGGTTTGGGGGAAACAGACAGAAACCGAACAAAGTCCGTTTTGTGTCTGTACAAGTTTTGAACATGCACAAAACTAGGAACGGATGCCGCCAGACTGGCGTCTATGGTTCTTATCCGGTTTGAGTTTGTTTCGCCCGTTGGTTATCCATTCATGTCCGCTTTATGTCTGTTTCATGTCCGTTTCATGTCCGTGCGTCCAGCGGCCTTTGACCTGATTTTGCAACATTTTGATACATTTTGATACATTTTGATACTTATGATGCCCGGGGTAGACAATTATTTCCATTGCTCAATCCGATGATGTGTGACTGGGGCTTAACCGTTATGAGCAGAATAAATAAACAATCATACATGCAAAAATAAATAAATATAGACTCACTCCCAATGCGATTGCATGGTTCGCACACTAGTTACCGAACGCCTCCAGGCAGTGGGCATCTCAGGTATTTTCCGAACACGCCAGGCTCTTTGCTGACTAGGTTTTCTTACTCGTGTCCGTGGCAATCCACCCGGCTTCCCCGCGCTCCCAACCACGCCCCGGCGCACAGCCCTCACCTGAGCAGTTCACTAGGAGTACTGCTCGAGCTGACCGCCGCCGGCTGTCGGCAGACGGCGCGGCTGAGTGAGGGGCTTAACCTGCCAGACAACGAGCACATCCAACCGCCACACCAGGGACTGGCACCAGACGGGATCACCGAATGAGTTGAGCATCCATCTCTCGTTTTGGTAGATCGTGGGATTCGAAGCCACGGGTTGGAACCCTGGTTGAGTCAAACCAATGAGTTAAGAATTTATACTTGTCACTTCCTAGCCAGGCACTCGGCATTATTAGGATAGGGCAAGGACTAGTTGGCTCGGTGTCGGGATAATATCACTGCGTGGGATATCAGGTCATGTTTCTGGTGACTTGGTCTCCCACTGGGGCAGCACTATGGACATCACCATGAGTTTGGACTGTCACAAGTCGCTACCTGTCCTGGTATGACCTTAGATGCTGCCAGGACGTTAAACTCCAACAACCAACCAACGAAGGACTGGCTGACATCATCGAGACGAGCCAATAACAAACACCACAGCTGATGCAGCTATCCATGCCTGGGTCACGTGACATAGGGAGCCGGCACACTAAGCAGCTGACAGCAGCTGGGAGCACTCAGTGTGACAGTGGAGCACTCACTGTGACAGTAGGACTCACTCCCTGTGACAGCAGGACACACCAACTGTGACTGCGAACATTCACCATGACAGCAGGATAATTAGCCGTGGCAGGTAACACTCGGATAGACACCAGGGATCCTTCATTGTGACAGCAGGAATCAGTCACAGTGACAGTAGGAATCACTGACTGTGACAGTGTGGATCAATCCCTATGACACCAGGGAACATTCACATTGACATCAGTGAACCCTCATTGTGACAGCAGGCATCACTGACAGTGACAGTATGAATCACTGACTGTGGCAGTATGAATAACTGACAGTGACAGTATGGATCACTTACTGTGACAGTGCAGGGAACATATACTCAGTGGAACTACATGGATCATTGACTGTGACAGTAGGAATCACTGACTGTGACAGCATGGATCACTGACAGTGACAGTATGGATCACTTACTGTGACAGTGCAGGGAACAAATACTCAGTGGAACTACATGGATCATTTACTGTGACAGTAGGAATCACTGACTGTGACAGCATGGATAACTGACAGTGACAGTATGGATCACTTACTGTGACAGTGCAGGGAACACTCAGTGGAACTACATGGATCATTGACTGTGACAATAGGAATCACTGACTGTGACAGCATGGATAACTGATGGTGACAGTATGGATGACTTACTGTGACAGTGCCGGGAACACTCAGTGGAACTACATGGATCATTGACTGTGACAGTAGGAAGCGCTAACAATGACAGCGCCGAACACAAACAGTGGCGCAGAGATCGGATGCCAGCTTTGGGGTACTCATTAACGGACCAATCAGAGAGATATATATTTGTTAATTAATTGCCTCAAAAAGCCCCGGTGTGAACCAGTAAAACAATTTTCCGATGTGACTGCCATCTCCAAAACCTCTGTCGAGTTTCAATACAGACGCAATGATGACAGCAACTCATCATTTCTTGCGAACTCGTCGATGACTGATGAGTCCAATATGTGCTTGGAATGTGCGGTGGCACATTAGACATGTGTGTGTAGCTGTTGTCAGAGAGTCTCGTAGATGAAGGAGGTGATCTTTTCTCTGCTGACGCTATTGTTTTGTTTGAGATATATGGGTCTTTGGTGTAACGGCCATTGAAATGCAGTTGTTTATCCATCTATTGTTGCTCATGCATGAAGCTGAAGTGATAGCAGAATCAGTAGAGTTCAGGATTCCTGTCGGCAGTTTGGATCCCAGCTGAGTCAAAGCAATGGCTTACTAAATTTATACTTGTCGCTTCCTAGCCTCACGCTTGGCATTACTAGGATAGAGCATGGACTGGTTAGCTCAGTATCAAGATAATATGACTGAGTTGGATATTAGGTCATGGTGCCAGCATCCCGGTCTCTCAGTGGGACAGGACTATAAACTCGCCATGACTATGAGTGTGCGCTGTCACAAGTCGGTACCCAGGCTGATATGACCTTAGATGAATATTGCTAGGATGTAAAACCCCAAGAAACAAACTTACCAGCTAGTTAACCTAGTCGCCACCAGGTGGCTTCATTCCATCCAGTACATACAATCATAAACAATGAATAGCCGGACAGTCACTGCTGTGAACATTCTTATTGTCAGGGTCAAAGTCACCTCTGGAATCCCAGACCTTCTCAGCTGATGTTGCGTTGGATTACAATTTTAAAATAATTAACAATTATTGTTGTGTGAAGGGATGAAAGATGTCTGCGGTTTTGCGGATTTCAGCGATTTATTTATGTTTACTGATTAGCATCAAGCAAAATTCCAAGGAATCAGGATGTAAATGACAACAGTTCGCTAGTTCAAATCCCGTTCTTATATGACCTTAGATGGTAATAGAACATAAATCCCAAACAAATATGAGTTATTTATGGACGATAATAATGGCACAATAACGATAGTTGAAACGTGCCTTCTGGCTTATTTCCACGATTCCCTGACAGCGCTAACTAAGTCTGTGGGAGAAGATTTGCATTTTCTTGGAAATTTGCTGTCGGTGTAATAATCTCGGCTTGATTTCTGCGGTCTTTGCTGGAGACCACTTTAATCACTGTGTGTGTAATACCATAGCCGTGATTAAAGAAGGCGGTAATGTGAACTAACACGAATGGCGGGAAACTATCAAAGCGAAGGATTGGTACACAGAAAGGAATGGTACACAATGAAGGAATGGTACACAATAAAGGAATGATACAGAATGAAGGAATGGTACACAGTGAAGGAATGGTACAAGGCGAAGGAATGGGACACGGATTAATGATGGGGTGATATATAATGATGATATATCACATTGTCCAAGTCATCGCTGCACAGTAACATCATGGATTGATTTGAATGGATTTGTAACTGAATTGTTGACACAACTCTCTCCTGGAAACACTAGATTTTGAAAGGAGAGAGTGGCATTGATGGGAAGCCACTGCTGAAGCCACATCGATTGTTTCAATCGCTACTCGGCAGTTTTTAACTCTATTAATTTCATTTAATCGGATTCGGATGCAACGGTGGATGTAATTGGATAAGCCTGTAGTGAGGTTTGTAGTAATTAATCGTATTTAATTCTGGAGCCAGTGTGGAGCAGATCCTAAGGCTGCGTATCCATAGACTGTTCCCTTGTGGTGTGTTCTCTTGTTCCGTGTTCACTTGTGACCTTGTGATGCACCACCCAGACAATGAATCTGTTTTTCTTAGTGGCCGTTCCCATAGGTTGGACCCAGGGACCGTATGGCCCTGTACATGGTATTTGTGATGTACGGACCGGGAACATAGAGAATGAACATGTTTGTTGTCTGTGTGGGGCGTCTCAAGGTTACAAGTGAACACTGAACAAGGGAACACGCCACAAGGGCACACACAGTGGATACTAGCCTGACAGGTGGCGTGTCTCCATGGCATGATTTAAGGGGAGACACGGGTGATCGGAACATGAATTTGGGTCAAACTGATGATTTCTGGTTTTTGGTGTACTAATTTGGTGTAAATATTATGTTTTTTGGACAGATAATTACTTGACTGGATATTTGTGTATATAATATGGGATTCTAGATGATGATACTGGACTTTACCATTTGAAAGAAACACTTTGTGAACTTTGAAGCTCGTTTTCACAGAACTGCTTTTCCCAGGGTTTTGCCAATTTGCCCCCTCTAAAAATGTAAGTTATAATTGTAGCAGAAAGTTGAAACTTGGCAGTCTTATGTAAAGGTTGCCGCTGAGTGCAATAGGATGGTTAAAAACACTGTATCTTTCATAGTTCAAGAGCTAGGGATGGAGACACAGAAATTGACCATTGAATTCTTTAATCCTCGGGTTTATCATGTAGGGACATGTTGGTAATGACATATATAAATTCACAAACCACCTTCTTGCACTCAATTGACCAGTTCTTCATATAATAACTTGATTCAGGCAAATCTAGGCACATTCAGTATACTTCCTGGAGGGGGTAAAATTTTGATTGTTTTCTTTGCAAGATCCTTCATCATATGACCCCTACTCAAGATAGAGCTTTGAAACAAAGAATGCGTGCTCCAATTTTCGAAGCTCTATCTTTAATAGCCTTTGAGATACGGAAATCACCCAAAAGTCACCCGTGTCCCGCCTTAACTGAGTAGTTCATTAAGCACTGGCATTTAAGCAATTTGACTCATATTTATCGAGAAATAGGATTTTGCAGGTTTCCAACCATATACAGTATAAACCCTATTAAACAAAACTTGAAGCGACCCTAGAAATTTGTTTAGATTAACCGATCATTGGCTTAACCGAGCTTTGGCTTTGACTTTGACTTTGAGTAAGAGTGTATTGCACATGTAATATACAATGTATGCGGATACTTTGATACTTGTTTTTTTATGTATGTACAGTATGACCTTGTTAAACCAAGCTCAGTTAAACCAAACGATCCGTTATTCCAAACTTTTTTTCGGCGGCCCGGCAAAATACTACCATTTATCATATAAAAAAGTCAGAGGGGTCTAAGATGACCTTATAACCACATGAAAGTTTGGTTTACCTGTACCTGGGTGGCCTGGGGTCCTACAATTCTTTTTGGATTAACGGATAATTTGGATTAACCGACTTTGGTTTAACAAACTTTTTTATATGATAAATGGTAGTATTTTGCCGGGCCGCCGAAAAAAGTTTGGATTAACCGATCGTATGGTTTAACCGAGCTTCGTTTAACGGGGTTATACTGTATCCCACAACCGTGTATAATATTGATGAATCTGGTCATGTATGTGAATAGATTCCTTAATTAATCACTCAAATTGTCAGTTTTAATTAACTCATTATTGAACCTTGAAGCGATTTCCTTTTATTTTATTTTTATATAAAAGTTAACGATTCCTGTTTGTGATATTAGCAGCATTCAGTCTAAATTCACTCACTCGGAAGGAAGAGACAGGAGAGAATATGGTTTAAATAGATTTATTTAGAAAAAGTAATCATAACCTACCGGGAGGTTGGTCAGTCGCGGTGCAAGTGGGTGACAGCGACCCGAATAGCGAAATAGCGAATGGTAGGCAGGAAGTGTGAACACTTATTTGTCTCTCATTTTTGCCAAACGATCGGTTAATCCGAACTTTTTTCGGCGGCCCGGCAAAATACTACAATTTATCATATTAAAAAAGTCTCAGATGACCTTATATCCACATGAAAGTTTGGTTTAACTGTACCGGAAGTGGCCTGGGGCCCGACAATTCTGTTTGGATTAACCAATATTTTGGATTAACCGACTTTGGTTTAACCAACTTTTTTATATGATAAATGGTAGTATTTTGCCAGGCCGCCGAAAAAAGTTTGGATTAACCGATCGTTTGGTTGAACCGAGCTTGGTTTAACGGGGTTGTTCTGTACTTTGAAGTAACTTTTAATTATTTTAAATGGCTAACTTTTGAGATATTTGAAGTGCAAACATGCCAAATTAACTTTGGCAAGTACGTCAAAACTCTGACACCATAGGCTTCTGCAGTAACAGGTTCTGTTAGATTGCCTCAGTATTCCCTTCTATGTGGCAACAAATGTTTAATAAGTGCACCAATATCTAAGTTAGATATGGAGAATCAATTCTAGATAATTGCTTTGATTTTGACAATTTGATGCTTCATCGGTCTATGCAGTCTTTAAGTCACAAATATGTAGGTCTGTAGCGAATAACTAAACAACTCACTGAACAAGGGAGGATGCCACAAGGGAACAGTCTGTGGATACATAGCCGAATTGATAGAGTGCAGGACGGCAGTTCAAAACCTGTTCATGGCCATCAAGGTCTTCAAAGCTATCGTGACACCATATTTTGACTATGGGGATATAATCTTAATGGTAAGGCGCGAATATATAAACTGCAGAGGTTCCAAAATAGAGCACTAAAAATATGCCTAGGGAAAACTAAACTCTTCCCAACGCAAGAGCTGCATAAGATAGCACAATTCAAATTCCTTCAAAACAGGCAACAGGATCACCTAAAATTGTATGCGTACAACACATCTTGAACCAAAAAAAGACATGAGGTTACAAACAAGGTGCACAAGAAGCAATGATGGTCCGTTTTTAGCAATGGTAAAATCAAAATGCAGTGCATATGATCGCAGTGTAGCTAACATGAGTGGCAATATTTGGAATAAACTGCCAGGTGCAACATGCAATGCAGAAAACATATCAGTGTTTAAGAAACTACTAAAAAGTAATGTAACGTAGAAATACAGATGATGTTTAAATGGATTAACCCAAAGTATAGTGAAAGCTGGATTTTGGACTGTTTGCAATCTACAAACAGTTACAAGCCATAAACAAGAAGTAAGAACACCTAAATTATTACTAAAACTAAATTCCAAAGATTTGAATCAATTTGGACTAGTGCTGCTCAGCGGTGAAAACAAGTATTAACACACTTATCAGTTCTGAGCAGGGTAAATAAATTCATCACAACAAAAAAAGACAAAAAAAAGTGTAATACGCTAACGATAGGCAGGATTTTTAAATACTTGTAGGCAACGTAGTCTTCATGGGTGGGCGGAATGATTTCAAAAGGGCCGCAAATCTCCCCAACTCACATCTATATCTATATATGGACATCTATATATATATGCAGGCGTGGATATAAAATCATTTAAAACAATTTTAATATGCAAAGATGGATTAATCAACTTCGATGTAAAATTCAAATCATTTAGCTGTATCTCTTATTATTCTTGGTTTTCCATCGGTGGCAATGATGACAACAACTCATCATTTGTTGCGAACTGGTTGATGACTGATGAGTCCAATTTGTTCTCGGAATGTGCAGTAGCACATTAGACATGTGTGTGTAGCTGCTGTCAGAGAGTCTGGTAGATGAAGGAGACAATCTTTGCTCTGCTGACACTTTCTTTAGCTTGAGATATATGATCAGGTTCAAACTTGTGCATTTACGAATAGAAGCATGCCATGAACTCCTGTCCTTGGCCACTATTTCCCAGGTTGTATCTCATATTAGTATACCAGACGCGACAGCCGAATTGGTAGAGTGCAGGTCGGCAGTTCAAAACCTGGCTGAGTCAAACCAATGACTTACAAAATGGATGCTTGTCACTACCTAGCCTGGCGCTCAGTATTACTAGGATAAGGCAAGGACTGGTTAGTTCCGTATTAGGAAAATGCGACTGAGTGGGAAATTGGGTCATGGCGCTGGTGGCAAGGTCTCCCAGTGGGGCAGAACTATTAAGTCGCCATGGGTGTCCGCTGTCACAAGTCAGTACCCATCCTGATATGACCATAGATGTTGTCAGGATGTAAAACCCCAATAAAGGTATCAGTCTACCTGAGGTATTAGACTAACCAGGTGTGTGTAGAGCTCTCCTGTCTCCTCCGCATTGCAGGGCTCTCACTTTGGAGAAACCTGTCCATAAACATATATATATATAAATATATGTATGTATATATATACACATGTATAGATACAGGTAGAAAGTGAAGTAGTAGTACCAAAGACCCTATAACACTAAGACGGCTCACTCCCTATCTCTCCCATGGTAATGTAAATTTCGCAGTGCCACCTTGTGGTGGGTTTGATCAGCCCGGCTGCTGGCTGGTGTTTCACGTGTAAACACATACAATTATATCATACATGAGATAGGTAAGTATGAATACACATCAATATGAAATTGCTATGAACAAATACACATCATCATCAGCATCATCATCAGCATCACCATCATCACACATCTTTCACATTCATATATACATTTATACATATAATATAGCACCTGTTTAACCAAGAGAACAGCCAGCGCACCAAGTGGTGGGTTTGATCATTTTGATTACACAGTACAGGCTGAGTGAGCCGTCTTAGTATTATAGGGTCTTTGGTAGTACCAGAGTACATCACAGCGAGAAAGAATTTCCGCTGAATGTCTATTTCGAAACAGGAGGAGGTAGCAGTGTACAGGATGGCACACTGGGTAGAGCCCTTGGCTTCTCGCACGGCAAACCCACCACTTGATGCACTGGCTGTTCTCTTGATTAAACAATTGCTATATTATATGTATAAATGTATATATGAATGTGAAAGATGTGTGATGATGGTGATGCTGATGCTGATGTGTATTTGTTCATAACAATTTCATATTGATGTGTATTCATACTTACTTATCTAATGTATAATATAATTGTATGTGTTTACATGTGAAACACCAACCAGCAGTAAGGCTGATCAAACCCACCACAAGGTGGCACTGCAAAATTTACATTACCATGGGAGAGATAGGGAGTGAGCCGTCTTAGTATTATAGGGTCTTTGATCAAACCCACCACAAGGTGGCACTGCGAAATCTACATTACCATGAGAGAGATAGGGAGTGAGCCGTCTTAGTATTATAGGGTCATTGATACAATCCAGGTAAATGTTTTTGTTTTGACAATTTTATACCTTAATCGAACTATGTAGCTTTAACTATGCAGCTCAATATGTGATGTATAATGCATTATGCGAGTATAAATGCAAGGGTAACATGTACATCCTATATTTCCTCATGCGCATTGGTGAAGTTCCCCCCTCCCACCTGTCGGGTTCTTTACGGGTGGGCGCCCCCTCGTGTCACACTCTGGAGGATTATATATATATATAATCCTCCGGTGCGACTGACGCTGGCCTACATCCGGTGGAGGCGACGAGGGAAGGTGGAGCCACCGGTACAGTATTGGTCTTACGGAGTATAACAAATAATAATGATAATTAACCCTTACGTATCTTTATACTCGCATAATTTGTTATACATCACATATATGTGTGTGTGATGTTAAGCATTTTGCGAGTATAAAGGCGCAGAAGATAGTTATTATTATTACTATTCTATCTACCACTATTCGTTGTATGATTTGGTGCGGAGTACCCCCCTCCCATGCGACCACTGGCGCCACCACCGCCATCTTGCCTGACTACGGACGCTCAACACTGTCATTCGCTCCCAGGAATTATATATATATATATACATATATACATATATATATATATTTAACCGTTCATACGGGGTAATAATGATCTGATTGGAAATGAGACGGTTCTGGTGGCAAAAGGAAACAAGTGACGAGTAGATTATGATGATTTGACCTTTCCTGACTGATTTGAAATAAGGAACAGCTGTATATAATGTGATATTGAATATAAAACCGAATAATTAGAAATAAAGCAATAAATGAATAAATAAATATAGCTTAACATCGGGATGTGCCAAAGGCACGTTTGTCAGGTTCAAGCGCAGTGCTTGAATGTCCTTCCCTCACAGGCTAGCCAATAGATGTTCCAGAAGGCACCACCTAGTGAGAGAAGGAAGAACTAGTCCTTTCTCAGCACCGATGGCAGTTGCAGGCCGAAGTAGTGACCCGCAACAAAGAGCATGTCACTCGTCCTAGGCCTGCACATGCCCAAGCTCGCCCACAGGCTCGCCCACTACATATATATATAGAGAGTACAACACCGTTAAACCAAGCTCGGTTAAACCAAACGATCGGTTAATCCAAACTTTTTTCGGCGGCCCAGCACAATACGACCATTTATCATATAAAAAAAGTTGGTTAAACCAAAGTCGGTTAATCCAAACTATCAGTTAATCCAAACAAAATTGTCACCTGAGACTTCTTATATGATAAATGGTAGTATTTTGACGGGTCACCGAAAAAGTTTGGATTAACCGATCGTTTAATTAAACCGAGCTTGGTTTAATGGGGTTAAACAGTATATGCATAAAAAAACAATAATCGTAGTGTCCACACACATTGTATATTACATTCATAATGCACCAAAGTTGTTGGCAAAGCCCAGACAAAGTCAAAGTCAAAACTTGGTTAAACCAATGATCGGTTAATCCAAACAAATATCTAGGATCCCTTCAAGTTTGGTTTGACGGGGTTATACTGTATATATATATATACATCACCAAGCAATTCATCAATCTAATCCTCCAACCACTCATCCGTGAAAGCTGATACGGTGGCTATATACAGACACCTCGTACGTGAGATTGGGGGGGGGGGGGTTGATGCCGTTTGCCTATGCATTAACCTGGGTGATGTGAGCTGCTCACGGGTGACCACAGCTGTGTCTACACACGCCTGGAAGCCGGGAGCAGCTCAGGCGACCAGAGCGGGCAGTCCCAACAAGTAGCCTTCAGGTCCACTAGTGACGGCGCTGGCTACTTGGTAAATGGGCACCTTCTAGTGTCCTGCGACATTACTAGAATATAGGTGAGCCTGTCTCAAAAGGTGATAACTCTTCTTTTTTTTGTTCATTGTAACGATTGACACACAACAGCACAGAAACGGTTACACTGAAAACGCATGGACATTTGCTTCAAATCAGTATGTATTCTATTGGGGTTATGAAATGCCATGTAAAAAAACCAAATCAGTTTATCCTGAGCAAATGCATAAGGACATAGTATGTTGATCGTTACAATGGACAAAGTTTTGTCCCATATTGCTTAGCACCTTTTGAGACAGTCTCAGGTACCTTCTGGTGTTATGAGTAGGCGCGGTGGCCGAATCGATAGCACGCGAGCCTCGTGTGCTGGAGATCGGGAGTTTTGTTCCAGGTTGAGTCAAACCATCGGCTTATCAAATTGATACTTGTCGCTACCTAGTCTGGCACTCGGCATTAATAGGATGGGGCAAGGACTGGTTGGATCAGTGACAGGATTATGTGACAGAGTGGGATATCGGGGCTTCGTGACAGTGGGCTTATCTCCTAGTGGGGCAGCACTAGAAAGTTGCCTGCCATGAGTGTGGGGTGTCACAAGTGAGTCCCCGTCCTGATATGACCATTATATGTTGCCAGGATGTAAAATCTCAACAATGGGGAGTGGGACGTAGCTCAGGCAGTAGAGTGTCCTGCTGTGAAGTTGTGGGTCATCCGATCAATCCTGCTCAGTGGACACATTTGCAGTTTTGCCTATTTTCCATTCCTACCAGTGGTTCACAACTGGTTCATTAAAGGCTATGGTATGGGCTGTCCTGTTTGTGGGAAAGTGTTCTCTGTGCCGGAGTGGTTAAGGTGTATGACTTTTTTCTAGGTCAGACTCCTAATCTGAAGGTTGGTGGTTCGATTCCCCATGCCCCCACCTCTGCCAATTTGAATTTCAACCGCTGTGGATAACTTACAGGCATCATCAAAGCGCCAGTTTCTCGCTCAATACCATGTCTATATGGTGTGGGAGGTTAAAAATCCCTTGGGTTGGTAAAAGTGTAGGCTCGGGCTTTCTATCGACAAACTGTCTCATGGTGAAAACAAGCCTATTCAGGCTTATCCATAATAGGCAGTATACATCTCCAAGAGAGATATAAAAGACCCCTTGCTGCTTATTGGAAAGAGTAGCCAATGTGACGGCAGTGCCTTTCCTCCAAAGAAATATGTCAGAATGACCATATCTTTGACGTCCAATAGTCGATGATGAAATTCAATATGCTCTAGAGGTGTCATTAAATAAAACAAGCTTCAAAACCCCAACAAACAACAAAGCAGTCTTACGCCCTGATTTAAATACCATGTCTATGTGGCGTGGGAGGATAAAAATCCCTTGGGTTGGTAAAAGTGTAGCCTTGGGCTTTCTATCGAGCACCTGTCTAATGGTGAAAACAAGACTATTCAGACTTATCCATGATAGGCAGTATAAATCTCCAAGAAAGACAAAAAATATATATAGCTAGAGCTCGTTCAAAATATGATGAATCCTAAACGTTGAGTGCTTCTATACTTTGGTTGTGAGATTTTCAGATTCATCATAGTGTAGTGGTCTGCACTGACCTCTCAGGCAAGGAGCTGCATAGACAGGTAGGCGTGGGTAGTATGGTGATATCAGGGAGCCTAGGTGGTGTAATGGTTAGCACACTGGCCCGGAATGCAAAGAGATGTGGGTTTGAGTCCCGCTCTGGGTGCAATATTTCCCATTTTCATCACCCCCCCCATGACACTGGTTGCCGTGACCATGATTCTGTACAAGCGACACGCTGCATGGTTGTTGAACTTACCCTGTGTATGTATGTGTTAGTGCATTGCCTGTATGTATGTAATTGTAAGCATTAACAGACTTACAATTCCAGGGATACGAGTGTGGTGGTCTGCACTGACCTCTCACGCAAGGAGCTGCATAGACAGTTAGGCGTGGGTAGTATGGTGACATCAGGGAGCCTATTTGGTGTAATGGTTAGCACACTGGCACGGAATGCAAAGAGATGTGGGTTTGAGTCCCGCTCTAGGCGCAATATTTCCCATGTTCATCACCCCCACAACACTGCTTGCCGTGACCAGGATTCTGTACAAGCGACACGCTGCATAGGTGTTGAACTTACCCTGTGTATGTATATGTACGTGCATTATTTCCCAGTTTCATCACACCCAACACAATATCTTCATGTTCACACCATTTGACCCAGTAGTTGAGTATCGATTGGCCGGTACTTCCTTTAATTCGTGTATGCATAGAGAGTGTACTGGGGCTTGCCGCCGGAAGTGGACGAGGTGTTGACAGGAACCAGCGATGAGAAAGAGAGGCCGGGAACCAGCGGAGCCGAGACGGGGGGTGGGTGCATGTGTGTGTGTGTGGGGGGGGGGGGGGGGTACGGCAGTGTGGTAGGTTAAAGTTGAAGGGTCAGATGAAGTCTAACACGTTAAAAACTAAAATCTCTACCTTCATTTGCTCCTACATTTCCACCAAGCATACAAAATCAATCAATCAATCAAGCTGCAGTGTACAATCTTTGAAAAGGCAGCTTGACAAGGTGTTAACGACAATACCAGATGAACCACAGATTCCAGGATACATCCAGCCGACGCCAGCAGATTCAAACTCATTGCTGCACATGACAAAACTGAATAGAGCGTCCTCACCACATGTGGTGGGCCCTGATGGTAGAGTCTCCGACTTGACCTGAGCATACGGCTCAAACACTCTAATATAATCTGTCTGAGCAGAACATTGCTAAAACCTTCATTACGAGGACACTCACCCACCCACATATATATATATATATATATATATATATATATACATATATACATTATATATATATATATATATGTATATATACATACAGGCGTTGTCTTAATGGCCTCCCCACAGGCCAGGTGCCAGCCTCAATTATGTCGGCTGGTTGCCGGCGTGGCTGCCTGTTCGTGACTGCCTGTAGGGCTGCTGCTTGTTCTTCTTCAGTAATGGCGGCACCAGCCAGCTTCCTTAGCGCCAGCACAAATTGCATTTCCACTGACACCGCTTTCCAAGCAGGCTCTTCGTTTGTGGTTGTTTTATGTCCTAGCAACATATAAGGTTATATCAGGACAGGTACCGACTTGTGACAGTGTGCACTCATGGTGACTTTATAGTGCTGCCCCATGGGGAGACCAGGCCGCAAGCACCATGACCTTATATCCCACTCAGTCACATTATCCTGACACTGAGACAACCAGTCCTTGCCCTATCCTAATAATGCCAAGCGCCATGCTAGGAAGTGACCAGTATCAATTTTTAAGTCATTGGTTTGACTCGACCAGGATTCGAACCCATGAACTCATGGGTTCGGATCCCCCGATCTCCCAAAACAGGAGACGGACGCTCAACTCATTCGACAACCCCGTCTGGTCCCAAGCAGGCGCAAAAAGCGGAGAAATAATCCACATTTGGAATGACATGCGCTGCTATACATCTCTTCACCTAGTTGCCTACCGGACGCCATGGACGAATCGGTAGAGCGCAGGCCTCCCGTGCGGAAGGTCGGGAGATCAATTCCCGGTCGAGTCAAACCAATGAACTTACACTGGGTTCGATTCCACATGTCATAACCTCTGTGTATGAGTTATCAGCGTCATCAAAGACCAGTTGCTCTCATGCCACGTCTATGTGGTGTGGGAGGTAAAACGCTCCCAATAGCCGATGTCTATTTTTTGTGCTGGGGGGGTCGTTAAACAAACAAGGGAGGTTAAAAATCCCTTGGGTCGGTAAAAGTGTAGGCTTGGGCTTTCTATCGACCAACTGTCTGACGGTGAAAACAAGACTATTCAGACTTATCCATGATAGGCAGTATAAATCTTCAAGGAAAAAAATAAAAGAAGAAAAAATAACTGATGCCGCCGGGTTCCAGCGACACGACCGGAAGTAGTGAGTAGTGTATGGGGAGCGCACCGGAAGTCAGCTGACGCTCATTGTAAGATGGCCGTGTCGACATAGTAAGCAGTGTATTACCTCTGTGTGAATGTCACCAGACCTCCTGTAACCCCTCCCCATCCTCCCACCCCCATTCACCCACATACCGGACGCGCTGGTCGAATCGGTAGAGCGCAGGCTTCCCGTACAGATGGTCGGGAGTTCGATTCCCTGTCGAGTCAAGCCAATGACTTACAAAATTGGTACTTGCCGCTTCCTAGCCTGATGCTCAGCGTTCTTAGGACTGGCAAGCACCATGTCAGGATACTGTGACTGAGTAGGATATAACTTATAAGGTGATGGTGCCAGCAGCCTGGTCTCCCAGTGGGGCAGCACTGTAAAGATGCCATGAGTGCGCACTGACACAACTCCAAAAAACAACCATTTCCCGTGTTTCGTAGATCATGGGGTCGTGCGTTCGAACCCTGGTCGAGTCAAACCAATGACTTAAAAATGTATACTTGTCGCTTCCTAGCTTGGCGCTATTAGGATAGGGCAAGGTCTGGTTGGCTAAGTGTCAGGATAATGTGACTGAGTGGGATATCAGGTCATGGTGCCGGCAGCCTGG
This sequence comes from Branchipolynoe longqiensis, assembly GCA_030323885.1. Taxonomy (NCBI): domain Eukaryota; kingdom Metazoa; phylum Annelida; class Polychaeta; order Phyllodocida; family Polynoidae; genus Branchipolynoe; species Branchipolynoe longqiensis. The sequence continues at coordinate 222,974 of JASIRB010000996.1, read as the reverse complement.
TCTCCCAGTGGGGCAGCACTGTAAAGTTGCCATGAATGCGCACTAACACAACTCCAAAAACCAACCATTCCCCGTGTTGGTAGATCGTGGGGTCGTGGGTTCGAACCCTGGTCGAGTCAAACCAATGAATTAAAAATGTATATGTGTCGCTTCCTAGCCTGGCACTATTAGGATAGGACAAGGTCTGGTTGGCTAAGTGTCAGGATAATGTGACTGAGTGGGATATCAGGTCATGGTGCTGGCAGCCTGGTCTTCCAGTGGGGCAGCACTATGAAGTCGCCATGAGTGCGCACTGTCACAAGTCAGTACCCATCCTGATGTGACCTTAGATGTTGCTAGGACGTAAAACAACACCAAACAAACAACCAACCATTCACACACACACACCCCTGCGACAAGCAAACACCGCCCTCCCTCCCCTCCCTTCCCCCCCCCCCCCACACACATCCACATAGTACATCACACAGTGCTGTGTTGATTACGAAAGCAAGGAGGTGGGAGTGGCATTTAAGTGCAGGTAAAATGTTGATTATAATAAGTGGCCTGCATTATGTATCAGAATGCTGTTTTCATCAAGGCCCTTAATAGACTTGGCCACATAAACCTTTTGCCATGTCAGGTACTTGCAGCCACTGGCATTAATAATGCATGGCAACTACTGCCCCTGAGGGCACCTTAAGCCGAGGGACACCCCTCCCCACCCCCTCACCCTCCACCCCTCATCCAGAAATAGCCTTGCCCTGCCCGGAAGTATGCATAGCAGTATATCAAATTGGTTAATATTAGCAGGGTAGATTTCTTTTCTGTTTTTTTTTCTTGAAGATTTATACGGCCTATTATGGATAAGTCTGAATAGACTTGCTTTCACCATTAGACAGTTTGGCGATAGAAAGCCCGAGCCTACACTTTTACCGACCCAAGGGATGTTTAACCTCCCACACCACATAGACATGGTATGAGAGCAACTGGCCTTTGATGATGCTGTAAGTTATAGACAGCAGTGGAAATTCAAATTGGCAGAGGTGGGAGCACGGGGAATCGAACCAACGACCTTCAGAATAGGAGTCCGACCTAGAAAAAAGTCAGACACTCTAACCACTCCGCTACAGAGAACATGCCAAAAGCTGTTTACTGGGATTGTAGATTTTGATGTTTTAAAGGTTCTTTTGAAGCGCTTTTCTTCCGGAGCTGATCAGATATATCCCCCGCCCTCCCAAACCCCGCTAGAAATATCCTTGCCATATCCGGAAGTATACATAGTAGTATATATAGTTGGTTAATATTAGCAGGGCACGTACTAAGCACTGTTGTTTACTGGGATGGTAGATTTTGATGTTTTAAACTAAAGGCTCTTTTGAAGCAGTTTTCTTTATGAGGTGATCACATGTATTCCGGAGTAATTACAAAATGCGGGCTGACATTTTCCCCTCCATAAAATGATTAAGCGTTTTTAGATAGCCTACTATAGTGTGACCCAAGTATCCATTGAATATGCTAACTTGATCAACATGATTATATTGACTATAGTGGACCCAAGTATCCATTGAATATGCTAATCTGATCAACATGATTAATATTAACAGGGTTGTCACACTTCAGGGAAAAATCATGGAAAAAATGTTTTTGTCAAGGTCAGTGAATTGTCAGGGGATTTTGGAAGTTGTCAGGGAAAAATGGAATTTTGAAAAATGTCAGAGACAATTGACCCTAATCAGGCAAAAATCTAAATTTTCAGATCTATGCATGAAGAATTGACCACCTCTGACACCCTCGAAATCTGTGTATATTAAAGAAAAGAAAATATACCTGATTCCACTCTGCGCATAACAAATATACGACATATTTATTAAATTATTTTAGTACATGTTTGATTGTCATCAAAAGTAACAACGTATGGGAAATATTGTGCCTAGACCGGGACTCGAACCGACACCGGGATTCGAATCGGGACTCGAACCCACATCTGTTTGCATTCTAGGCCAGTGTGCTAACCATTACACCACCTAGGCGCCGTGATATCATCACAGTACCCACGCCTACCTGTCTATGTGGTTACTTGCCTGAGAGGTCAGTGAGGACCACTACAATAACAATAATAACAAATATGATCATCATCATCATGCTGTCAGTCGTGATGCGACAAAGACTGCTTTCATTACTTGACTGCCGCTCTCCATTTATTGTGTGCGGTTGTACATTTCATGAAAGCTGCCTGCAAAAGTGTTGAAGTGCTGCTGGCTTTTGCAAGTTACCAGCGGCACTCTCTCGGGGAGCAAATAGAGGTTTCACACTGGCAAGAACATGTCAAGACAGGCGCAAAACTATTTGTCCCTGCAGTGGCTGGACGGGAGATGTTGGGAGTTCCATACATCAACCGCCCTTAATACTGCCATGGTGACATGGTTTTCTGTTTAGGGTTTGCTCCCTTAGCCTTCGGTTCTGTCAAGAACCTGTACCACAAGGCAGTGGTTTACAACTCTGCAGGGCAGGGGCATCAAACTCCTTGAGGTATTGTTATACCTGCAATACCTGCAATAGGGCTAGGTCTATGTAATACCACTAAGATAATGCTTAATGGGAAATTGAAGCTGATTTAATGAATTAATAATGGAGCACTGAATGCGCCATTTGGCAGGTATGTTTACTGTAGGTTTAATGGGGTCTTGCCCCTCATAAAATTTGAGCACTGCGGATCACATATAATTAATCGTTCGGGGACTGCATGACTAACAAAATGCTGATAGGAAATTTAAATGCGGGTTTTAGTTAACCTGCTTAGTCAGGAAACAGAAGTCATGAACAATGTTTGTTTGTTGGTTTTTTTTTTACATCCTAGCAACATCTAAGGTCATAGCAGGACGGATACCGACTTGTGGCAGTGTGCACTCATGGTGACTTTATAGTGCTGTCCCACTAGGAAACCAGGTTGCCGGCACCATGACCTGCTATCCCACTCAGTCACATTATCCTGACACTGAGCACACCAGTCCTTGCCCTGTCCTAATAATGCCAAGTGCCTGGCTAGGAAGCGACAAGTATACATTTTTAAGTCATTGGTTTCACTCGACCAGGGTTCGAACCCACGACCCCACGGTCTACCAGCACGGGAGACGGATGCTCTAACTCATTCGGCCATCCCGTCGATGAACAATGTACTCATACCCTAGTCACACTATGGCTTGAGACCGCTTTGTGACCACATAAAAAGGGTGGGTCGCAAAAGGTCGCAAGTGGTCATAAAATGGTCGTAAAGTAGTCGCAAGGTGGTCGCAGTGGTCCTTAGTGGTGGTCGACCTCCTTGCGACCAAAAGAAAGTGTGGACGCAAAGTAGTCCCAAGGTGGTCCTTAGTGGTTGCCGACTTCCTTGCGACCATTTTGGGCGCAAGGAGGTTGCAGCTACTGGCACTAAAAATTCCTTGCGACCAAAATGCTAGGCGTAGGTAGGGGGGTGGTTACATAAGGGAGTCTAGGTGGTGTGATGGTTAGCACACTGGCCTGGAATGCAAGAGCTGTGGGTTCGATTCTTGTTCTAGGCGCAATATTTCCCATTTTCATCACGCGTCATGACGGTACCAAATGGCATTTAGGTGCCAGACTAACGAACTTACTCCACCATGATCCAGGGAGAGTTCTACCTCAGTATGCGTCACCTGCTACACCCTCAGGCTTTTGGGATGTTTTGTTTGTTTGTTGTTGTTTTACGTCCTAGCAACATGTAAGGTCATATCAGGATGGGTACCGACTTGTGAGAGTGTGCACTCATGACGACTTTTATAGTGCTGCCCCACTGGGAGACCAGGCCACCAGCACCATAACCTGATATCCCACTCGGTACTCAGTCACATTATCCTGACACTGAGCCAACCAGTCCTTGCCCTATCATAATAAAGCCGATTGCCTGGCTAGGAACCGACAAATATCAATGTTTAAGTCATCGGTTTGACTCGACCAGGGTTCGAACCCACGATCCCATGGTCTACCAACACGGGAGACGGACGCTCTAACTCATTCGGCCATCCCATTAAGCAAAATGCTAAGGAATCAAGATGTATACGACAAAATTGGTTGGTTCGAATCCCATTCCTATATGACTTGAAATGTTGCTAGAACATAAAACACAAACATGAACGAGTTACAGCTGCCTAGTCCGATGAAATATCAAATTTTCAAAACCAAAACAATTATCGAAATGTGATTCTACATATCTAACTTAGATACTGGTGCAATACTGCGTAGAAGGCCATACTGAGTAAATTTAACAGAACCTGTTACTGCAGAAGTCTATGGCGTGAGAGTTTTGGCATGCTTGCCAAAACTAATTTTCCATGTTTGCACTCAAAATATCTCAAAAGTTTACCATTCTAAATAAAAGTAACTTTGAACTAATGTAAAGTAGATACTAGTGATCGATCTAATATATTTATCTCAGAAAAAATACATAAATTCAAAACCATCGGCCTATGCACCTTTAAGTTACATGTTTTATATCATATTTTTCAAATCAAAAGTAGCTGTTCAATATTAAGCTATATATGTGAAGAATATATTTTGCTTCTTAAATTAGGAATTTATCTGCTCATTTCATTTAGATAACTTTCGCCAGCTTTTATATAGGGATGTTCTTCACCCCGACTCAGGCTACTGCAGTATGGGGTGAATCTTTGATCGAATCAGATATATCGCATCAAACCAATGACATATGACATTTATCCCACATAGAAGGGAATACCGAGGCAATTGAATAGAACCTGTTACTGCAGAAGCGTATGGGGTCAGAGTTTTGGCAAGCTTGCCAAAATTAATTTTGCATGATTCCACTTCAAATGTCTCAAAAGTTAGCCACTTAAAGTGAATGTTACCTCAAGCTAAAGCAAGGTACATAATAACGATCAACCTAATGTATTTATCTCAGAAAATTTCAGAAACTCAAAACCATCGGACTATGCAACTTTAAGTATGGGCGATATTATAGGCACAACAAGGATAGTTGAAACCTGACTTCCGGTAATTTTCCGCTATTCCCTGATAGCGCTAATTCTATGGGGGGAAATCCGCATTTATGTGGAAATTCACTATCGGTGCAATAATCCACGCTTGCTTTCTGCGTTTTTTGCCGCAGACCACTTTCATCCCTCAGGCTATACCCTGATACTGCATCACGCAGACACTCATAAAGCACAGGTTTCAACTCCAACAATCAACACACTTTGACACTCGGCATGTTTCCAACAACGACAAAATGATATATAGGTCACGGCACTCACAATGCCCACAGCGCCATATAGCGGAGCATCAATGAACTATAAACCAGCAGGACATTCTCCCGGGGTAAAGCTGCATAGTCCGATGAAAACATCAAATTTTCAAAACCAAAACAATTACCTAGATTTGATTCTACAAATTCAACTTAGATACTGGTGCACTTATTCAACATTTGTCAGCACTCTGAAGGGAACACTGAGGCAATCGAATGGAACTGTGGTGTTCTCTGTGGCGGAGTGGTTAGAGTGTCGGACTTTTTTCTAGGTCGGACTCCTAATCTGAAGGTTGGTGGTTCGATTCCCCGTGCCCCCACCTCTGCCAATTTGGATTTCCACAGCTGTGTATAACTTACAGCGACATCAAAGGCCGGTTGCTCTCATACCATACCATGTAGTGTGGGAGGTTAAAAATCCCTTGGGTCGGTAAAAGTGTAGGCTCGGGCTTTCTATCGACAAACTGTCTAATGGTGAAAACAAGCCTATTCAGGCTTATCCATGATAGGCAGTATAAATCTTCAAGAAAAAAAAACCCCCAAAAAACCTGTTATTGCAGAAGCCTATGGTGTCAGAGTTTTGGGATGCTTGCCAAATTTAATTTGCCATGTCTGTCCTTCAAATATCTCAAAAGTTAACCATTTAAAATGAAAATTACTTCAAATTAAAGTAAGGCAGATTGTAACGGTCAACCTAATCTATTTATCTCAGAAAATGACAGAAACTCAAAAATCATCGGACTACGCAGCTTTAATAGAACAGACCGCTGAGTTTCCCAGGCTTTAAACGCACTAAATCTGACCTTAGATGTTAGCAGGGAGTTCGAATCTCGGCAGAGTCAAACCAATGACTTACACAATTGATACTTGTCGCTACCTAGACTGTGCTCGATACAGTAGACCATAACATACTATTGGAAAAACTAGAATCCATGGGCATTAAATCCAACACTATGGACTGGATAAAATGCTACCTGAAAGACAGGCAACAGAGAACAAAAATAAACAATACACTATCAGACAACCAACCTGTCACATGTGGTGTACCCCAAGGGTCAGTGCTAGGGCCACTGCTCTTTATAATCTACATAAACGATCTTGAAAAATGGTTACAAACCGAATGCCTCCAACTATATGCAGATGACACAGTCATATATGCAAACGGCACCACAGAAGAGGAGGTAATAACTAAACTAAACAAGCTCCTACTAAAACTGGATGAGTGGTGTGAGTCCAACAAAATAACCATCAACACAAGCAAGTCAAAAACAGTTCTCTTCTCGCATAAACAAATGCCAGAAAGAAAACTACACTGTAAGCTAGGAAGCCAAACACTAGAAAATGTAGACCATTACAAATACCTAGGCCTTGAGTTGGACAGCCAACTAAACTACAACCTATGTATAAACAAAATTGTCCAAAAGGTAAACCACAAACTGTGGCTATTTGCAAAGCTAAGAGACTACATGACACAAGAAATGTCAATAAAAATCTTCAAGGGCATGGTGCTACCCTATTTTGACTATGGAGATGTAAACTACATGGGTGCAAAGAAAGAACTTCTAAAAAAACTGCAAACACTACAGAACAGAGCCCTGAAAATCTGCCTCAGAGTAGACAAGCTGCACCCCACCTATGACATACACAAAAGAACCAAAGTAAAATTGCTAGAAAATAGGAGAATAATTCATCTGAAAACATTAGCATACAGCTATAGTCAAGACAATAAACTCCTAACAAAACCACAAAGGGCAACTAGAGCAAATAATGCGCCACTACTAAAGCAGACCAGAAGCCAAATAAAAGCTCACGAGAGAAGCACGCTAGAAATGGCTGCCAAGGTGTGGAATGCCCAAACAGTAAAGGAACGACAAATTCCCGACCTAAAAACATACAAAAAATATCTGTGCAAAATAAGGCTAGGAACCCCCAACTAAGCTGCACCGCAAAGGGGCAGGTGATACATGTCACGGCCCACCAGCGAGATGCCCAATGGAAGGTAACCATACCAAAAGCACCCAGATAACACACCTCACAGCTGCGTACAAGCCTATGATATGTAAATAGGAGTAGGCTAGTCTAGAAATAAGAGTAGAAAAAATAAAGCACATATATGCCAAGAAAATCCAAAAAAATTAACATAGACTACTATAGTACTAACCAGACCAACCAACTATCTATCTGCTACTGAAATACAGGCAATCAAATACCTTATCAGCAGCTACTGTGTGATAAGACAACACCAACACTACAGCTGGCCAGCATTGAAAACAAGCCTGAATACCCAGGCTTATATGCTATGGACAGTATAAATACAGCCTCAATAAAAAAAAAAAAAAAAAAAAAAAAAAAAAAAAACTAGGATCGGGCAAGGACTGGTTAGCTCAGTGTCAGGATAATGTGACTGATTGGGATATCGGGTCATAGTACTGGCGGCCTGATGTCCAAGTTGGGCAGCACTATAAAGTCACCATGAGTGCGCACTATCACAAGTCAGTACCCGTCCTGATATGACTGTAGATCTTGCTAGGACATAAAACCTCAACACACAAGCAAATGACAGAGGGAGCCGCAGTACATCCCCCTGGTGGGCGTACATCCGGATTTGAACCCCCACCCCTCCCCCCTCCCCCCTCCCCCTCCTCCTCCCCCTCCCCCTCCCCTCGCCCCCCTCCCCCCTCCCCCTCCCCTACCCCTCCCCCCGCTACCCCCCCCCCCCCCTCCCCCTCCCCCTTCCCCCCTACCCCTCCCCCTTCCCCTTCCCCTCCCCTCCCCATTCCTCCTCCCCACCTCCCCCATCCACCTCCTTCCATCCTCCCCATCCTCCCCATCCTACCCCTTTCCCCCCCCCCCTCCTCCCCACCCTCCTCCCCTCCTCCCCATCCTACCCCTTTCCTCCTCCTCTCTCTCCACCCCCCCCCCTCCCGACAGGCCACCCACCAATCTTTCGGCATACTTTTCTGTGCTCTATTTTAACTGTTTGACCCGTCCTGATATGACCTTAGATGTTGCTAGGACGTAAAACAACAACAACAAACACACAATTTAACTGTTTGAGATGTAATTATTTACTCACATATGTTTAACTACTGCATGACCCCCTATACAGTAGTTAACAGTATGACCCCCTATAGTGGTGTTCTCTGTGGCGGAGTGGTTAGAGTGTCTGACTTTTTTCTAGGTCGGATACCTGATCTGAGGGTCGGTGGTTCGAGTCCCCGTGCCCCCCCCCCCCCCACCTCTGCCAATTTGGATTTCCACCGCTGTGTATAACTTACAGCATCATCAAAGGCCGGTTGCTCTCATACCATGTCTATGTGGTGTGGGAGGTTAAAAATCCCTTGGGTCGGTAAAAGTGTAGGCCCGGGCTTTCTATCGACAAACTGGCCACAGCAGGAGCATCCACATCGCGGCCCTGGGAATCAGCTATCTGATTGCAAATCCTGCTACCACCATCCACCACCGAGAGCACGTCCCACGAATAAAGATCATACGTCTGCTCGAAAATCCTTTGAGATAACTGGTGGAAGGACACAATGAAGAAGAACCCCCTATAGCCGATGTGTACTTTTTTTGCTTGGGGGGGGGGGGGGCATTATACATACAAACAAACAAAGGACCATCCAGCACTTGCAGGAGTACCCCCCCAACCCACACACACACAGTCCTTCAATGAGACCCGACTCCAGCAGACTCTTCCCCACCCACTCGCCCTCCTCTTTCATGTCATACTTCATAGAAAACCCGCTGAGATGGGAGCAGGATCCACTTCAAAGTTCACTGCCTATCGACCTCTGCTGATATTGACAATCTCAGTTTGAAAAGCTTGACTGAAATGTGATCATGGAGAATTGGAGCGAAGCGCGCTTTGAATCTCTTGGTTTTCCCTTTTGTGCGAATCGCGAAGCCGCGACAGTCTCTAGTTTCTCTTCTCAGCGCTTCCTATTGGTCATCATTGTGTCACGTGATTCAGGTGTTTGGAGAGTACATTGGATTGGTTGGTTGGTTGGTAGTTGTACGACCTGGCAACATTTAAGGTCATATGAGGACGAGTGCTGACTAGTAACACTGCACACTCATGGCGACTTTATAGTGCTGCCCAACTTGGACATCAGGCCACCAGTACTATGACCCGATATCCCAATCAGTCACATTATCATGACACTGAGCTAACCAGTCCTTTCTCTATCCTATTATCTGGTTAGGGCTTACCTCAGATGTTGGTCAGGGCGTAAAACCCAAACAAGTTGAATAAAATCCACAGGGTATTCTCCAGAATTCCGACAACTGCAGGGTCCAGACGGGGCCTGGAAATCTTGAAAAGTCTTGAACTTCATTTGCCCCATTTCAACGCCTTGAAAATCCTTGAATTTGACCTATTTTGGGTCTTGAAAAGCCTTGAATTCCATTAAACTGTCCCCACTGATCTGAATTAGTCCAAAATTGCCATTCCAAATGGTGATTTCATTCAGACTAAATCCAAATGAAAATAATCTTGAATTCCTATCGAAAACAGCATTGAAAATTTATACTGCATATCATGGATAAGTCTGAATAGACTTGTTTTTACCATTAGACAGTTTGTCGATAGAAAGCCCGAGCCTACACTTTTACCGACCCAAGGGATTTTTAACCTCCCACACCACATAGTCATGGTATGAGAGCATCCGGCCTTTGATGACGCTGTAAGTTATACATAACGGTGGAAATCCAAAGTGGCAGAGGTGGGGGCACAGGGAATCGAACCACCTACCTTCAGATTTGGAGTCCGACCTAGAAAAAAAGTCAGACACTCTAACCACTCTGCCACAGAGAACACCACAGCCATGAAATAGTCTTGAATTCCATATCTTCACATGTGTACGGACCCTGTGTCTGGTGTGTTTTGTTTATGTCTCAGTGGTTTGCCTTGATGTTTGTCACTCATAGCCCCCCCCCCCCCCCCGCCCCCCCCCCCCCCCCACACACACACACAACCACTGACAGAGGCAGTACAGACGTCTAGGTGCGGCTTGCTACATAATTCCCATAGCCCTGTGAACTTTATTATTTGCTTCCAGTATACAAGCCCCTTCCCAACCCCAGCCCCCCTACACCCCCAGCCCCTTACACCCCAGCCCCCTACAACCCTAGCCCCCCATACACCCCAGACCCCCCCCTCTACACCCCCAACCCTCCCTACACCCCCCCATCGTCCATCCTCCGTCACAACATACACTCCCCCTAAATGAATTAAACGTTATCTTCTTAATGGATGGGTCCCTGGGGAGGAAGTGTCCGACGTTGCGCCTGCGCAGAACGTAGGAGCAATCAACGAGGGACGCGCGGGGACGCGGCGCGCCTCGTACTAACGAATCACCGACAAAACCAGCCAAAAATGCCGAAAATTTCTAAGTTGCGGATATGACTTGACAAACATGTAAAACCACGCACACAAAGCAGACTATTTTTCCTTTAAGGTGAGGCTTGGGTTCGCGCGTATTGTGCGTGTCATCATGTGACTTAGAGTTACATAGTCCGATGGTTTTGAATTTCTGTATATTTTCTGCGATAAATATATTAGATCGATCACTAGTATCTACTTTGCGTTAGTTCAAAGTTACTTTTATTTTAAATGGTAAAAGTTTGAGAAATTTTGAATGCAAACGTGTTTGCCAAAACTCTGACACCATAGACTTCTGCAGAGTTTTGGCGTGTTTGCAAAAATTAATTTTCTATGTTTGCACTTCAGATATCTCAAAATTCAACCATTTAAAATGAAAATTACTTCAAGCTAAAGTAAGGTAGATTTTAATGATCAAGTTATCTCAGAAAATGATAGAAACTCAAAACCTATCGGACTATGCAACTTTAACGTGAGACTTGGGTTCGCGGCCATTGTGGGTGTCAGATGTCACGTGGTGTTCTCTGTGGGAGAATGGCTAGAGTGTCAGACTTTTTTCTAGGTCGGACTCCTAATCTGAAGGTCGGTGGTTCCATTCCCTGTTCCCCCACCTCTGCCACTTTGGATTTCCACCGCTGTGTAAACTTGGTCGTAATGCGAAGCATTACGTTTGATGCGAGGAAAGGGAGAGACCCTCCCCCACCCCGGCTGTCGCGCTGCGCTGACACCTCACCCGACGCCGCCGTGCGCCGCTCCCTCCCCCCTGCCGCGCAGCATTCGCGCCTCACCCGACGCCCGCTGCTCACCGCCTCTCGCCCTCCCCCGGGCCGGCAGCATTCACACCTCACCTGCTGTCGCCCGTCCCCCTCCCCTTATAAGGCCGCCCGGCGGCCTCCCTCAGGCACTCGCCCTCCTGCCGCCTTCCAGCTCTCTCCGCTTTTCTCTCCACCCACCCACCCAACTCTTCCTCTTATCTCTTCTCTTTCAGTGGTGGAGGGCTCCTCGGCACCCCCTCACTGACCACCTCTGTATACTCTGTCGCTCCTTATGAGCCCCTTTTTACTTTATTCTCATTGCATTGCTCCTCATGAGCCTGTCTCTTCCTCTGTATACTCTGTTGCTCCTTATGAGCCCCCTTTGTACTTAATTCTCATTTGCTTGCTCCTCATGAGCCTTTCTTCTCCTCTGTATGCTCTGTTGAGGCGTCAATAAAACGCCTTATCTCCACCCCCGCCTTGTTTCTTCCTTTTCGCGCATCACAGCGACATCAAAGGACGGTTGCTCTCATACCATGTCTATGTGGTGTGGGAGGTAAAAAATCCCTTGGGTCGGTAAAAGTGTAGGCTCAGGCTTTCTATCGACAAACTGTCTAATGGTGAAAACAAGTCTATTCAGACTTATCCATGATATGCAGTATAAATCTTCAATCAACGTGACTTAATAGTAATGTTGCTAGTATTTATCAATCAGCAAGACCAGACGGGATGGCCGAATGAGTTAGAGCGTCCTACTCCCGTGTTGGTAGATCGTGGGGTCGTGGGTTCGAACCCTGGTCGAGTCAAACCAATGACTTAAAAATTGATACTCGTCACTTCCTAGCCTGGCACTCGGCATTATTAGGGTAGGGCAAGGACTGGTTCACTCAGTATCCGGGTAATGTGACTGAGTGGGATATCAGGTCATGGTGCTGGCGGCCTGGTCTTCCAGTGGGGCAGCACTATAAAGTCGCATTGAGTGCGCACTGTCACAAGTCGGTACCCGTCCTGATATGACCTTAGATGTTGCTAGGATGTAAAACAACAACACACAAACAAATAAAAATCAATCAGCAAACTGTTACGACAACGGTCCCTGCAGTTTTATATACATGCACTTACATGGATACGTGTAGATTTACCACTGATGTCGTCTATTATATATAGTATTAAATTTGCATCTTCCCATGTTTTTGACCTTCTGTACTTTTTCTCAGATAAATATAGTAAATTGATTATTATAATCGACCCTACTTTTGCTTGAAGTTTTTTTTGGATTTTTTTTCTTGAAGATTTATACTGCCTATCATGGATAAGTCTGAATAGACTTGTTTTCACCATTAGACAGTTTGTCGATTGAAAGCCTGAACCTACACTTTTACCGACCCAATTTGGATTTCCACCGCTGTGTATAACTTACAGCGTCATCAATGGCCAGTTGCTCTCATACCATGTCTATGTGGTGTGGGAGGTTAAAAATCCAGTGGGTCGGTAAAAGTTTAGTCTCGGGCTTTCTATCGATCAATCGTCTAACGGTGAAAACAAGACTATTCAGATTCATCCATTGATAGGCTTGGTAAATCTTCAAGAAAAAAAGTGTGTGCTGTCACAAAGTGGTGCCGGTCTTGATGTGAACCTACATGTTACTAGGACAGAATCCCCAATATGCCAACACGCGCGATATGCAAAGGAACCTTTTGAAATGTAAAAGGCTTTCAACGGTCAAACCCCCTTTATTGGTGAGCTGACGCCCTTTGAGATTACAGGGTCATTCAAGGCTTTCAACATTTTCAAGGTATTACAAAGAGTACTACTTTTTCAGACTCCCCTCCCGCCCCCCCCGCCCGACGCACCCACCCACCCATCCACTCAAAGTAGTACATGTCAACATTTTACTACAGACCCAGACAGGAAGGGGTGGCTGAATGAGTTGAGCGCCTGCGTCTGATTTTAATAGGTCATGGGGTTCGAACCATTGCTGAGTCAAACCGGTGTCTTAACAAGTTGATATTATCGCTAGCTAGCCTGGTATTTGGCATTACTAGGATAGAGCAAGGAGCAGTGGAATGAGTAAGACCAATTGTCCATGATTGAAAATTCACCTGCTTAATCAACTAATGGTGTTGTTTTTTAAACTAAGATTTTAAGTTTCCTGAAAAATATCAACATTTTATTAAGCGATACAAATTGTACTTGACTGGCATCCCACTCTTCTCAGTTGTATGCTTTGTACAACCTAGATCAAGGATTCACCCGGTACTCGCAGTACACAGGTGAATACCAGCACTATATAAAAAAGGTCGAAAAAGCGGGTTAATGAAATGAGAACCTAATTTCACAATCTAAGAAGCAACATTTATTCTTTGTAGGTGTCTTCATATTTACCCGCTACCTTTGAGTTGAAAAATATAATAAAATATCTAGTTTAATAAGATTTAAAAGTGAAATCGTCGGCGTTCTAGCGCCGCCATCTTGTCTTTTTGCATTCTCGCCCATTTCACCAACTCTGTGCCTATATGGGTAGCCATTTGATACTGGAGCCACAGTTTCTAGTTCATGTTCCATACTAAACCTATTTTCGCTCGTATTTGCACTACGTTGTCCTTCACCCTTATACTACAAGTACCGGGTGCATCTTTTATCTACGTACAACCGTGAAAATGTCGACCACTTGGGATGACCGCTAAATAGTAAAACTAACTGAGCTGTAGTCAGTTTGATTAAGTGAATATCATCTTGCATACTGGCGATCACAGCCCAGTCACGTGATGCCTCATGGCCAAAAGCTACTGACACCGGAAATGCAGATGTCAAACGCGCAACGTCACGTGGACACATGCCGGAAGCCAGGGTTCAAGGTTGAGGTCAGGTTCAGCAGCCGTCACATCCGGTTCTGTCCCGCCTAGGCAGGGGGTGTATAGCGTCAACAGTTCACCGTCGAATTTGTATCCAAATATTGTTATTTGCTGTTCCGATTAAATGGAATATTTTATGTCCGTTTGTATTCATTTCCGGTTTTTGTGCACGGTTGGTTCCCTCACATCTATCTGTATATATGTTTTGTAAGTGAGCAGAGTGACAGTTGGCTCACGGTATAGGTGGCGGGGCGAGTAGAGAATGCCCGCTCCGCAGTGAATAACATGGAAGTTAAATTTGCATAGTCCGAATGTTTTGAATTTCTGCCATTTTTCTGAGATAAATATATTTAATTGGTTGTTAGAACCTACCTTACTTTAGTTTGAAGTAACATTCATTTTGAATAGCTAACTTTTGAGATATTTGAAGTGCAGACATCCTAAATTGATTTTGGCAAGCATCCCAAAACTCTAACACCATAGGCTTATGCAGTAACAGGTTCTGTTGAATTGACTCAGTTTTGCCTTCTATGTAGCAACAAATGTTTAATAAGTGCACCAATATCTAAGTTTGATATGTAGAAGCAAATCTAGGGGAGTGTTTTTGTTTTGAAAATGTGATGCTTCATCGGACTATTCAGCTTTAAGGTGGTTAAAGAGAAACATTAAGGGGCTGCCATTATTTATATCCATATAAGCAATTATATAGTACATACTATATATACATACATGTATACGTTGTTAAGACCAGACGGGATGGCCGAATGAGTTGAGTGCCTGTATGCGGTTTTGGTCGGTGATGGGATTAGAACTCTGGCTGACTCAGCCCAATGGCTATTAAAATGTATAATTTGTCACTAGCTACCCTGGCGTTCAGCATTAGTAGGATTGGGAAAGGAGCAGTGGAATGAAGAGGACCAATCTAATTCTCCGCAGTTTAAAATTATCCTGCTTAATCAATTAATAAACAAAAAACCCACAAAATTCATCTAATGTCACATATTACCAATATTAAGGGGCTGTCACATTACAACGCATCGCGCCAACGTACGCCAACGTATGTGAATTTTGGCCGCAACATCGGGATATGTCATTATGTGTTATGTGTGCGTTAGGCGCTCGTTGGTATACGTCAATGTACGTCGACGTTCATCGAGATGTGGCATCGCTCATCAGGAGGTCGGCAAAGTTTTGTGCGCGCACAAAACTTTCAAAGTACGGCAATGTACGATAACGTGTGGATTTTATGTCCGCCATACATTATGTATGTGTTAGGCATACGTCGATGTACGTTAGATGTATGTTAGAAAAACATTATTCACTACGTTGACCTACTTTAAAGGCAGTGGGAACATACAGTCCACATACTGACAATGTATGGATAATGTACGCTTAATGTATGTCTAACGTACATTTAGCCTTTCTCCAGCGTGTCTTGATGTATGTAATGTATGACGCATAGTTCTGGCGATCGAATAACATATATAAAGTTCACTGGCATTCTGTGAACATACTGTGAGCGTAATTCGAGCATTTTTCGCCGGGAGGTACGTTAGCCATACGTTGGTCATACGTTGGCCATATGCTATGTATACGGTATGTATACGTCCAACTTTGCACCCCATGCCAAAAAGTTTGATGCTTCTTGACGTAAAAAAGTGATTTTATGCATTGGCCACGGGCTTGCGAGATGAGTCGTAATGTGACAGGGCCTTTAAGCAGTTAAGAACAATACACAGGTGCCCCGCCCCGCCCCACCCCGCCCCGCCCCGCCCCGCCCCGCCCCGCCCCGCCCCGCCCCGCCCCGCCCCGCCCCGCCCCGCCCCGCCCCGCCCCGCCCCGTCCCGGCCTGCCGCCACCGCCATCGCTCTCATGCCACACTGCCGCTCTGCGCACACGGTACGACCCACCCCAGACCCGTCCCATAACAGTCCGGCTCCGTGAAAAGAAGTGGTCGAGACGGGTCTGGTGAACTGCTCCAATTTATTCGAATGGTTCTTGGCCGAGCAATAAATGCCCTACCTATACAAAGCTTAAAAGTAAAAATGGATGTGTAGTGGGAGAGGTAAGCGGCTACAGTGCGCGCAGTAGAAGGTGGGGGGAGGGGCAGCAACAAGGCAGCATACACCCGCCAGTTTATATTTATATAATAGATTATATCACACATATGCCATATATATCACATATATGCCACATTTATCTAAGTAGCCGTCTTAGTAGGTTTGTTTGTTGTTGCTTTCGGTCCTAGCAACATCTAAGGTCATATCAGGATGGGGACCGACTTGTGACAGTGCGCACTCATGGCAACTTTATAGTGCGGCCCCACTGGGAGACCAGGCCACCAGCACCATGACCTGATATCCCACTCAGTCACATTATCCTGACACTGACCCAACCAGTCCTTGCCATACCCTAATAATGCCGAGCGCCTGGCTAGGAAGCAATAAGTATCAATTTTTATGTCTTTGGTTTGACTGGACCAAGGTTCAAACCCACAAACCCATGGGTTCGGATCCCCTGATCTCCCAAAACAGGAGACGGACGCTCAACTCATTCGGCCATTCCTGTCTGGTGTCCTAGTAGGTTGTCGCCCGGGTTCATTGAGGTCATGTCTCACATGAATCTTCCATCGGAACTGCCTCACAGCAAGTTCGCCATTGTGTAGGCTTTCATGCTATTCATCATCCTTTGACTTTTGTCTTTCCAACTCCCACACCGACCAACTGTCCCCGCCCCTCCACCCCCCCACCCCCTCACACTCAACATTACTGCCAATAAACTAAAACAATTCCCTTTTTTTGTTGACCTAAAAAGATTAGTTGCTAAAAACGGTTATTTCACGAAAGGTGGAATCGCTAATAAGGCTATATGTATATATATATAAGTATGTATGTATATTATAAGTATTATGTATGCAATGTGTGCAATATAGAATATATCTAATTATATATATATATTATGTATTACGTATTATATATTATATATTGTAGACATTACATATTACATAGTATATTTGACATATTATGTATATTATATAACATATATATTATGCACATTATATATATTACATTATATATATATTATGTATATTATATATATTATATCTATTTTATATATTATATATAGTATATATATTATATATATAGTATATATTATATATAATATATATATTATGTATATTATATATTATATATTATATAGTGGGCCTATATAGTATATATTAGATATATTAGATATATTATATATATATTATATATTATATATAGTCTATACAATTATATATATTATATACATTAGATATATTTATATTATCTATTATATATTTTATATATATTATATATATTATATAGATTATATATAATATAAATTGGGCTACGACGTAGGAGAATAAGAGACAAGACGGGAAGTGGTGGAAGCCTAGTTTATTTGCTGAGGCCCATCTGGCTGAGCAATAACCGCCCTACCAAGAAAAAATTTAAACTGGCGCCGATGTGCGCCTAACAAGCGCTGACTGACATCTGGCAACATGGTGGGGTGCCAGGATAGCGCAGCAGGAACCGGCCCGCAGCGAATATAACAATAAATATTGTGGGTTAATAATAAAAGGCAGCATTAAATGCTAGGATCCTGCAGGATATAGGAATATAGCTCCGCCCCTTTATACTCATATTACACATATGTTAGATATATAATTATACATATTGTATATATTGTATATTTTGTATATATTATATATACCATATATATTATATATTATACAAGTTATACATAGTATACCTATTATCTATATTATATATTATATACATTGTATATATGATGTATTATATACATATGCTTGCAATATAGCTTCCTATGACTCAATTAACCAATGGGAGTTACATATAGATATATTTGTAGAGGCGATGGCAAACTTGCAGTGAATGGGAATCAGAAAGGCTGATTAAATTGAAGCCTTGCATCTAATTTCCTCGAAAAAAGGAGGGATCAGGGTGATATTAGAAATAATATTTTACTTTAATTATCTCCACGCGCATCGGAGCATCTTCACAGAAGGGATCAGGAGTGAGAAGAGGGTTATTCGGGCTTCACATCTTAGTCGCATGCGACTGGTCGCTGAGATCGAATCAGTAAGAGTGCTGGCTTCCCATATGCAAGGTCGCGAGTTAAAATTCCAGCTGAGTCAAATTCAGTGAGATATATGATTGATACGCGTTATTACCTAGCCTGGCGTTCGGCATTAACAGGATAGGACAAGAACTGGTTAGCACAGTATCAGGATAATGTTACTGTGTGGGGTATCAGGTCATGTTGCTGTTGACCTGGTTTCCTATTGAAGAAGCACTATAAAGTAGCCATGAGTGTGCACTACCACAAGTTGGTACCCGTCCATGATATGACCTTAGATGTTGAAAGGACGTAAAACCCCAACAGATAAACACAGCTATCGACATCCAATGTCATATCACAACGGGTACTGACTTGTGACTGTGTGCACTTAATGGTGACTTTATAGTGCTGCCCCTACGTGTCAACACCACGGGAGAGCAGGACGTAGTTCAGGCAGTAGAATGTCCACCTGTGAAGGTGTGGGTTATCCGATCAATCCTGCTCAGTGGACCCCTTTGCAGTTTGGGTTATTTTCCGTTCCAATCAGTGGTCCATAACTGTTTCATCAAAGGCTTTGGTATGTGCTGTCCTGTCTGTGGGAAAGTGCATATAAAAGACCCCTTATTGCTTATCGGAAAGAGTAGCCTATGTTGCGGGAGCAGGTTTCCTCCAAGGAAATATGTGAGAATGACCATATGTTTGACGTCCAATAGCCGATGATAAAAATCAATGTGCTCTAGAGGTGTCATTAAATAAAACAAACTTTCAACGGCACGGTGACACCGCATCCCACTCAGTCACGGTATCCTGACTCGGAGCCAACCAACATAGATTCTACTTCAAACTGCCAGGCTCGGCAATAGTTGAAAGAAAACGGAGGGGTGTGGGGCGGTGTGCAGTGTGTTGCAGCTGCCATAGAAGCATCGTACAGCTTTAAATTAACAATATTTATGTGCCCATTGGTGTGAATTGAAAAAAAAAACATCTTAGAATCGAATGGGAATCGATACTGGAACTGTGCCAATCTAAAGCCGGTTCCTTTATCCATAACCACACGCGCATTAGATAAAAGATTCACCATGTACTTGTAGTACACGGGTGAATGGCAATGTAGTATAAATACGGGCGAAAATAGCTTTAGTATGGAACAGGAAGTAGAATGCCTGCCTCCAGTGTCAAATGGGTACTTATATCGGCACAGAGTTGGTGAAATGGGAGAGAATGCAAAAAGACAAGATGGCGGCCATAGAACGCCATCGATTGCACTTTTAAATCTTATTAAACTAGATGTTTTATTATATTTTTCAACTCAAAGATAGCGGGGAAATATGCAGAGATATATAAAGAATAAATGTTCCTTCTTAGATTGTAGATTTAGGCTCTCATTTCATTTGACCGCTTTTTCGACAGCTTTTATATAGGGCTGGTATTCACCCGTGTACTGCGAGTACAGGGTGAATCCTTTATCTACACGTGCATGTGACTCTTACCCAATGCGATTTTGCAATCCGCGTTCTTTGGTAAATTAGATTCACTGTCTTGATATAAGGATCAGCAATGTTATCATCTCCAGGGAGAGGTATCTTCACAGTTGGGATACCCATTGCGCATCAGTTCTTAATGAAAGCACACATTAGCAATCTATAATGATGCGCTAAACAGAACGTTCTATACTCTGCAGTAGAAGCACACAAATACTACCTTCATGGCAATAAATGCCTCAACAGAAATGTGTCATCTTATTTTCCAAGTCCATTAAAGTTGCTTAGTCCGATGGTTTTAGGTTTCTGTCATTTTCTGAGAAAAATACATTAGGTTGATCGTTATGATGTACCTTACTTTACTTTGAAGTAGTTTTTATTTTAAATGGCTAACTTTCAAGATATTTCAAGTGTGAACATGGGAAATTAATTTTGGCAAGCACGCCAAAACTCTGACACCATAGGTTTCTGCAGTAACCGGTTCTATTAAATTGCCTCAGTATTCCCTTCTATGTGGCGACAAATGTTTGATAAGTGCATCAGTATCTAATTTAGATATGGAGAATCAGATCCTGATAATTGTTTTGGTTTTGAAAATTTGATGTCTTCATCGGACTTAGATAAAACATTCACCCTGTACTTCCAGTACACAGGTGAAAGACAACGTAGTCTAAATACGGGCGAAAATAGCTTTAGTATGGAACAAGAAGCAGAATGCCTGGCACTAGTGTCAAATGGTTACTTATATCAGCACAAAGTTGGTGAAATGGGAGAGAATGCAAAAAGACAAGATGGCGGCCAGAGAATGCCATCGATTTCACTTTTAAATTGCATTAAAGTATATGTTTTATTATTTTTCCAACTCAAAAGTAGCGGGTAAACATGAAGACATATACAAAGAATAAATGTTGCTTCTTAGATTGTGAAGTTAGGCTCTCATAAAGACTCAGTTCATTAGCCCGATTTTTCGAGCGTTTTTATATAAGGCTGGTCTTCACCCGTGTACTACAAGTACCGGGTGAATCTTTTATCTACATCGGACTATGCAGCTTTAAGCCTTTCACGGCTTGAACTGTGGAAGCAGAAGTTGCAAACTGGATCCATTTACGGTGTGCGGATTGTTAGAATCAGCAAAACAATTAATTGATAATGAAAAATGAAGTTAGTTGGACAATACAATCCTGCTATTACAATATGTAAGAAGTGTATAATTTGAGCTGACTGCTTGCCATGTGCTTATATATTTATATACAGTAAACCCTCACTACCCGATCAGCTCCACAGATCGACCACTCCCCTATATCGATCGCTTTATTTGGGTCCCTACAATACCATTACAAGGATATTCTAACTCTATAAATCGACCACCTCCCTAAATCGACCACTTAATGTCGGTCCCATGGTCGGTCGATTTAGAGAGATTTTACTGTATATCTATGTATATATGAGACTGTCTCAGAAGGTGCTAAGCAATATGGGACAAAACTTGTAATGATCAACATACTATCTGCTTATGCATTTGCTCAGGATAAACTGATTTGTTTTTTACATGGTGTTTCATAAATCCCAATAGAATACATATTGATTTGAAGCAAATGACCTTGTGTTTTCAGTATAACTGTTTCTGTGCTGTTTTGTGTCAATCGTTACAATGGACAAAATAAATGAGTGATCACCTTTTGAGACAGGCTCATATATATATATATATATATATATATATATATATATATATAGTTAAATATATATATATATATATATATATATATATACAGTAACACCTCTCTAAATCGACCGATTTATATATATATATATACAGTAAAACCTCTCTAAATCGACCGATATGTATATATATTATATTATACATATACATATATATATAGATATGCATCCTTCTCTCACCCACACACCCACACACACACCCACACACCCACACACCCACACTCAACACTCAAGTGAAGCTTCTTCCTAAACATGACTTGAACATGGGTGCGCCCATACAAATCTCACATGCCACAGCACCCCACGTGACGTCCTGTCTACGGCCGCGGCGTCTCTGATAGTACGTCACAGACCACGTGGTGCAGCGGCAGACGCCGTCCTCTCCGACACCCCCGGGGCTTCCCGCCGTTTTCCACGGGGCGCGGATCGATTAGGTTGGTTGGTTGTTGAAGTTTTACGTCCTGGCAACATCTAAGGTCATTTCAGGATGGGTACCGACTTGTGACAGTGCACACTCATGGTGATGTTTTAGTGTTGCCCCACTGGGAAATCAGGCCACCAGCACCATGACCCGATATCCCACTCAGTCACATTATCCTGACATTGAACCGACCAGTCATTGCTCTATCCTAACAATGCCGAGCACCAGGCTAGGAAGTGACCAGTATACATTTTAAAGTCATTGGTTTGACTTGACCGGGCACCAAACTCCTGACCTTCTGCACGCGATCTCCATGCTCTACAGATTAGACTACTGCGTTCGGTTCCTCTCTAGGAAGCGACACATATACATTTTTAAGTCATTGGTTTGACTCGACCAGGGTTCGAACCCGTGGGTTCGAATCCCATGATCTACTACTCTTAACACACTCGGCCATGGCGTCTGGTGATCGATTCGATCTGTCTGCGAGTAGTGCAGGGAAAGGGCGCTTTCATTCTGGAGCCCGCGCACCTGGAAAATCGCCCGCGCGCATCTCGGTGTGCTACTTCCGGTAAACGCCAGACGGGATGGCCGAATGAGTTAGAGCGTCCGTCTCCCATGTTGGTAGATCGTGGGGACGTGGGTTCGAAACCCGGTCGAGTCAAAAACAATGACTTCAAAATTGATACTTGTTGCTTCCTAGCCAGGCGCTCGGCATTATTAGGATAGGGTAAGCACTGGTTGGCTCAGTGTCAGGATAATGTGACTGAGTGGGATATCAGGTCATGGTGCTGGTGGCCTGGTCTTCCAGTGGGGCAGCACTATAAAGTCGCCATGAGTGCGCACTGTCACAAGTCAGTACCCATCCTGATATGACCTTAGATGTTGCTAGGATGTAAAACAACAACAAACAAACAAACTTCTAGTAAATGGGGCTGTAGCCAGATACCCCACAAATTAACTCAACTCTTCGCCGAGGTGGAGTTTAGCTGTCTTTTCTAGTATTCAGGGATGAATGATCTGCCCGATTTCGTGAAATTCTGCGGTTTTTTAGATTAACGTTCAAGTTGTGTAGTAGTCTGTGGGTTTGATTCCCACTCTAGATGCACTATTTCACATTTTCATCACCCCCGCCCGCACGACAATGGTTGCCGTGACCATAGCCGTGTTCACACTGGCAATGTAAATCGATTCGTAGAAAGCGACTTGCCTAGTTCGCCTCACATTTCTCGTGTGAACGCACGTCTGATGCGGATTAGGGCTGATTCGACTCACGTGATGCGGATCCTGTAAACCACCTAAGCGAGGTAGTCTACGTGAATCGATTCCTGTGATGCGGATAATTTTGCCCGTGTGGACGCTCTGAGGCGGATTAAGCACCTCACACGCATGCGCAGTCGACACCTCAGGTTGTTGACTTTCCGGTCGATCAAAAGCGCATATTATATAATTTAATTAATGAAACCGCTATCTAAGCACAGATATTTTTTTCATCATTTATTTGTATGGTTTCACTGCCCAGCAGAAGTTTTGACCGTTCCAAACCAATACGATTCAGTAATTACATATCTAGGTCGAACCCACACTCTCTGGTGCCAGCATCGTCGAACCCAAAATGGCGCTGGTTAGCCTGGACTTGCTCATGTGCAGCATTCGATTTCCGGCCTCAGTACTGCCCGTGTGAACGGGCCGCTAATTCGCCTCACCTGATTCGATTTGCCTGAATCGCCTCACATTTTGCCCGTGTGAACACGGCTTACGATCCTATACAAGCTGCGCACTGTGTGGTTGTTGGAGCTACCCTGTGTATGTATATATGTAAGTGCATTGTCTGTATGTATATAATTGTAAGCATTACGTCACCATTTCAAAGACTTACAATTCCAGGGGGGAGCAGGGGGGGGGGGGGCACCCAGGAATTGGCTAGGGGGGATTTCCAAATATGGATCGAAACTACCCCTATTTTAGGGTAATTCTGTTCACATTGGTTGGTGGAACAAAACCCATTTTAGGGAAATATTTTACATGGTTTTCTGGTGCAACAACCCACACTTTGGTGCAATTTGTCAACTATGTTTGAGTAATTTATTATTTGTTATTTTGTTATTCGTTATTCGTTATTTGTCGGTCGTTTCATGGTAAATGGGGCCAAACTGTGACATGAGGGTCAAAAATGAATATTGTGTATTTTCTTAATTTGTTCACTCAGAGTCAGAGGTTGGAGAGCTTACCTCGTTTGAGCTACGGTGGTTAAATTACCTAATTCGAGCCCCGGTTCAAGTTCGAAGGTCGAATTTCATATAGGATTAATGTGAAGGTTCACAAATATGGTTGTGGAACACTTAGTTTTGGGATGTTTTCATATTGGAATACATCACTAGAAAGCAAAAAATTATATCTAATTTCCTGAATATTCCTAGGACATTTAGTTGGGACCGGATTGAGTAAATTAACAGTGAATATTAGGAAATAATTCAGTAGTTACAACACATGTCTACAGGATAGAACTGCCCATGACAGTACTGTGTTGGTCTTGTCCATATATATCCTGGTAATGTAAGGGAAAAGATACTTGACGTTATCATTTTGTCAGAAAAACAATAACTAATTGAGTAGCCAGCCCCAAATTATTTAATCAAATTTATTGCATGAAACAATTAATTTTTACATTGTGGTCCCCGAAGTATAGAAATGCACTGTAAAGAAATCTGCATAGGATGATTATGTTTTCCCCAATTTTGAGAAGTGGATGTAACACAATAGAAGGGGACACCAAAAATAATATTCAACTTCAATTTCTTTTCATAAAGCTTTGTAGAAAAATTATATTACTAGCCATGGTACTAGAAAATAGCCTTACACCTGCAACAATAGCAGAAGACTGTTTTCTTTACTCAAACTCTGGTATTCCCAGGATAACATATTCCCTAATTTAACAAGTCAGGGACAAGCAGGGGACGCGACAGTTACGTCCAGAACCAGTTTAAAGCTGTCTGATGAAAACATAACATTTTCAAAACCAAAACAATTATCTAGATTTGATTCTACATATCTACCTTAGATATTGATGCACTTATTAAACATTCACCGGCACATAGAAGGCGATACCGAGTCAATTAATAGAACATGTTACTGCAGAAGCCTATGGTTTTAGAGTTTTGCCAAGCTTGCCAACATTAATTTAGCATTTTCCATTTCAAATATCTTTAAAGTTTGCTACTTAAAATAGAAGTTACTTCAAAGTAAACTAAGGTAGATTATAATGAAGAACCTAATATGTTTATCTCAGAAAATGAGAGAAACTGAAAACCATTGGACTATGCAATTTTAATCACCCGGAATATTAAATATATAAAAAGAAGAAATGGATGCAAAATGAATATTTATTTCAAGTAAGAGTCTTCTTTTATTATTTCATTGACTAAGGGGTAATATTATATGCAATATAAAGGTTTAGTAGGCTGTAGAAAAGTCCAAATTCTCCATGTCACAAATTCATGCCTTTAAAACACAATATTTTTGGAATGAAAATGTTGGCTTTTTTATACTATGTTACTTTAGGCAGGGACAAATAGTTTTGCGCCTGTCTTGACATGTTCTTGCCGGTGTGAAACCTCTATTTGCTCCCTGAGAGAGTGCCGCTGGTAACTTGCAAAAGCCAGCAGCACTTCAACACTTTTGCAGGCAGCTTTCATGAAATGTCTCATGAGGATGTCATCAGACAGGCTACCAGAGCAGATCCTCTATTCTCAACTGTCTTCTGGCTACAGAAAGAGAGGGTGCCCCCGTCTCCGGTTCAAAGATACCATCAAGAGAAACCTGAAGCTGAGAGACATTAAGACCGACTCATGGACACAACTCTCACAGCAGAGAGCTAAATGGAGAGCGGCAGTCAAGTAATGAAAGCAGTCTTTGTCGCATCGCGACCGACAGCATGATGACTTTAGGTATTAATTTTTTCATATCTATCTGTCCGAAGTGTAAGAATACCAATTCTATCAAGAAAATACCTCCTTTACTCTTTCCATAATTGTTTTTGACCATTACATACTTGAAAATGCATTGGCTCCATTTACCATGAAACGACGCATTTTTTATTTGTTATTTGTGGTGTTCTCTGTGGTGGAGTGGGTAGAGTGTCTGACTTTTTTCTAGGTCAGACTCCTAATCTGAAGGTCAGTGGTTTGATTCCCAGTGCCCCCCACCTCTGCCAATTTGGATTTCCACTGCTGTGTTTAACTTACAGCATCATCAAAGGCCAGTTGCTCTCATACCATGTCTATGTGGTGTGGGAGGTTAAAAATCCCTTGGGTCGGTAAAAGTGTAGGCCCGGGCTTTCTATTGACAAACTGCCTAATGGTGAAAACAAGTCTATTCAGACTTATCCATGATAGGCAGTATAAATCTTCAAGAAAAAACAATCTTCAAGAAGAAAATTTGTTATTTGCAAACCCAATTAAGCACTTTTCGGTTTCACTGAGGAGAAAGTCTATAAATCGAAGCCTTGTGTCCTCAATCACTGCTGCATCTTGGGTTCTCTTGCTGACATGGGAATGAGAGGCATGTCTGAAATTTACGCCTCCACTCAGAGCGACTATTATTAAGGAGTTGCATCAAATTGACATAGACGTAAAGTAAAGTTTGTTTTATTTAGTGCCGCCTCTAGAGCACATTGATTTAGTATCGCATCATCGGCTATTGGACGACAAATATATGGTCATTCTGACATATTTGTTTGTTGGAAACCAGCTGCCGCCACATAGGCTACTCTTTCCGATAAGCAGCAAGGGGTCTTTTATGTGCACTTTCACCCAGACAGGACAGCACATACCACAGCCTTTGATGAACCAGTCGTGGATCACTGATTGCCTCTTCCACAATTCCGTCAACATCATGTAGTATTGCTCTAATGGACCCCACCAGTTAAGCTGGAAAGTACCCGAATCGAGTGGTTCCAGATTCTGCCGATAGATGTCACTAGCTTAACTGGAATGGGTGTAATACACGTGAAGAGAGCGGCGGTGAAATGCCAGGAGAAAAATACAATATAATTGTCTTTTTGTTAAATATATATTACAAGGATAAGAGCTTGATGCCTGTTGCGATATGAATCTCTGAATATAATCAGGCATTTTATTATTTGTCCATGCATTCTTTACGGATATATATAGCATGTGAAATCAAAGGCACTCGGGGGAAAGTATCCGAATAGAGTGGTTCCAGATTCTGCCAATAGATGTCACTAGCTTAACTGGATGGGTGTAATACATGTGGAGAGAGCGGCGGTGAAATTCCAGAGGAAAAATACAATATAGTTGTCTTTTTGTTAAATATATATTACAAGGATAAGACCTTGATGCCTGTTGCGATATGAATGTCTGATTATAATTTGTCCATGCATTCTTTATTCAGATATAGCATGTGAAATCACAGGCACTCGGGGAAAGTACTGAAATAGAGTGGTTCCAGATTCTGCCAATAGATGTCACTAGCTTATCTGGTGGTGGGGGGGGGGGGGAGGGAGGGAGTCTATTTTGTTACACAACCTACTGTGTGCAGGAGTAGGTTGTAATAATATAGCCTCCATTAGAGTGTCGTCAGGATCCGGTAGTGTATGTCTGTGTGTCTGTGTGCATGAATGTGTGTGAGGCAGCGAGCTGGGGAGCTGGATGGGCTATTTATAGATAGGGATGTTGGCTGACTGCAACACACCAGCCTCCTCAGCAGAACCCCGCCCCTCCCCTCCACACACACAGCCATACATAACTGGCCTTTAATACAGTACGCCCAGACTAGCATGGCCTTATTCGCAACAATGCTTTGATCAGCGAAGCCATGTCAGTTTGGACAAACTGTAAATATAAAGGCAGGGCCTACTCTACTAACACACCACCCTAATGTGGCGCTGTACAATTAGCTGGCATTGCATTGGTATTGTAGTAGTCTGCACTGACCTCTCAGGCAAGTAACCACATAGACAAGTAGGCGTGGTTAGTGTGGTGATATCAGGGAGCCTAGGTGGTGTAATGGTTAGCACACTGACCTGGAATGCTAAGAGATGTGGGTTCAAGTCCCACTCTAGGTGCAATATTTCCCATTTTCAGCACCCCCACGACACTGGTTGCTGTGACCATGACCCTGTACAAGCTATGCGCTGTATGGTCGCTGAACCTACCCTGTGTATGTATGTGTTAGTGCATTGCCTGTATGTAATTGTAAGCATTATAAGACTTACAATTCCAGGGGGACGAGTGTAGTGGTCTACACTGACTTCTCAGGCAAGTAACCACATAGACAGTTAGGCGTGGGTAGTGTGGTGATCTCAGGGAGCCTAGCTGGTGTAATGGTTAGCACACTGGCCCGGAATGCTAAGATATGTGGGTTCGAGTCCCACTCTAGGGGCAATATTTCCCATTTTCATCACCACCATGACAGTATCATTTGAAGTCACTTGGTTGGTTGTGGAGTTTTACGTCCTGGCAACATCTGCGAAGTCACTTGAATATACTTTCATCCCAAATAACATGTTTCTTTTGTTTATTTGTTGTTGTTGTTTTACATCCGAGCAACATCTATGGTCATATCAGGACGGGTACTGACTTGTGGCAGTGCACACTCATGGTGACTTAATAGTGCTGCCCTACTGGGAAATCAGGCCACCAGCACCATGACCCAATATCCCACTCAGTCACATTATCCTGACACTGAGCTAGCCAATCATTCTCCTTATCCTATTAATCCCGAGTGCCAAGCTTGGAAGCGACAAGTATCAATTTTGTACGTTGTCGGTTTGACTCGACCGGCAATTGAACTCCCGATATCCCGCACAGAAAGCCTGAGTTCTACTGATTCGGCCACCATGCACAAATACTAACATGGCCTTATTCCCAACAATGTTATGTAAGCGAAGCCACGTCAGGTTGGACAAACTGTAAATACCAAGGCAGGGCCCACTTTACTAACACACAACCCTTATTTTCCACAGCATAATTAGCAGACATTTTCATTAGTACCATGTGAAGTGGCTAGAATAAACCTTCACCTCAAATAACAAAAATAACTCAATACTTGTGTAATATGATACAAAAATACAGTAAAACCTCTCTAAATCGACCGACCATGTGACCGACTTTAAATGGTCCATTTAAGGAGGTGGTCGGTTTAGGGAGTTTAAAAAAATCATTACAATGGTATTGTATGGGCGATCCCTTGTGACACAAATAAAGCGATCGAAACAGGGGAGTGGTCGGTATGTGGAGGTGGTCGGTTAGAGAGGTTTTATTGTAATATGATTTGTTTACCCCCCTATAGACAGCTAACTGTACTGTGTAAAATAAAAGTTGAACATTAAATGTTGAGAGGTAACATGTCGGACATATTATTTGTTGTTGTTTTACATCCGAGCAACATCTAAGGTCATATCAGGATGGGTACTGACAGTCGGAAGTAGTGTGTATGTTATAGTGGTTCGGGAACTAGCAGAGGTTGAAAAATCAATATAGAACAGCTAGCAGATATTATTTGGAATGCTGGTTTTCAAGCCCTGTCAAAATCTAAAATCATATCACTACACTACTGGTAGCTTTATAGTGCTGCACTTTTGGGAAACTATGCTTGTGGTAGCATTACTTGATATCCTACTCAATTACATTATTTTGACACTGAAGCAACCAGTCGGTGGCATATCCTGGTAATACCAAGCACCAGGCAAAGACATCGATATCGTAAGTCTCTGGTTTGACTCGGCCGGGTATTGATCCCATCACTTAGCTACTCCTCAGGAAGCGGGCCAAGCTGCCATCCCGTCCTGTAGCTCATAATGTATATATATATATATATATATATATATATATATATATATATATATCATATATATATATATAAATATATATGTCGTGGGGGGGTGATGCCATGGGAAATGTTGCGCCTAGAGCGGGACTCAAATCAACATCTCTTTGCATTCTGGGCCAGTGTGCTAACCATTACACCACCTAGGCTCCCTGATATCACCACACTACCCATGCCTACCTGTCTATGTGGTTACTTGCCTGAGAGATCAGTGCAGACTACTACACTCGTCCCCCTGGAAATGTAAGTCTTTTAATGCTTACAATTACATACATACAGGCAATACACTAACACATACATACACAGGGTAGGTTCAACAACCATACAGCGCGTAGCTTGTACAGGATCATGGTCATGGTACCAGTGTCTTGGGGGTGATG
The DNA here is from genome assembly GCA_030323885.1 of Branchipolynoe longqiensis. Taxonomy (NCBI): domain Eukaryota; kingdom Metazoa; phylum Annelida; class Polychaeta; order Phyllodocida; family Polynoidae; genus Branchipolynoe; species Branchipolynoe longqiensis. The sequence continues at coordinate 192,771 of JASIRB010000996.1, read as the reverse complement.
AAAATGGGAAATATTGTGCCTAGAGCGGGACTCGAGCCCACATCTCTTTGCATACCGGGCCAGTGCGCTCACCATTATACCACCTAGGCTCCCTGTCTATCTGGTTACTTGCCTGAGAGGTCAGTCCAGACTACTGCATATATATATATATATATATATATATATATGTAGTATATATATACATATATATATATATAATCCGAGTTGTTTATCCATGCATGTACTACATTTATTTACATTCTATATCCTACTTATATAACATTTTTGTATGGCGGGATGACCGAATGAGTTGAGCGTCTGTCTCCCTGATCGAGTCAATCTAATGACTTAACAATTTATACTTGATGCTTTCTAGCCAGGTGCTTGGCATTATTAGGATCGGGCAAGGACTGGTTGGCTAAGGGTCAGGATAATGTGACTGAGTGGGATATCAGGTTATGGTGCTGGTGGACTGATACCCCAGTGGGCAGCACTATAAAGTCGCCATCAGTGCGCACTGTCGCAAGTCGGTACCCGTCCTGATATGACCTTAGCTGTTGCAGGATGTAAAACTCCAAAAACCAACCAACCTACCATATCCTGTATATATATATATAACATTTTTGTATTCTATGCTGCCAAAGTGTTTATTCTTTGAAGGTGATCTTTATTTTGGTAGACAGTGGTTACCAAGGAGATAGTCAGGGGGTCCCAGAGGCCATGATGAGTGGTACAGAACAGACCACACATCAATACCACCTCTCTCCTGATGTCCTATATATCCGCCCATTAGACTACTGCGTGTGTGGCGGTGTGTGTGTGGGTGGGGGGGGTGAGGGGTCTATCGTCTGCTCTGACAAGAAATGTCGTCTGCTCCTCCGCGCCCCCCTCCGCCACCCGAATGGTGGCCGAATCAGTCGAGTACAGGCCTCCCGTGTGGGAGATCGGGAGTTTGATTCCCAGTTGAGTGAAACAAATGACTTACAAAATTGAGACGTGTGGCTTCCTAGCTTGGCATTCGGCATTAATAGGATAAGGCAAGGACTGGTTAGCTCAGTGTCAGGCTAATGCGACTGAGTGGGATATTGGGTCATGGTGCCGATGGGCCTGATTTCCCATTTGGGCAGCACTATCAAGTCACTATGAGTATGCACTGTCACAAGTCGGTACACATCCAGACATGACCTTACATGCTGCCAGGACGTAAAATTCCAACAACCAACCAACCTTCCCTCCTCCCATTCACAATTTCCTTTTAACCCAGTTATACTATTACGACAAATAGTCAATTTATATTATGCTTCTATTATCGAACGGGTTTTTAATGTGGTTATTATTGCAACTGATATTGTCATTTATGTACCAACAAATTGTAATGAACGGCCGGAAGACCAGTGCTCTGGCGCTGACAAAAGACATTATTCGCTGAATAAAATACATTTAGTAAAAAAAACAAAAAAACAATGACCATCTTTCCACTAGAACACCTGACCCAAGCAGTCACACCTTACCGTTATGTTATGTTATGTTACGTTATGTTTTCGACTCGTCCGTTAACAGTCCGGTACATGTCCGATTGGACATTCAGTTGTCGTCCGGTTATCATCCGGTTATCACCCAGTGGATATTCGTCAATGTACGTTCCTTGTCCATTTAGCATCCATTCCGTCCGGTGGCCATTGCAACACTTCGACACATTTCGGTATATGTGTGATACCGAAACACCACACCGGGGAACTAGCATTAATTCTTTGTCTGGTTATTCTTGTCCGTTTGCTCAACCAGTAAGTGTGTGACAGGCCACTTTAAGCAGAAAACGTAGACATGTTTTGTCGGAGAATGGCTCTGTCGAGTATGGAGCTTTTCTATGCCCGGTCACGCTAAATGGGCCCAGTCGCGCGAAATTAAGATACGTCGCCAGCTCCTCATGAGGGCTCCTGTCCATACAACTTACGACCGACATCCGTACAAGATGTTATTTACTAATGTAATGAGTTTGTGACCATTACAAAGCACTGAGTGTCCCTGAACATAACACAACCCCCCCTCTAACCGCCCCCCCCGCCCCCAACCCCCGCACCCCCCTCTGCCTGTGAACCAGGGGTACTGGGCTTGTGCCGGCTGGATTGTCTGCTCGCCGGTGTAGCGTGCCTGCTAAGTGCAGTCATGCGTGAACTGCCTCCTGCAGTGCTGGTCTGTGGACAATGCCTTACTCACGTCACTTGACTAAGGCCCTTCCCGCCAGCCAAGGCAGCACTCCGCTCACCCCCCCCCCCCCCCCCCCCCCCCCCCCCCCACCCCCCACCCACCCCTCCCCCCCACCACCCCCAACCCCCCCCCCACCCCCCACTCCACCCCACCCCCCCCCCCACCCCCCCCACCCCCCACCCACCCACCCACCACCCCCCACCCCCCCCCCCCACCCCCCCCCCCCCCCCCACCCCCCCACCCCACCCACCACCCCCACACCCCACCCCCCCCCCCCCCCACCCCCCCCCCCCCCCACCCCCACACCCCCACCCCCCACCCCCCACCCCCACCCCCCCCACCCCACCCCCCCCCCACCCCCCCCCACCCCCACGCCCCCCCCCCCACCACCCCCCCCCACCCCCCCCACCCCCCCACCCCCCCCCACCCCACCCACCCCCCCCACCCCCACCCCCCCACCCCCCCCACCCCCCCCCCCACCCCCCCACCCACCCCACCCCCCCCACCCCCCCCCCACCCCCCCCCCCACCCCCCCACCCCCCCCCCCCCCCCACCCCCACCCCCCCCCACCCCCCACCCCACCCACCCCCCCCCACCCCCCCCACCCCCCCCCCCCCACCCCCCCCACCACCCCCCACCCCCCCACCCCCCACCCCCCCCACACCCCCCCCCCACCCCCCCCCCACCCCCACCCACCCCCCACCACCCCCCCCCCCACCCCCCACCCCACCCCCCACCCCCACCCCCCCACCCACCCCCCCACCCCCACCACCCCCCCCCCCACCACCCCCCCACCCACCCCCCCCCCACCCCCCCACCCCACCCCCCCACCACCCCCCCCCACCACACCCCACCCCCCACCCCACCCCCCCACCCCCCACACCCCACCCCACCCCCCACCACCCCCCCCCCACCACCCCCACCCCCCCCACCCACCCCCCCACCCCCCCCACCCCCCCACCCCCCCCCCCCCACCCACACCACACCCCCCACCCCCCCCCCCCACCCCCCACCCCCCCACCCACCCCAACACCCCCCACCCCCCCACCCCCCCAACCCCCCACCCCACCCACCCCCCCCACCCCCCCACCCACCCCCCCCCCCCACCCCACCCCCACCCCACCCACCCCCCACCACCCCACCCACCACCCTCCCCACCACCCCCACCCCCACCACCCCCCCCCCCCCCCACCCCAACCCCACCCCCACCCCCCCACACCCCCCCCACCCCCCACCCCCCCCACCCCCCCCCCACCCCCACCCCCCACCCCAACCCCCCCCACCCCCACCCCCACCACACCCCCACCCCACCCCCCACCACCCCCCACCCCCCCACCCCCCCCCACACCCCCCACCCACCCACCCACACCCCCACCCCCCCCCCCACCCCCACCCCCCCCCACCCCACCCACCCCCCCCCCACCCCACCACCCCCCCACCCCCCCCACCCCCCCACAACCACACCCCCACACCCCCACCCAACCCCCCCACCCCCACACCCCACCCCCCCCCCCCCACCCACACCACACCCCAACCCACCCCCCACCCCCCACCACCCCCACCCCACCACCCCACCCCACCCACCCCCCCCCACCAACCCCCACCACCCCCACCCCACCCCCCCACACCACCCCCCACCCCCCCCCCCCACCCCCCCCCCACACCCCCCACCCCCCCCACCCCCCCACCCCCCCCCCACACCCACCCCACACCCCCCCCCCACCACCGTCCCAACCACATCCCCATCGCAATCCACCCCCCCCCACCACCACACATGTCCACCCCCCATCCCCCCACCCCCTACGTCACACTTCCACCACAACGCCATGTTCCCCACCATAAAACCCCACACACACCTCCACCTCCACATCGTCACACCCACCCACCCCCACCACACCACATCCACTCCCCATCTCCACCACACACTTCCACACACAGACTCCAACCAGACCCATCAGCACCTTAATACCACACACAAACACATCCACTCCCCATCCCACCCACAACCCCCAACAGACACAATCCACCTCCCCATCCACCGCACACCATCATACACACACCTTCACCCCACACATATTGCTCCCCCCACAATATCCACCTCCTCATCTACATTCTTACGGGGACACCCACACCCACCACTCCCATCACTACCCAACACACCCCACCCCCACCCCCCCACCCTCCACCCTCCTCACCCCCACACCTACCGACCACCACGCGCAACAATAGATCTCTCCGTCTAATCAATAAACATCCGAACAAACCGCACAAAGGGCTACTAGAGCATAATTAATGCGCCACTACTGATGCAGACCAGAAGCCAAATAAAACGTCTCATTGAGAGAAGGCACGCTGGAAATGGCTGCCAAGGTGTGGAATGCCCAAACGGTAAAGGAACGACAAATTCCTGACCTAAAAAACTTACAAAAGATATCTGGGCAAATTAGGCTAGGAAACCCCCACTAAGCTGCACTGCAAAGGGGCATGTGATATGTCACGGCCCACCAGAGGGATGCCCAATGGACGGTAACCATGCCAAGAATAGCCAGATAACGCACCACACAGCTACGTACTAGCCTATGATATGTACATAGGAGTAGGCTAGTCTAGTAATAAGAGTAGAACAAAATAAAATACATATATGCCAAGAAAATCCAAAAAAGCTAACATAGGCTACTAACCATACCAACCAATTATCTATCTGCTACTGAAATGCTGGCAATCAAATACCTTATCAGCAGCTACTGTGTGGTAAGATAACACCAACACTACAACTGGCCAGCATTGAAAACAGGCCTGGGTAGCCTGGCTTGTATGCTATGTACACTATAAATACCGCCTCAATAAAAAAAAAAATTAAAAAAAAAGAAGGCATTTGTAGCTGCCTCCGTTGATGCTGGCAGTAATCTTTGGAGAGGGCAAGGACTGGGTAGCTCAGTGTCTTGGCTAACATGATAACTGAGTGGCATATTGCATTATGGTTCTGGTTGTGTGATATATCAGTGCAGCAGCACTATAAAGATGTAGTAACCCCGCAGTGATTACTCGGGTATACAACATAGTCAGTAACTCACCATTAATCCGGTTATGCATACATCTAAGCTGTTGTGGAGCGGGACGTAGCTCAGGCGGCAGAGTGTCCACCTGTGAAGGTGTCGGTCATCCGATCGATCCTGCTCAGTGGACCCATTTGCAGTTTGGGCTATTTTCCGTTCCAACCAGTGGTCCACAACTGGTTCATCAAAGGCTGTTGTATGCGCTCTCCTGTCTGTTGGAAAGTGCATATATAAAAGACCCTTTGCTGCTTATCGGAAAGAGTTGCCTAAATGTGGCAGTGGGTTTCCTCCAAAGAAATATATCAGAATGACTGTGTGTTTGACATCCAATAGCTGATGATAAAAATTATTGTGCTCTAGAGGCATCGTTAAATAAAACAAACTTTCCTCTTTTTTTGCATCTAGGCTGTTAATAACCTCTATTTGTGGAAGGTAGGATAATTTGTAAAGTATGCACTGGCATGGGGTCAGCTTTTCGTGGAAGTACTGTATTAGTTGGTATGCACAAGTTCTAGTTTGTTTTGGATCCTTTCCATGGATCCAAACAATTCTGAGTGTATCACGTGGGTCCGACTTGGCATAAAACTAAACTAGGACAGTGAACTTGGCAATGACTAAGCAGGTTGCAGCCCAGACCCCCTATGTAGCGCCCACATGCCATATTGTTTACACGTCGACACCTGCAGCTCAGTTCCAGCCGCCAATCGACTTCTTTTATCTTATTCAGAAGCCATTTAATCCAGAAAACTCCCCCACCTTCACCCGCCCACCCACCCATCCACACATCTCATAAACCACCAAAAAGCTCAGGGTTGAGGATTCGAGTCCTGCCATCACAGGGAGTTGATCCCCGGTGAGGCTGGGAGGTGCTCGTGGAGCGGGCCCACGAACAGGTTTCCCAACGATCCAGTAGACAAGATGAACTGTAAAATCTATACCAGATCAGATCAAATATTAAAAACCTTAATTACCAACTATATCCAAGATGAATTCAGATACAAAATTTAAAACCTTAATTACCAACTATATCCAGTCGTGTCCCCGTGTCGTGAATTAGGACAGTGAACTTGGCCATGACTAAGCAGGTTACAGCCCAGACCCCCTATGTAGTGTCCACACGCCATATTGTTTATGCGTCGACACCTGCATCTCAGTTCCAGCCGCTAGTCGACTTCTGTTATTTTATTCAGAAGCCATTTAATCCAGAAAGCTCCATATCCGACACCCACAGAGCAGATTTCTGTCATTTCCTATAACCCCCCCCCCCACCCACTCACCCACCTAATCCTCAAAAATCGATCATCGACAATCTTGTTAATCCGACATTAGATACTAGTGTCATGGGGGTGATTAAAATGGGAAATACTGTGCCTAGAGCGGGACTCGAACCCACATCTCTTTGCATTCCGGGCCAGTGTGCTAACCATTACACCACCTAGGCTCCCTGATATCACCATCCTACCCACGCCTACCTGTCTATGTGGCTCCTTGCCTGAGAGGTCAGTGCAGACCACTACACTCGTCCCCCTGGAATTGTAAGTCTTGTAATACTTACAATTACATACACACAGGCAAGGCAACGCACTTACATACACAGGGTAGGTTCAACAACCATACAGTGCGTAGCTTGTACAGAATACTGGTCACGGCACCAGTGTCATGGGGGTGATGAAAATGGGAAATATTGTGCCTAGAGCGGGACTCGAACCCACATCTCTTTGTATTCCGGGCCAGTGTGCTAACCATTACACCACCTAGGATCCCTGATATCACCATCCTACCCACACCTACCTGTCTATGTGGCTCCTTGCCTGAGAGGTCAGTGCAGACCACTACACTAGGAACAAAACTCTCCCAATTAACGAGGCTTAAACCTAAAGCTGCATAGTTTGATGAAAACATCAAATTTTCAAAACCGAAGCATTTATCGAAATTTGATTATACATATCTAACTTAGATATTGGGGCACTTATTAAGCATTTGTTGCCACATAGAAGGGAATACTGAAGCAATCAAATCAAACATGTTACTGCAGAAGGCTATGGTGTCAGAGTTTTATTTTAGCAATCTTGCCAAAACTCAATTTTGCATGAATGAACTTCAAATATCTCAAAGGTTAGCCACTTGAAAAATTAAAGTTACTCCAAGCTAAAGTGAAGTAAGATCTAATGTATTTATCTCAGAAAATATCAGAAACTCAAAACCTTCGGACTATGCAACTTTATTTACATTAACAAAGAAATATATATATATAGCTAGTGGAGGAGAGGCCCTGCGCAGGAGGTGGAGAGGTGCATGCTGGTACCCCCACACCCCCGGCCAAGGGGGGGGGGGGGGGTACAACCCACTCCAGGTCTTATTACATGCGATAACGGTCCACATATATATATATATATATATATATATATGCAGCAGCTGGTAAATGTAAAATAGCGAAATACAGATCTTTTTTCTCTTTTCTTGAAGTTTTATACTGCCTACCATGGATAAGTCTGAATAGACTTGTTTTCACCATTAGACAGTTTGTCGATAGAAAGCCCGAGCCTACACTTTTACCAACCCAAGGGATTTTTAACCTCCCACACTACATAGACATGGTATGAGAGCAACTGGCCTTTGATGATGCTGTAAGTTATCCACAGCGGTGGAAATCCAAATTGGCAGATTTGGGGGTAGGGGAATCGAACCACTAACCTTCAGATTAGGAGTCTGACCTAGAAAAAAGTCAGACACTCTAACCACTCCAAATTGCAAATCCTCAAGCTCATACATTTGATTCTTTGTCTCGTGTAAAATGTGGAGGTTTGTGAGTTTGAACCCCGGTAGAGTCAAACCAATGACTTTAGAAATTGATACTTGTTGCTACCTAGCCTGAGGCTGTGGTGGCTTTCCCACAGCCATCTGTGGGAAAGACACCACAGACTCATGCAGGAGGTCGGCGGGACCAAGTGTTCCTTAGTGCTGCCGTATTGGCCACTCGTGGCTTACACATGCTTTTCTGCTCAAGGGGGAGCCTCCCCCTGAATCTATTGGGTGTCAGTCCCTGCTGACACTCAAACACATTTTACTAAGTTGCGTTGATTTGTTGGCCCTGCACCAACAGTTCTACACTGCAGACAGTATGCATGACCTTTTTACTAAGGTAAAAAAGGAAAACATTTTAGCCTTTTTGAGGGCAGCTGGACTGTACCACCTCATATGGTTTACCAAATAGATTCTATCAATTATTAATAAAACTTTTCTTTTTCTATGGGAATTTGTTTCCCTTGACCACAAATATATGATGGTGAGCTTTCTAATTTAATGAGTGTCTATTGGCACATAATTGATTGTCTGCTTTTACATGTAAAAGCGATGGTTTGAACAAAAAACAAACATTTCTTGCCATGAATATGGCCTATGATGCCGACATGGTGAAAAGCAACCACCAATCAATCAATCAATCAAACCTAGCCTGGTGCTCAGCATCAATAGGATAGTAGTACAAGGACTGGATAGCACAGTATCAGGATAATATGTCTGAGTGGGATATCACGTCAAGGCACTGGTGGCCTGGTCAGTTCCAGTGGCGCAGCACTATAAAGTCACCATGAGTACATGACTGTCACAAGTCGGTACCTATCCTGATATGACCTTAGATGTTGCTAGGAAATATAACAACAACAACACTTGGCAGATTGTAGCTCTGCTCAAACCCCATGACATGAGAGTTATCCAGATCACATGCCCCCCTCCACAAGGGGTTGCCAGCACCTTGCTACTGCCGCGCAGACTCCATCAGTAGAGAGACATATATGCCCCTCTCAGCACTTCCGGGTGCCCTAGCCACATCACATTCTCCTCCCCCCCACCCCCAACCCACCAACCCCCTCTTCCTCTCCGATGCCCTTTGCGAACGGCACACTGCTACGCTTCTGTGATGTGTGTCAGAAGGATTACATGCTTCACACTGCATCGCCCCCGGCACAGGTGATCCCCTGGACATCCGCTCACACCCAGCCTCGTTCTGGCTCTCAGGCAACATTAGTTGCCCGACCTGTTATCAACAGTTCCATTCTCCTTGATGACAAAAAAGGGGCATGGTGGCCGAATCGCTAGAGCACATACCCCAGCTCCCGGTCGAGTCAAACCAATGACTTACAAAAATTTATACTTGTCGCTTCCTAGCTTGGTGCTCCTGCATTATTAGTACAGTATAACCCCGTTAAACAAAGCTCTGTTAAACCAAATGATTGGTTAATTGAAACTTTTTTCAGTGGCTCGGCAAAATACTACCATTTATCATATAAAAAAGTTGGTTAAACCAAAGTCGGTTAATCCAAATTATCGGTTAATCCAAACAGAATTCTCGGACCCCAGGCCACCTCCGGTATGGTTAAACCAAACTTTCATGTTGTTGGTTATAAGGTTATCTGAGACCCCACCAACTTTTTTATATGATAAATGGTAGTATTTTGCAGGGCCGCCGATAAAAGTTTGGATTAACCGATCGTTTGGTTTAACCAAGCTTGTTTTAATGGGGTTATGCTGTATATACATAACAAAATAATCATCAAAGTGTCCACATATATTGTATATTACATGTGCAATACACTCTTAGTCAAACTCAAAGTCAAAGCCAAAGCGCGGTTAAACCAAAAATCGGTTAATCCAAACAAATATCTAGGGTTCCTTCAAGTTTGGTTTAACGGGGTTATACTGTATAGGGTAAGGACTTGTTGGCTCAATGTCAGGATAATGTGACTGAGTACGATATCGGGTCATGTTGCGGGCAGTCTGATTTCCCAGTGTGGCAGAGCTATGAATTCGCCATGAGTGCACACTGTCACAAGCCGGTACCCATCCTGATATCTTTATCTTTCCAAACAGTAGCTACTGATAAGTTATTTGATTGCCTGCATTACAGTAGCAGATAGATAGTTTGTTGGTATGGTTAGTAGCCTATGTTAGTTGTTTTGATGATAATTTGACTAATTCCACTATCGCCTTCTAAATAATAAGCACAGTCTAATTTAGTAAACTCCCCTTGAAGATCTTTGTTCAATGCCACTGGAGCATTATGTGCCGTTGGTTCCAGAAGGTGTTGCTCAAAGTGATAGGTGAGTTGTTGGTACGACGTGCCCTCCATGTTCCTCCTGAACGCGGTTTGATGCTGACACCTCATCGATCACCCATCTGTCATCGCGTGACCTTCAAGCTCCGCGACCCAAGGTCGATGCCCTCATTCCTCCAAGAGGATTTCAGTCCGAGCTGATTCGTTAGTTCCCGCCGGGAAACGCTGATGAATATAATAGCTTACAAAATACACCTTTTTTTATTTAACGACTCCTCTTGAGCACATTCATTTTAATCATCGGCTATTGGTCATGTGGTCATTCTGACGTGTTTCTATGGAGGGAACCTACTGCCGCCACATAGGCTACTCTTTCCGATAAGCAGCAAGGGGTCTTTTTGATGCACTTTCCTACAGACAGGACAGCACATACCACAACCTTTGATGAATCAGTCATGGACCATTGGTTGGAACGGAAAATAACCCAAACTGGGAATGTGTCCACTGAGCAGGATCGATCGAATGACCTACACCTTCACAGGTGGACACTCTACCGCCTGAGCTACGTCCCCCTCTTTACATAACAGGTTACAGACTTAAAAACAAACTTTTTTAGAGAACTTTCAGTATGCAAAGTAAGGTCCTAATTAACCGTGTTAGGAGCATCCACTGCAGGAGTTGGACTGTCCTCGAACCGGAAGTAGAAACCGGAAGTGACTTACCAACTCCAGCTGATGTTTTAAATACATCTCCAGATGCACTGGTGGTGTGCGGGGGCAATATTCAAAATGGCATATTTGTGTTCTAAGATTCATAATCTACTAATATGGCCTACTTAAGTACCCGCTGATCTACCTATTTACAATGTAATGTAAACGGCCGGAAGACCAGTGCCTCGGCGGTGAAAAAAATGTATATTCTGATGAATAAACTGTTTTGCCATAAAACAAAGCTTAAAGCTGCATAGTGTGATGAAGCATCAAATTTTCAAAACCAAAACTCTTACCTAAATTTAATTTCTCCTTGACTGCCGCTTTAATTGAAAGTTTCCTGGTAAATGTCTTTAATTAAATATCTTCAGTGCATTGTAATTTAATGCATTTCCTTTTATAACCCAGAGCTATTTCACGTATGCGCATCAATCGCATCTCCGCATGTACCATAGGTAAATTCAACATGTGAAGTGAAGCACTCAACATAATGAGAACCTTGCGTTTCAAAGCGCCTCACATAGCGCTTAGTGATTACTCCATCTGTGTAATGGCCGGCAGTCGCTGGCACTGATCCCTACAGCCTACCTCATTTACGCCGTCCCCATCTAAATGTGGCCTCTGACTAATAGTAATACCCCATTGGAGCGGGACGTGGAGCGGGACGTAGCTCAAGTGGGAGAGTGTCTGGCTGTGAAGGTGTGGGTCATCCTATCGATCCTGCTCGGTGGACCCATTTCCAGTTTGCGTTATTTTCCATTCCAAGCAGTGGTCCATGACTGGTTCATCAAAGGTTGTGGTATGTGTTGTCCTGTCTGTGGGAAGTTGTCGGTCATTGGATCGATTGTACTCAGCGGACCCATTTTCAGTTTGTGTCATTTTCCATTCCAACCAGTGGTCCACAACTTGTTCATCAAAGGCCATGGTATGTGCTGTCTTGTCTGTGGGAAAGTGCATATAAAAGACCCCTTGCTGGTTATCGGAAAGAGTAGTCTATGTGGCAGCAGCAGGCTACCTCTGAACAAATATGTCAGAATGACCATATGTTTGACATCCAATAGCCGATAATAAAAATCAATGTGCTCTAGAGGCATCGTTAAATAAAACAAGCTTTCCTTTTTAATATAATACCCCAGTCACACTAGGCTTGTGACCACTTGCGACCATTTTGGTTGCACGGGGACGTTTGTTCGTTGGAGTATTACATCTGTCAACATCTAAGGTCATATCAGGGCGGGTACCGACCTGTGATACTGTGCACTCATGGTGACTTTATAGTGCTGCCCCACTGGGTTGGTTGGTTGTTGAAGTTTTATGTCCTGGCAACATCTAAGGTCATATCAAAACGGGTATCGACATGTGACAGTGTACACTCATGATGCCTTTATACTCGCCGTGAATATGGCCTATGCTGCCGACACGGCGTAAAGCAACCACAAATCGGATCTGATGCCTTTATAGTGCTGCCCCACTGGGAGACCAGCCCGCTGGCACCATGACCCAATATCCCACTCAGTCATGTTATCCTGACACTGAGTCAACCAGTCATTGCCCTGATTTAATAATGCCGAGTGCCTGGCAAGGAAGCGACAAGTATACATTTGTGTAAATCATTGGTTTGACTCGACCAGGAATCTAACTCCCGATCTCCCGCATGGAAGGCCTGCGCTGTGCTGATTCGGCGACCGCGTCTGGTTTACATATATACATTTACGTATACATATACATATAGACCTATACATGAATATAAACATATATATACATTTATATATATATATACATACACATATATTACATATATATACATATACATATACATATAGACCTATACATAAATATTAACATATATATACATTTATATATATATACATACACATATATACATATATATACATATACATATACATATAGACCTAGACATAAATATAAACATATATATACATTTATATATATATATACATACACATATATACATATATATACATATACATATAGACCTATACATACATATAAACATATATATATATACACATTAATATATATATACATACACATATATACATACATATACATATACATATAGACCTATACATACATATAAACATATATATACATTTATATATATATATATACATACACATATATACATATATATACATATACATATAGACCTATACATACATATAAACATATATATATACACATTAATATATATATACATACACATATATACATACATATACATATACATATAGACCTATACATAAATATAAACATATATATACATTTATATATATATACATACACATATATACATATATATACATATACATATAGACCTATACATAAATATAAACATATATATACACATTAATATATATATATACATACACATATATACATTTACATATACATATACATATAGACCTATACATAAATATAAACATATATATACATTTATATATATATACATACACATATATACATACATATACATATAGACCTATACATACATATAAACATATATATATATATACACATTAATATATATATACATACACATATATACATACATATACATATAGACCTATACATAAATATAAACATATATATATATGCATTTATATATATATACATACACATATTTACATATACATACATATACATATAGACCTATACATAAATATAAACATATATATATATACATTTATATATATACACATACACACATATACATATATATACATATACATATAGACCTATACATAAATATAAACATTTATATATATACACATATACATATACAATATAATACATATATATACATATACATATAGACCTATAATAAATATAAACATATATATATATACATTTATATATACATACACATATATATACATATACATATAGACCTATACATCAATATATACATTTCTATATACATACACATATATACATATGCATAATATAGAACTTATCCCCGCAACTCCTGCGGCGAAACTGCTTGGAGAGCGAGCGAGCGAGCGAGTGGGCGGTTGTATGTATGAAACATGTGGTTGGAGAGTGCGTGTGTGAGCGGCTCGCAGTGCTGCCATCTGGTGGTGTGTTGAGACTGGCGCCAGTTGGATCCCCTGGAGCCGACCCCTGCTGGATACCACATGGCTGCAGGAGCAGGATCTCCGTCCTCCACAGCTGGCTTCTCTTACTGAGCACCTCCTCTGTGTGAAGTGGAACATAGAGCAGCTCAATTCACCCAGTCTGTGTGACGCAGAGGCAGGGATAGAGGCAGAGACGGAGGCAGGGATAGAGGCAGAGGCAGGGACAGTAAAAGTAAAGTAAAGTTTGTTTTATTTAACGACGCCTCTAGAGCACATTGATTTTCATCATCAGCTATTAGACGTCAAACATGTGGTCACTCTGACATTTCTTTGGAGGAAATCCGCTGCCACCATATAGGCTACTCTTTCCGATAAGCAGCAAGCGGTCTTTTATGTGCACTTTCCCATAGACGGGACAGCACATACCATGGACTTTGATGAACCAGTTGTGGACCAGTGGTTGGAATGGAAAATGATGCAAACTGAAAATGGGTCCACTGAGCAGGATCGACCCACTGACCGACACCTTCACAGGTGGACACGCTACTGCCTGAGTTATATCCCGCTCTCCAGGCAGGAGCAGAGGTAGGGATAGAGGCAGCAGAAATGGAGATAAACCTCCACTGGAGTCTATTTTACCATCTAACAGGATTGCTACCAACAAATTATTTATTTGTTTCACTTTGGATATATATAACCAGGAAGTTATATAATATATATGTAAGTTTATATTGACTGGATGCGGTGCCCGAATCGGTAGAGCACAGGCTTCCTGTGCGGAAGGTCGAGATTTCAATTCCAGGTCGAGTCAGACCGATGACTTACAAAATTTATACTTGTCGCTTCCTAGCCAGGCCTTCGGCATTATTAGGATAGGGCAAGGACTGGTTGGCTGAGTGTCAGGTTAATGTGACTGAGTGGGATATCAGGTCATGGTGCTGGTGGCCTGGTCTCCCAGTGGGGCAGCACTATAAAATCGCCATGACTGCACACTGTCGCAAGTCAGTACTACCGGCGCGGTGGCCGAATCGGTAGAGCACAGGCCTCGCGTGTGGAAGATCGGGAGTTCACGAGTTTGGTTCCCGGTCGAATCAAACCAATGACTTAAAAATGTATACTTGTCACTTCCTAGCCTGGTGCTCGGCATTATTAGGATAGGGTAAGGGCTGGTTAGCTCAGTGTCTGGATAATGTGACTGAGTGGGATATCAGGTCATGGGGCCAGTGGCCTGATTTCCCAGTGGGGCAGCACTATAAAATTGCCATGTGTGTGTACTGTCACAAGTCTGTACCCGTCCTGATATGACCATAGATGTTGCTAGGACGTAAAACAACAAAAAGCAAACAAGCAAGCAAGTCAGTACCCGTCCTGATATGACCTTAGCCGTTCCCAGGACATAAAATTCCAACAACCAATCAACATCATGGATCCAAATGGTCCTTTGGGGCATATAATGACAATGCTGGTATTGTCTGCCAGACAATATCATTGATTATGATGTTCCTTAGATACATCCCCTGTCATATCGATTGAGGTCTTCGCCGCTCTGCTCACCACAGAGACCATCTCCTGCTGCCATGTCATGATGGTCGGCAAAAGAGTTCTGTGTAACATTTGTATCCAACAATTGGGGCAACGTGAACACAGTAAATATATATTCATGGCTTTTTATTTTCCAGTGTCTTTTTCTTTACGTGGTCCGTTTCAAGTGTTTTTAAGATCGAGGCTAGAGATCCTATGACTGACCCTTATATCCTACATTTTTGTGGGGTGAGTGGGATGGCAATTCCAGTAACATAGGTGTCATCTCCAGTCGCCGGGTTCGAAGTGATCGAGTCCACAGCATGCAGTCGCTTTTATAGAGAATTTCTTCTGGCCGAAAGGGGGCGTATTGGGTTAGTTCGACAAAGCAACGACAGGTGAAAGCATCATCTACGTTGTTTACGTCCGGCTGCCAGCTTAGTACCATAATACCCGCTAGTCGGGGTTAGGCGCAAATTTTATTTAATATTATCAGGAGCCGCTAGTCGGCAGAAATGTCAATGTGTCCTTAGATACTGGTACGCGGATGGTCTGGGTTTGGGCACCCAATTACCTGCCATGCCAATTACCCGCAATGTAGCAAAAAGGCTACACCAAGACTGAATGTTCTTCTTTTATTTGTTTCACTAAAAACTGACCGTCCGAGCAGGTCTGGAGGCGGCAGTGACCAGACGTGGCTGGTATCAGGGTGGCCAGGAGCCACTCACAGGTGGCGCCATAGTGGCAGAAGCAGGAACTAACTCTTATGACGGTAGGATAGTAGGTAATAACTAATATATAGAAGACAACTGATAAGTGGTAGTGTCCTTGTTTATATTCCCATAATAGATCATAGAGCATATATATATATATATATTTATATATATATATATATACAAGGCGGCATATCCAAGATATACGCGTGTGTATATATTTATAGTGAGGAACTTATACTGTAAAATGGCTCTAAATCGACCGATCTTGAGACCGATTCTACCTCGTCCATTTAGGGAGTTGGACGGTTTAGGGAGTTAGTAAAACGTTAGAATGGTATTGTTGGGACCCAATTAAAGCGATCAATATAGGGGAGTGGTCGATCTGTGGAGGTGGTCGGTTAGAGGGGTTTTACTGTATATAGCCAGGAACTTATACAGTAAAACCTCTCTAAATCGACCGACCATCGGACCGATTTTAAATGGTCCATTTAGGGAGGTGATCGGTGTAAGGAATTTTTTTATCGCTACAATGGTATTGTATGGACAATCGTTTGGGACCCAAATAAAGCGAACGATATAGGGGAGTGGTCGATATGTGGGGGTGGTCACTTAGAGAGGTTTTACTGTATATCTAAGTTTATATTGACTGGACGCGGTACCCGAATCGGGAGAGCGCAGGCTTCCCATGTGGAGGGTTGGGAGTTCGAAACCAAGCCGAGTCAAACCAATGACTTACTAAATTGAAATTTTTCGCTACCTAGCCTGATGCTCGGCATTAATAGGATAGGGCAAGCAGTGGTTAGCTCAATATCAGGATAATGTTTCTGAGTGGAAATTTGGGTCATGGTGCTAGCTGCCTGGTCCTTCAGTGGGGCAGCACTACAAAGTCGCCATGAGTGCGCATTGTCACAAGTCACTACACATCCTGATATGTTCTTACATGTTGCCAGGACGTATAACCCCAAACAAACAAGCAAAAAGCCATATATGTATATATATAGATATATATATATATTGTTTTCTTACTTTTATATATAGCAGACATAATTTTTATAGGTGATATACTGTGTATATACTATATAATCTATATACTATATAATATGTGATATATAATACATAATTAAAATATATTATGTAGGAGATATTACATATAAAATGATATATATATATATATTATATATATTATGTATATTATATATTACATGTATTATATATTATATATATGTCGTGGGGGGTGATGAAATGGGAAATGTTGCACCTAGAGCGGGACTTGAGCCCACATCTCTTTGCATTCCGGGCCAGTGTGCTAACCATTACACCACCTAGGCTCCCTGATATCACCATACTACCCACACCTACCTGTCTATGTCGTTGCTTGCCTGAGAGGTCAGTGCAGACTACTACACTCGTCCCCCTGGAATTGTAAGTCTTTTAATACTTACGATTACATACATACAGGCAATGCACTTACACATACATACACAGGGTAGGTTCAACAACCATACAGCGCGTAGCTTGTATAGCATCATGGTCACGGCAACCAGTGTCATGGGGGTGATGAAAATGGGAAATATTGTGCCTAGAGCGGGACTCAAACCCACATCTCTTTGCATACCGGGCCAGTATGCTAACCATTACACCACCTAGGCTCCCTGATATCACCACACTACCCACGCCTACCTGTGTATGTGGTTACTTGCCTGAGAGGTCAGTGCAGACTACTACATATATATTATATATATATTATAAATATTATATTTATCATACATATATATATATATTTAAGTTTTTTAATCTGACGTTTAATTTCGATGACCATGCTCTAAGGACAGTGCACATGGAGACGAACTGGATATCCGAATCACAGGACAGTGGCTCCCCCCAGCGGGCGTTTCTGTTTCTGCGTGCTTTCCCTGTTCGGATCACATATATCGATGTCATGTCCTGCCGCGTATAGACCCCGAAATCAATAGCACATCTGTATGTTTACTCGTGTAGGCACTAGGGGAGTGCATACAGTGAGTGCTACGTACAGAACTGACAGTCAGAATACACACAGCGCACCAGGCGGGAAAAGTTGGCGAATAGACAACTTGTAAAGTGGCAGGAACATGGAATGGAATGGAACAATGATCCACTTCTACCACGTCAGAGACCAGACGGGATGGCCGAATGAGTTGAGCGTCCCTCTTCTGTTTTCGGAGATCGAGGAATCCGGCCGAACCCATGGGTTCATGGGTGTGCATCCTGCTCGAGTCAAACCGCTGACTTACAAATTGATACTTGTCGTTTCCTAGCCTGATGCTCGGCATTATTATGATAGGGCAAGGACTGGTTGGTTCAGTGTCAGGATAATGTGACTGAATGGGATATCGGGTCATGGTGCTGGCGGCCTGGTTTCCCCATGGGGCAGCATGGCAGCACTATAAAGTTGCCATGAGTGCGCACTGTCACAAGTTGGTACCCATCCTGATATGGCCTTAGATGTTGCTAGGATGTAAAACTACAACAAACAAAGAGCTTTTCCTCTAAACGGATGTTTCATGAATAATTAACGACTGTGACATAAAAGATCATTATTTATGGATATTAACTTGTGTGTGGTAGGAGGACATTGCACTAATATAACCCCTACTTGGGATCAAAGGCGAATGGACTAAAAAAAACCACAAACATAATGATACTTTTTTTTTTTTTTTTGGTAAATGAATTTTATTCATATAAATCTTTTGTCAGCGCCACAGCACTGGTATTCCGGCAGTAATACATTTAAAATAAGATATATCGATATGATGCCATTATACGAGTATAATAAGCCGGAAGATTCCATCTACTCCCCAGCCTCCTCAGTCATCGGCTGGTTGACTCTATACTTTAGGTCATCTACTGATACAACCTCAGCTCTCCACGTGGCGCCACCTACTCTCCCACGCCTAAGCGACCGTTACGCTCACTCACTGTACCGGCTGAAATATATGATGCATAACGCATTATACAAGTATAAACACTAGGGGGATATATATACTTTGCTACTTCCTCATTCGGCGCATTGTTGGAGTGCCCCCCCCCTCGCCCCACTAGCTGTCGGGGAGTTGTATACGGATGGACCCCCTCGCACCACACACACTGGAGGAATATATATATATATATATATAATACCGACCCACCCAATGGGGAGGTTAAGGACTAACACGTATATATATACATAAACAATACTGATACTCATAGAGGTGAAAAATGAAATCAGTAAAAGCGAGCAAACGGAAACGGAAATAATAGCCTTACATGGGGGCCGCCATTTGTATATTTGTGTTGAATTGCATAATAACCAAAATCCAGCAAACGGAAATGGAAATAGCTCATCGAACTTCGCTATGCAGCAAGCAGGGTGGATGACAGCGATTGGTTAATAATACGACCGTGACTCGGGTCACCCAAGCCGCTAGAATTTCAAATCAAACACCGGGAGTGGAGTAAAAAAATACTATCGAATACGGCCACCAAGTACTAAGCATTGCTTATTCATATTATGTGATGTATAATGCAAGGGTAACATGACCATCCTATATTTCCTTGTGCGCATTGGTGGAGCGCCCCCCCCCTCCCAGCTGTCGGGTACTTGCCGGGCGGGAGCCCCCTGGCGTCACACTCTGGAGGAAATTTGTTATTAGAGAGCGAGATAGAGAGAGAGTGAGACGGACGGAGAGAGAAAAAGAGAGAGTATCAGCGGATAGTTCCCCCCTTCATCCTGAACTGACCTCTGATGTTGCTAGGACATAAAACGCTAACCTCTGACTCACGTACTTCCATCTACTCTCGGACTGCATGTATTCCACTAGATAGTAGAATTCATGCTACACTGGTTCCACCATTGACTATGTGTACAGACTCATTTGCAAATGGACACATGTAATTGACGCCGCGGTGGAGTGGCACAGGGGAGCAAGTCTGACCGGATGTGCTTGGAAACGCACCGATGTGGGCCTGGTGCATTGTGGTCCCGGCAGCGGCCTTGACCTTCATTTACATTCTGCTGCGCTGTCTTCATGCCATCTGGTGGCGAGTGCTAGCACTACAGGCATCCAGTTTTAGAACCTGCGATTTGCTCTGCCAGGTGAGTTTATAAATTACTTCTTTTTTGTTTGTTTGTTAAATGATATGTGTATTATAATGTATTATAATAATATAAAGGAATGGAGCAATTCCAATATTGATATCATATTCATCGTATGATTATTTGCGTGTATTCGGGATTCGTGCACCCACCCCGTTATATGAGCGCGATTGGGGCGCCAAATGTTTGGTGCGGAAATGACTCAAACCACTGTCACTTCGCTCGCATTTTTCTTTTTGATAGGGCATATTAGTCCCAACCAGAGAACTAATAAAGAACTCAGACTTTTGAGATATTTTGAATGCAAACATGGAAAATTAGTTTTGGCATGCTTGCCAAAACTCTTGACACCATAGACTTCTGCAGTAATAGGTTCTGTTAAATTGACTCTGTATTATTGCCTTCCACGCAGAAACAAATGCGTAATAAGTGCATCAGTATCTAAGTTAGATATGAAATATCAAATCTAGAGAATTGGTTTCATTTTGACAATTTCATATTTCATCGGACTATGCAGCTTTAAGAGATGGAATTTGTAGTGTGCACTGAGATCTATGTATATATTTATATATATATTATTATTTGAGGTATAAGAATTATACAAATATAAATTTGCGGAGGAATAGTTAAGCGTTCCTGATTAATCTGATATTTATTAATATATTACTTCGATGTTTACCCGATTTATTATTATTATTTATTACTATTCTATTTCGAATCCCTTTCCCCTCCCGTTCCGGCATTCCGGCTGGACGATCCTGGCCCTCGTCCGCCGCGTCACGGGTGATCAGACTGCCTGTAGCCCGCAGTCCTTTCTGAATTTTGTAAACACAATGGACATATTTGACTGGGCCCTTCCATGCAAATATCTAAATATTTCTTTACAAATTCCTATTCGACTGTGACCGGAAGTGGGTTTCTATACGTATGATTCAGATGATTCTTGGTGGCCCCATCCACAAGGTCGCATGGTGCATTTCAAAATGGCTGATATGGAAAGGTGGAAAAATTCAGTTGTTTCAGCCAATCAGAGCTGTTCTTTTCAAATGCAAATGGCGCCCCCCCCCCTGCCCTATTGGGGCTGCCATTTGAAGTAGAAAAGATCGGCTCTGATTGGCTGTTTTCCATTGCAAATGGCTGCCCCCTATGAGGCTGCAATTGGCAATTAAAAAGAACAGCTCTGATTGGCTGAAACCACTGAAGCCATTTGACTGGTCCTATTTCCATTCGAAAACCAAGTTCACTGCGCAGGTGGGCGGAGCCTAAAATATGTGGATGGAAAGGTCCCAGTCGAATACGTCCAATGTTTGACAAGACGCGCCACTCCGTACTTTCATAGAGGAATTTCTTAAATAATCATGCAGTGGTGCCATCCCACTGCAAACAAGGTCAACATTAATCGCAATTAAAAAGTTATATTCACACGGTGTATATCTCCCGCTATAATTGTCACTATAATTGAATAACAATTATATAATATTATATAATTGAATAATAATTGATGATAATTGATATAATTTACTATAATTGTCATACATCGTCTTTGATGGTACTTCAGTCAGGGTGGGCTAGGGAACCTGAGCCCTTGTTTCAATGACACATCAGTCAGCCTGGGCTTGGGGACCTGTCCAATTGCCTTGTTTGCCGTTGGGTGGCAGCACTGCATCTGTATTTCACAGGAAAGCGCTGAGTAGCGCGGCACGTCTTGTCGCGCTTTGTCATTCATTGTAGTCTGCACTGACCGCTGAGGCAAGGAGCCACATAGACAGGTAAGTATAGACAGGGTGATTGCATCATGCAGCCTAGATAATCTAATGGTTAGCACACTAGCCCCAGAATGACAATAAGTGTGGGTTCTAAATCTGCTCTAGGCGCAATATGACCCATTTGTATCACCCTTGTGACACTGGTGCTGTGACCAGGATCCTGTACAGGCTACATGCTAATAAGCATTTGATAACTTATGGATGTTCTCTGTGGCGGAGCGGTTAGAGTGTCTGACTTTTTTCATGTCGGACTCCTAATCTGAAGGTCCTTGGTTCGATTCCCCATGCCCCCACCTCTGCCAATTTGGATTTCCACCGCTGTGTATAACTTACAGCGTCATCAAAGGCCGGTTGCTCTTATACCATGTCTATGTGGTGTGGGAGGTTAAAAATCCATTGGGTCGGTAAAAGTGTAGGCTCGGGTTTTCTATCGACAAACTGTCTAATGGTGAAAACAAGTTTATTCAGACTTATCCATAATAGGCAGTATAAATCTTCAAGAATTCTTTTTTTTTTTAAATGGATGTAAAGCGTTTAAAAGACTTATGTTTCCAGGGGGATGAATCTAGTAATCTACTCTGACCTCTCAGGCAAGGAGCCGCATAGACAGGTAGGTGTGGGTAGAGTGATTACATCAGGTAGCCTAGATGGTGTAGTGGATAGTGTAGTAGTCTACCCTGACCTCTCAGGGAAGGAGCCACATAGACAGGTAGGTGTGGGTAGGGTGATTACATCCGTATGATGTAAAGTGTATTATGCGAGTATAAAACCACAGAAGAGAATTATTATTTTGTATTATGGTACCGATTATTCTATGTTGTGCCTCCTTTTCATGATTGACTGGTGGTGCCATCACCAGTCCTCTTCGGCCCTAACAGATGCGAGAAACTTCACGTGCGGCGGATGCGTTGGTTAGTTGCTGGAATTGTACGTCCTGGCAACATCTAAGGTCAAATCAAGAGGAGTACCGACTTGTGACAGTGCACACTCATAGTGACTTTCTAGTACTGCCCCACTGGGAGACCAGGCCACCAGCACCATGACCTCATATCCCACTCAGTCTCATCATCCTGACACTGAGCCAACCATTCCTTGCCCTATCCTAATATTAATAAGGCCGAGCGCCTGGCTAGGAAGTGACACATATCAATTTTTAAGTCATTCATTTGACTCAACCAGGGTTTGAACCCGTGGTTCGAATCCCACGATATACCAAAATCGGAGACAGATGCTGAACACATTTGACTCTCCCGTCTGGTCATATACAGTAAAATCTATCTAAATCGACCAACCATGAGACCGACTTTAAGTGGTCCATTTAGGGAGGTGGTCGGTTTAGAGAGTGGAGGGGTCGGTATAGAGAGCTTTTACTGTATATATATAGTGTGTGTAATGAATGATGCAGGTATAAATGGGAAGAGGTATTTGTTATTTATCTTATATTCTTTATTATGACTACTATGTTGTGGATATTATTGTACACTCATATATGTGATGTTTAACGTATTATGCGAGTATAAAGATATGTAAGGGAATATTACTTATTATTATTATTGTTATCCTCCGTAAGATATGACACTGTACTGGTGGCGCCATCTCGCGCACCTCACCTCCCCCAGGTAGCAACAGAGGAGTATTACATTTTGATGAGCAAGAGCGACGGTCGTGCGAGGTCGGGAGCGAGAGAGTGCCTGCCAGGGTTTGCAGAGTCTGGGGTGGATAGTGGGGGGGGGCCAGGGGGGCCCCCGGAAACATAGGTCTATGCTTATTTTATTCACAAATCACTATTAGACATATATATATATATATAAATACATATATATATATATATATATATATATATATATTATATGCATATAAAGGCCGGTGTTGCGGATTCCGAGGGACACCAGTTTGCCCGGGGCACTTCCATTCAAATGCATTGTCAACGGCCGTGAGCAAATCTTCATACAGAAAAAATCAAATATCTCTAAAATTACACCACCTAGAAACAAATCGCTTCGTACACTTATAGAAAACATCTTTACCATTAAGATTATATTAAATTGATAAGGTTAGGGTTCTTGATTTCTATTAATTTTGAATAAAACTAATGTTTTTCACTGCGCGTACCGTCCAACTCAAGGCATTGTCAATGGCCGTGAGCAATCTTCATACAGAAAATACAGGAAAAGTTAAATATCTCTAAAACGACACCACCTAGAAACAAATCGTTTGGTACACATATAGAAAACATCTTTACCAAAAACATTATATTAAATTTATAAGGTTAGTGACGATGCTGTTCGATTTTGACGCATGCGCAGAAGCAATGTGTCCCTGGCAAACTGATGTCCCTGGCAAACCGCAACACCGGCTAGATTACAAAGAACAAGAAACAAGGAAAGTAGTAGTATGATTTATATATTCTCTGGCTAGGAATATCAGCCTAACCTAATAAAAAGACAAATCCTGGGCAGTGGTAATGGTGACCGACAGCACAAATCCTGCGACGTGAGTGATCTTTTCAGGGTATGCAGGTACCAGGGAGCGCCGGGGGTGGCGCCACCAGTCACGAACATGTGAGGAGGCAGTACAGTATATAGTGTAATAATAATAATAATTAGCACACAATAATAATAATAAGGACTTCATTTTCTTCTGCGCCTTTATACTCGCATAATGCGTTATACATCACATATATATATATGTCATGTATAACGCAGTAAAGCCTCTCTAACCTAATATAGGGGAGTGGTTTATACAGTAACACCTCTCTAACCAACCAACTCCACATATCAACCACTCCCCTATATCGATCGCTTTATTTGGGTCCCAACAATACCATTGTAAGGATATTCTAACTCCCTAAACCGATCACCTCCCTAAATGGACCACATAAAGTTGGTCCCATACTCGGTCGATTTAGAGAGGTTTTACTGTATATGTGTATATATAGACATATATATATATCTATCTATCTATCTTTCTATCTATCCATACATACATATATATATATATATATATATGTATGTATACATACATCCCCGGGGTAGGGTCGATAGTGGAGGGGCTTGTCCACCAAAGTCTGTCAGATGGAGTGTCCCGATACCCGACAAACGCGTCACACTCTCCAGCCATGTCTGGGCTTCTACCACACACAGTTAGGCTCACAGAGGCACTAATCATCCGCTTGGAGAGCTGGTCAGTCTGAATCCCCGCTGGGCTCTGGCAGGAGCCGGGCTAAATGACCATTGGCTATCTAAGTTAGCCCCATCTCCATCCCTATAGGAACTCTTAAGCCGTGTTCACACACACAACTTTAGGCCGAACTAGATAAGACAAACTAGATGAGGCGAACTAGTGTTGTGTCCACACATGCAGTATTCTCGGGGCGGTTTAAGGTGGAAATCGATATCTGCGCATGAGCAAGTCCATACTAACCAGCGCCATTTTCAGTTAGTCGACGTCGGCACGAGAGAGTGTGGATTCGACCTAGATCTGTTTCGACTGAATCGTATTGTTTTGGAACGGTCAAAACTTCTGCTGGGCAGTGAAACCCTAAAAATAAATGATGAAAAAAATATCTGTGCACAGCTAGCAGTTTCATAGAGCAAATTTACCGGAAAGTCAACACACTCAGGTCTCGACTGTGACGTCCTTAATCCACCTCATCTAAACCGCTACCGTCCACACAGGCAATATGGACCGACTTAAGCTAGTTTGGTTCATCTGGACTACCTCGCGAGGTGGTTTACATGAGGCGAACTAGATGAGGCAACTTAGCCTTAAGTCGCCTCAGCATAGCGTCCACACAGCAAATGTGAGGCGACTTAGATGAGGCGAACTAGTTGAGGTGACTTAACGCCTGTGTGTGAACAGGGCTTTAAAAACTCGCTTTGCTACAAATAAATACCCGGAAAACATTGTAAACATTGATCTATAGTTGGCCACTATAATATAGTTGTGTTTTGTTTGTACATTAGTTGTTTAAGCAGGGGAAATTTCAATCGCGGGCGATTGGTCTGCCTCATTCCACTGCTCCTTGCCTTAGCCTAATAATGCCGAGCGCCTGGCTAGGAAGCGACAAGTATCAATTTTTAAGTCATCGGTTTGACTCGACCAGGGTTCGAACCCACGATCTACCAACACGGGAGATGGATGTTCTAACTCATTCGGCCATCCCGTCTGTTAAGTTGTATATATGTACATATGTATATATATATATATAAATATATATATATATATATATGTATGTGTACATTAAACCATTCTAAACCGACTGACCTTGGGACCGACTTTAAGTGGTCCATTTAGGAAGGTGGTCGGTTTAGAGAGATAGTATATGGTTACAATGGTATTGTTGGGACCCAAATAAAGCGATCGATGTAGGGGAGGGGTCGATCTGTGGAGGTGGTCAGTTAGAGAGGTTTTACTGTATGTATAATGTAAAGCTCACACTTAGCAACAGTTTCTGGTTGATACATTGTTTTATTGAATGCACAATGCACAAAGCATCGGGCATTCTCAAACCAACTAGCGCACACACCAGTGGAGAAACGGGAGTGAGACACTGCAATGGTCGCGCGACTCTTGTACTGTGAGTGCAGCGCCATCTGGAGGCGTGAACCCAGACCCTCCAATGATTAGTCCTGAATACACCTGGCGGCAGCACAGTGCATTGCCTTACACCAGGATATAGCTGTGTTATATCCACTATAGCTGTGCTATATCCACTATAGCTGTGCTATATCCATGCTATATTCCAGTGCGCGAGTGAAGTATTCGCGGCACTGGTAGCAGTGGGGGGTGGTGGCGCCACCTGTCCCACTGTGAAGAGGGGGTCACCCATAAAGTAGTTCACAACGTCAGTGTGGCCAATAAGGAATATTCCCTAATGCGCCTTTATACTCGCATATGTTTATACATCACAGACACATATATATATATATATATATATATATATATATATATATATATATATGTGTATATATATATATATATATATATATATATGTGTCTGTGTGTAAGCCACTACAGAATTACTTTTTCCCACAGGGACCTTCACATACACAATATGTATGTATATATATATATCTATATCTATATATATATATATATATGTGTGCTCTATAATCCATTATGGGAATATAAACGGGCCAAAACTAAGAGTGCGACCACCGGGAATCCAAAGGGGCTCAAGACCTATGAAAAGGGAGGCAAGCGGGCCTGCTTCCCCTGGAACAAGGAAGTGGGCTGTGACAGTAAGGAGGGGGACTGTAGCTTCGGGCATTGGTGCAGCAAGTGCGGGAGCCGCAGCCACAAACGCATTAAGTGCACCCGGGACTGACGGTGCACCGGGACGCGCCACACCGGGGACGCGGAGCATGACCCAGATTCGGCCATACCGCGGGGAAAACGGGGGCGCGGGGTGGGGCGCAGCGAGCACTCAAGCAGCCACACAACCCGGCGGTGGACGCGGCCGGGGCAGGGACGGTAGCGGTACTGGGGTTTGGGACACCCAGGCAGACACACAACCCGGCGGTGGACGCAGCTGGGACAGGGACGGTACCGGTCTCCGAGGTACTGGGTGTGAGGCATTACTTGACGGCGCCGGAGGGCGTGGTATGGATGTTTACAGTGGCGCATGTGGGTCAGTGAAGATGCCCGAGCCGCAGGGCTGGCTTCCCGCACGTGGGGAGGTCCCGGATGTAAACAACAACAACACTGTGGTCGCGGCACGCGGGGAGGCCCCGCCCCTGGGTGGGACTGACAACACGGGAGCCCCAGGGGGGGCGGGAGGCTGCCAAGGTGGCGTTACGGAGGGTTGCAGTGGAGCACGGGGGTCAGTGGAGACACCCGTGCCACGGGAGGCCCCGGATGTAAACAACAATAACAACACGCGGGACGGGGTGGACACCCTGATGGCGGCGGCGGGCACCCTGGGGGGGATCCCCGGTGACCAACAAGTGGGGGAGACACCCCACAGAGGCACCCCTGTATGGACGAGCAGGGGGGATGGCCTGGACCCGGGGTGGCTCCACGTCGAGGACGGCACAGGAGATGAGCATGTATTCGACATCACCGTCAGGGAGACGGTTACCGACTGTGTGACCGACTTCCGACTCTGGAGGAGCTGCATGACAGGTTTGTGCAGCTGCACGCACAGCATTGATGGTGTCGTGTCCCAGATGAAGCCATGTAGGGTCTTCACAGAGCTGTTCATGAGGGGTGATACTGACCCCGATGCCGAATATATCATGAAAGGCATCTGCTTCGGCTTCATGGTAATAAACCGGGACTGCGACGCTTGCTATGAGTGCCATCAGGGCGCCGGGGGAGACCGTGAGGACAGAGAGGTCATGTCTGGCAAACTCAGGAAGGAGATCGAGGCAGGGGCTTTGACCAGGGCGGCGGACCGGCCGCTATGTGTGCATAGGCTCTTCTGCATCCCCAAGGATGGAGGGGGGGTGAGGGGCATCGTGGATTGCAGCAGACCAGAGGGGGAGTCAGTCAACAACTACACGGATAGCGTGACGGCCAAATTCTCCTACAATAGTGTCGACGATGTGGCCGCCCTGATGCAAGCCGGAGACTATCTCGCGACCGTGGACATCCGTGATGCTTACCGGGCGGTGAGCATCCACCCACGAGACCGGGACCGCCAGGGCATATTCTGGGACTTCGGGAATGACCCGGTCTTTTTAAGAGATAACAGGCTATGCATGGGGCTGGCCTCCAGCCCTTATGTCTTCAGCAAGCTGTCTGATTTTGTTGTCCGCTGTGCAGTGCGTGAGGGCGTGGGGGAGGTGGTAAATTACCTCGACGACTTCTGTATCGTAGCTCGGGACTTCGACGCGGGCTGTACGGCCCAGGCCACCCTAATGGGGATCCTCCGGAGATTGGGCTTCTACATAAGCTTCCCAAAAGTCACCTCCCCGTCCACCAAAACAAGGTTCCTGGGTATCGACATCGACACCATCGCCCTGGAGATGTCGCTGCCGGAGGACAAGCTGACCAGGATGACCATGGCGCTTCTGGCCCTGGAGGGCCGGAAGAAGGCTAGGAGGATCCAGCTGGAGCGGCTGGCTGGCTTGCTGGCGCACTGTGCGAAGGTGGTCCGGGGAGGCCGCACTTTCTGCAGACGCATGTACGACACGATCAACACAGTGGAAAAACCCCACTTCAAGGTCCGCCTCTCGGGGGGTTTCCATGAGGATAGACGATGGTGGCTGGACTTCTCCAGACGGTTCAATGGGAAGGCAAAAATAATCGGCCGCCATACCCCATACGTCTCGACTTACAGCGACGCCTCCGGGGAGGGGTTCGGGACGATCCATGCCGGCGATTGGAGGATTGGAGCCTTCGGGGAGGGACCAGACGGGAGGATCAGGGATGAGGTGGGCCACCACCACGCCACACCCGATGGGACTTGTAGGGGGGCCCACATAAACGTGCTGGAGATGTGGGCAGCCTTCTGTGCGGCCCAGACCTGGGGCCACCTGTGGAAGGACAGCACGGTGGTCATGGTCACGGACAATGAGACGGTCCGAGCGGCCTTGACCTCGGGTCGGTCCAAATCAAAGGGGGTCATGCACTTCGTGCGCAGGCTGTTCTGGATAGCGGCACAGTACAATTTTGATGTTCAGTCTGTTTATGTAAAGAGTGCTGACAACACGATCTGCGACGCCCTGAGCCGTTGGAGCGCCAGTGACAGTAAGGACCGAATCCGGGTCGCAGACGGAGCACGCAGGCTTTGTTGCAACCACATATTCACCAACTCCCCTGACCCTTCTATTTCCAGTTGTGGAGCTGCGGAGGGAGAAGCTGGCCGTGCAACGCAAGTACTATGCCCCAAACTCCATCACAACACGGGGGGTCCAGGTGAGACGATACCTGGAGTTCATTGAGGAGTTCGGGGGCCACTTTCCCACCACACCGTGCCCTCCGGAACAGACAGCACTGTATGCAGTCTGGCTGGCCAGGACTCTCAAATACACATCGGTGTGCAACTATCTCAGTGGCCTGAACTTCTTCTTGAAGACGGAGGGCGCGGAGCCGATCGACTACAAAAACTTTGAGCTGGCATCCACTTTGAAGGGCATCAAGCGGGAGCGGGGTTGCCATCCCAGGCAGGCGGCCCCCTTACTGCCTGACATGCTTAGGCGAATATTCGCTGCCCTGACCACCTCGGCGGGGCACACCGCCTGGCGGGCGGCCATACTGTGCAGCTTTAGGGCACTACTGAGGAAGTGCCAGGTGACAGCCTCGGACTCGTCACTACTCAGGGGAGACTTTTCCTTTCTTCCATGGGGAATGTTGGTGCGAGTTCGTCGCTCCAAGACGATACAATTCGCGGAGCGGATGCTCGAAATACCTGTGGCTAGGTGCCCGGACCTCTCCCTGTGTGCAGTTTATTGGACTGAGA
Organism: Branchipolynoe longqiensis; assembly: GCA_030323885.1. Classification (NCBI taxonomy): domain Eukaryota; kingdom Metazoa; phylum Annelida; class Polychaeta; order Phyllodocida; family Polynoidae; genus Branchipolynoe; species Branchipolynoe longqiensis. Next base: position 162,143 of record JASIRB010000996.1, on the reverse strand, counting down.
GACACTTCAGGGAGGTCCCAGCTGGGCCTGATGCAATGGCGTTCCGGATCCCCACGCCAGCGGGCGCCACGATGGAACTGCGATACTCGACATACCAAGGGATGCTGAAGCACTTCTGTGGGGTCGCGGGATTGGACGCTGGGGACTACTCATCCCACTCCTTGAGGAGGGGGGGCTGTACCTTCCTATCATTGTGTGGCGCCACCCTGGAAGAGCTCAGGGTGCGCGGTGATTGGGCGAGCGATACCATCTTCGCCTACCTGCAGACGCCATTGAGCGTCCGCATAATGAACGACATTAGGGTTTCCACGGCACTGGCCGGTGCGACTGAGCCGGTATACTGAGACTGTGGGGTTGGGGGGACCATGGGTCTCTTGGCATTTAATATATCTCCGCCAGAGAATATATATCTTCTTCTCAACCACATCAGTCTTATCTTGTTCTGTTTATTGGGGCCAACTGTTTATGTGCTCTATAATCCATTATGGGAATATAAACAAGGACACTACCGATCTTCAGTTCCCTATGTAATAGTTAGCACTTATCCTATCTAGCTGACCCTGTTATTATGACATAGACCACGGTGGCGCCCCCTGTGAGCGGCCCTGTGCACTGTATGCCAGCTGCGCCTGGCCTTAACGCATTCAATTTTTAACTTTAGGTGGGCATTTAATATATCTCCGCCAGAGAATATATATCTTCTTCTCAACCACATCAGTCTTATCTTGTTCTGTTTATTGGGGCCAACTGTTTATATATATATAATGCACACCCTCTGTGCGTACAGCAGGATATACATATATAAACAGTTGGCCCCAATAAACAGAACAAAGAAAAGACTGATGTGGTTGAGAAGAAGATATATATTCTCTGGCGGAGATATATTAAATGCCCACCTAAAGTTAAAATAGAATGCATTAAGGCCAGGCGCAGCTGGCATACAGTGCACAGGGCCGCTCACAGGGGGCGCCACCATGGTCTATATCATAATAACAGGGTCAGCTAGATAGGATAAGTGCTAACTATTACATAGGGAACTGAAGATCGGTAGTGTCCTTGTTTATATTCCCATAATGGATTATAGAGCACATAAATAGACCGGATGCGGAGGCCGAATTGGTAGAGCACGGACCTCGCGTGCGGGCGGTCGAGAGTGTGGTTCCCAGTCGAGTCAAAGCAATGCCTTATCAAATTGATACTTGTCGTTTCGAAGCCTGGCACTCGGCATTAATAGGATAAGGAAAGGACTGGTTAGCTCAGTGTTGGGATAATGTGACTGAGTGAGATATCAGGTCATTATGCTGGTGGCCAGATTTCCCAGTAGGGTTGCACTTTAAAGTCACCATGGGTGCCCACTGTCACAACGTGGTACCCATACTGATATGACCTTAGATGTTGCCAGGACGTAACATTCTGACAACCAACCAACCAAACAATCTTGTTAGGCTAATTGCGCTACATTTCCTTATTAATTTAATTCAGGGATGAAAGATCTCTGCGATTGCCGGGATTTTTCAATCCCGCAGCACCATTGACCAGCCTATACTAATATGTGATGCAAATGCTGCAGCACTATCAGCGTATACTAATAATACATGCTTCAAACGCCGCAGCACTATACCAATATATATGAAACTTTACTTCCAGAAATCTTCCGCGATTCCCTGACACTGATAAGCCTATGGGAGAATATCCGCATTTCCGCTTTTTTTCCCGGAGACCACTTTCATCCCTGATTTATTGATTAATATCACTAACACAGGCGAAGACATAGTCTACATTACACCAGATACTATCGCTTCTATGTATGTTCACCAGCATTCCACCTTCAGACACCTCACCAGCAAAGTGCTGACTGTGGTCACACACACCCTTGCCTCCTTAGTAACCATAGTAACCGCCGCCAATTCAATGACCCGCCGCTGTATGCATATAGCAGGACCTCTCCAACTCGTGGCGCCACCTGTCTCGCCATGTAAGCACTACTTTGAGCACTTCTCTCTTTCTCTCTTTCTCTCTTTCTCTCTTTCTCTCTTTCTCTCTTTCTCTCTTTCTCTCTTTGTCTCTTTCTCTCTTTCTCTCTACCCATCCTGATATGGCCTTGGATGTTGCAGGCCGTAAAACAGCAACAATCAAATTCTCTTTCTCTCTCTGTCTCTCTCTGTCTCTCTCTGTCTAGCTCAATAGAATAAATATTGTTATTCAGCGGAACTTTAATGAACACACCCATCAGATACCGCCCAACCTCCCACCAAGACCCACAGAGAAACCAATGATGGCCTCAGGGTGCTCATTTATAAGCCTTTTCTTTATTTTATTTTTAAAGTTTAGTGTTCTGTTTTTTGTGTGCATTTAAAAAAAAGAACGAATAATAGCTGTTTTTGTTGTGTATATATTTTTTTTTTAATTAAAAAAAAAAAAAGATTAATGTGTGTGTGCCGCCCCTCCCCCCCCCCACACACCCTCCCCCTCCCATCATTTGAGTGCCTTGCATGGGACAAGATGGTGAAGGCCTGTTTTGGTGGTAATATCGTTCAAACAAAGCATCCATTCAGACTGCACAGCGCGTGACAGCAGGCGGGAATTATAATGGGGGCGCCGCAAAAAGAGGGTGGGGAGGGGAGAGGGGCTGGGGGGAGGTGTCCCCCTAACACCCCTTTCCAACTGACGTGGGGTTGATAATGGTCCTTTCATTCCTGGTATCTCAGACCCACTTGTGCGTGCAACCGCACACCTACATATTAATCAATCATATATATATATATATATATATATATATATATATATATATATATCTGGAACCACTCATTTGGCTGTGTATATATATATATATATACATACATATATACATATATATGTATATATATACACATACATATATACATATATACATATATACATATATACATATATACATATATACATATATACATATATACATATATACATATATACATATATACATATATACATATATACATATATACATATATACATATATAGATACATACAGTAAAACCTCTCTAAATCTACTGACTATGGGACCGACTTGAAGTGGTCCATTTAGGGAGGTGATCGGTTTAGGAGTTTGTGTGTGAATAATTACGTAATCTCTGGGGGGGGGGGTTTAAGTTGGCATAATACACCCCCACCAGTTAAGCTAGTGACATCTATCGCCAGAATCTGGAACCACTCATTTGGCTGTAAAATGTACAGCCGATGCCGATATTCTCAACAAATATCAATAATTCCCTCAAATAAGTATGCTTTTTCACGATAATGTAATAAGAGTTGTCTTCAAAATAATCTTACCTGACATATTATCGATTGGCAGCTCCTTTTTCCAAGTGATTTGCTAATATAATCATTCAAATGTGGCGGCCTCTGTTTCTGGATTCGCTGTACAAATAGATGGCGCTTCATCAATCCGGATTTCCACTCGGGGAAAGTTCCAGAATATAGTGTATCCAGATTCTGTTGATAGATGTCACTAGTTTAACTGGTGGGGTGGGGTCTATTAGTGTAAATTTATCTCTCAACCGAATCCATAATCCAATCATGTTTCTTTAAAGAGAAGCAGCAGAAAAGCAAAAAAAACTAATTATGTTGGGTATTTTTTGCCTCAGTTAAAGTTGCAGAGTCCAATGGTTTTAAGTTTCTGCCATTCTCTGAGATATATATATATATAAATTAATTGTTATAACCTACCTTATTTTAGTTTGAAGTAACTGTCATTTTAAATGGCTAAGTTTTGAGATATTTGGAGTGTAAATATGCTAAATTAGTTTTGGCAAACACGCCAAAACTCTGACACCATAACGCTAATAGAATTGTCCGTATATTACGTTGATCGTTATAATCTACATCAGTTTCTTGACTCAGTATTCCCTTCTATGTTGCAACAAGGGCAGACTAAGTGCATCAGTATCTAAGTTAGGTATGTAGAATCAAATCTAGATAATTGTTTTCGGTTTTGAAAATGTGATGCTTCATCGGACTTAGATAAAAGATTCACCCGGTACTTGTAGTACACAGGTGAAGAGCGACCTTATATAAATACGGGCGAAAATAGCATTAGTATGGAACGAGAAGTAGCATGCCTGGCACCAGTGTCAAATGGTTACTTATATTGGCACAGAGTTGGTGAAATGGGAGAGAATGCAAAATACAAGATGGCGGCCGCAGAACGCTGTCGATTTCACTTTTAAATCTTATTAAACTAGATATTATATTATATTTTTTAACTCAAAGGTAACGGGCTATCAATAAGACATATGTAAAGAAAAATTGTTGCTTCTTAGATTGTGAAATTAGGCTCTCAAGTCATTAACCCGCTTTTTCGACCGCTTTTATATAGGGTTGGTATTCACCCATGTACTGCGAGTACCGGGTGAATCCTTTATCTACACCGGACTATGCAGCTTTAATTTGTCATAATTAGGGTTAAGTTTTATCTCTCAAACCGAATCCAATTCATTTCATTTGTTTAAAAACAAGCATCAGGTAAGCACAAACTTAATAACAAGACAATTATGTTGGGGATTTGGGGGTTTTCTCCCCTTTTTTTAAGCATGGCACAAGTAATGTGTCCTTTTTCCCCAGCAGGCTTTGGAAGCCCAGTTACTCTCTGTAGGATGCTGACGTCACACATTGGTTGTGGCGTCCCCTGGCGGCAGTTCGCGGTTTAACGGTAGGGGGCGTGCTGGTGGTGACGGGGGTGGGGGTGGGGGTGGGGGTGGGGGTGGTTTGGGGGGCAGGGAAAGGGCACCTAAAATACTACCTGTCGTTATCATACATCCTGCTTACCGATGCCCCGGACCGAAAACCTAATCCGTCTCCAGTAGGGGGAGCCACTACAATATACAGTAAAACCTCTCTAACCAACCACATCCACAGATCGACCACTCCCCTACATCGATCACTTCATTTGGTTCCCAAACAATCGGCCATATAATACCATTGTAACGATTTATAAAAAATTCCCTAAACCGATCACCTCCCATAATGGATACATCCTGATATGACCTTAGATATTGCTAGGACGTAAAACAACAACAAACAAAGAAACCCACCCTGAATGGACCATTTAAAGTCGGTTCCATGGTCGGTCGATTTCGAGAGGTTTTACTGTATCTCTCTCAATTTTGTTTATACACATTGTGGCTGGTCGAGAGTGCATACATACATCCTCACTTACATACATACTTATATACATACATACATACATCCTTATATAGATACATACATCCTTACATACATACATCCTTACATACATACATACACACATCCTTACATACATACATACATACGTACATACATACATACATACATATCAGGGGCGTAGCTAGATAAAAGATTCACCTGGTACTTGTAGTACACGGGTGAAGACCAGCCTTATATAAATACGGGCGAAAATAGCCTTAGTATGGAACATGACCTAGAAACTGTGGCTCCAGTATCAAATGGCTACTTATATCGGCACAGATTTGGTGAAATGGGAGAGAATGCAAAAAGACAAGATGGCGGCCGTAGAACGCCGTCGATTTCACTTTTAAATCTTATTAAACTATATATTATATTATATTTTTCAACTCAAAGGTAGCGGGCTATCAATAAGATATATGTAAAGAATAATTGTTGCTTCTTAGATTGTAAAATTAGGCTCTCAATTCTTTGACCCGCATTTTCGCCAGCTTTTACATAAGGTTAGTTTGCACCCCTACTGCAGCAGTACGGGGTGAATATTGTATCTAGGGCGTAGCTAGACCTTCAACGATGTGTTCTCCTAATTTCGGCAGGGGGTTGAGGGGGCCGCTTAAGCTCAAGCTGGCGGATTTTACACATTTTAGACTGAGTTTTCGACACTCCAGACTACTACATGCCTCCTCTCTCTTTCTCTCTCTCTTTATTATTTTTTAATTATATATATTTTTGACAAAACGATGTGGACGTTTTTGGTGTACGGGCATATGCCTAGCTACGCCCCTGCATATATACATACATACAAAGCCCATGTTATTGGTCTAGCCTCTCTATTTGGGGACGGGTGGTGGTGGGTCGGGGGTTGGTAAATTGTTTAGTAAGCCACACTCGCTGAAAGGTCATCAACAGGGGGGGGGGGGGGGGGGGGGGCAATAATGGGGGTGTTCAGGGAGTACAGGTACGTGCACTCTCCATATAGGGTATTCACGTGACGTCATCAACCGGATGTGTGGCCATTGTGGCGATATCAAACAGTAAACAACCCGTAGAGTTTGCTGGTACGCGCAGTGCAAAACGTTAGTTTTATTAAAGATTAATAGAAATGCAGAACCCTAACCATATCAATTTAATATAATCATTTTGTTAAATATGTTTTCTATGTGTATTCCAATCAGTTTGTTTCTAGGTGGCGTGGTTTTAGAAATATTTAACTTTTTCTGTATGAAGATTGCTCACTGCCATTGACAATGCATTGAGTTAGCCGGTATGCGCAGTGCAAAACGTTAGTTTTATTAAAAATTAATAGAAATGCAGAACCCTAACCATATCAATTTAATATAATCATTTTGTTAAACATGTTTGTTATGTGTATTCCGATCAGGTTGTTTCTAGGTTGTGTGGTTTTAGAGATATTTAGCTTTTTATGTATGAAGATTGCTCACTGCCATTGACAATGCATTGAGTTTGCCGGTACGCGTAGTGCAAAACGTCTATTTTATTCAAAATTAATAGAAATCCAGAACCCTAACCTTATCACTTTAATATAATCTTTTTGGTAAACATGTTTTCTATATGTGTTCCAAGCGATTTGTTTCTAGGTGGTGTGGTTTTAGAGATATTTCACTTTTTCTGTCTGAAGTTTGCCCACGATCATTGACAATCCCTTGAGTTTGCCGGTATGCGCAGTGCAAAACGTCTATTTTATTCAAAATTAATAGAAATCCAGAACCCTACCCTTATCAATTTAATATAATCTTTTTGGTAAACATGTTTTCTATATGTGCACCAAGCGATTTGTTCCTAGGTGGTGTGGTTTTAGAGATATTTCACTTTTTCTGTATGAAGATTGCTCACTGCCATTGACAATGCATTGAGTTTGTTGGGTTTGTTATTGTGGTTGTATCTCCACAATAGCCGCACTTCCGTTTAGCGTGACATCAGTCTATACCCTATATACGGCAGCGATCTTACTCGCTAACACCCTGTTGTATTTATACATATCAGTACAAGAACGATGTATGGAGATTGTCACACTTTGCCTGTAGACTAAGAATCAGGACTGACAGGGTTGACATTGTCTAACAAATGACTCCTGAAATACGCCATTATATTTATGCATACAAGAACTCTGTATGGAGAGTGTCACAGGTTGTTATATTGTTATATTTACCCCTGTTATATTAACACATAGCTGTGTGGGAACTCTGTATGGAGAGTGTCACACTTTGTTATATTGTTATATTTACCCCTGTTATATTTACACATAGCTGTGTGGGAACTCTGTATGGAGAGTGTCACACTTTGTTATATTGTTATATTTACCCCTGTTATATTTACACATAGCTATATGGGAACTCTGTATGGAGAGTGTCACAGGTTGTTATATTGTTATATTTACCGCTGTTATATTTACACATAGCTGTGTGGGAACTCTGTATGGAGAGTGTCACACTTTGTTATATTGTTATATTTACACATAGCTATATGGGAACTCTGTATGGAGAGTGTCACACGTTGTTATATTGTTATATTTACCCCTGTTATATTTACACATAGCTATATGGGAACTCTGTATGGAGAGTGTCACACTTTGTTATATTGTTATATTTACCCCTGTTATATTTACACATAGCTATATGGGAACTCTGTATGGAGAGTATCACACTTTGTTATATTGTTATATTTACCGCTGTTATATTTACACATAGCTATATGGGAACTCTGTATGGAGAGTGTCACACATTGTTATATTGTTATATTTACCCCTGTTATATTAACACATAGCTGTGTGGGAACTCTGTATGGAGAGTGTCACACATTGTTATATTGTTATATTTACCCCTGTTATATTTACACATAGCTGTGTGGGAACTCTGTATGGAGAGTGTCACACTTTGTTATATTGTTATATTTACCCCTGTTATGTTTACACATAGCTGTGTGGGAACTCTGTATGGAGAGTGTCACACATTGTTATATTGTTATATTTACCTCTGTTATATTTACACATAGCAGTATGGGAACTCTGTATGGAGAGTGTCACACATTGTTATATTGTTATATTTACCTCTGTTATATTTACACATAGCTGTGTGGGAACTCTGTATGGAGAGTGTCACGGGTTGTTATATTGTTAAATTTACCCCTCTTATATTTACAAATGGCAGTAAAAGAACTCTGTATGGAGAGTGTCACACTTTACATGCAGACTGTTGACTAAGGGTCGGGATTGACAGGGTTGACATTGTGTAACAAATGACTCCTGAAACATGCCGCTATTTTTCCACATAGCAGTATGGGAACTCTGTATGGAGAGTGTCACAGGTTGTTATATTGTTAAATTTACCCCTCTTATATTTACAAATGGCAGTAAAAGAACTCTGTATGGAGAGTGTCACACGTTGTTATATTGTTAAATTTACCCCTCTTATATTTACAAATAGCAGGACAAGAACTCTGTATGGAGAGTCTCACACTTTATGTGCAGACTGTTGACTTATGGGGCTGTCACACTACAACGTTTCTCCCGGCGACCCGTCAGCGTTGAAAATAAAATCTTGCGCGTCGAGAAACGTCAAACTTTTCGGCGGTTTGGGGGAAAAGATCGGCGTCAGCGCGGCGCGCTATGCGCGCGCGGCCAACGTGTGTCGACGCGCTGGGGAAAAAAATAAAAGTTTGGCGTGACGTCTTCATTTAACCTTAAATGTTGCTAGGGCGTAAAACAAAAACGGCCCAGTTTGCCGCAACGTGTGAGCAACGACCCTCCCGCGCGCGCGCCGTCTTCCTAGCATTCCCATAACGTTATTCCGGCGCGTCCAACGCAGTGCGACGCGCGCCTAACGTCCTTACCCATATATTTGCGCGCGTTGTCGATCGCTGGTTTTTTTTGACAAGCTTAAAACCTTGGGCGACCGGCAACCCGCACCGACGTTGTCCGCCGACCATCAACGTCAAGCATAATGTACCGACCTGTACCGACGCGCGCATAACGCGCCCCCAGCGCGTCTCGATATTTCACTAATTATCGCCCAAAATCAACACACGTCGACGGGTCGCCGGTAAGAAGCGTCGTAGTGTGACAGCCCCATAAGGATCGGGATTGACAGGGTTGACATTGTCTAACAAATGACTCCTGAAATACGCCGTTATATTTATGCATAAAAAAACTCTGTATGGAGAGTGTCACAGGTTGTTATATTGTTAAATTTACCCCTCTTATATTTACAAATAGCAGTACAAGAACTCTGTATGGAGAGTGTCACACTTTATGTGCGGACTGTTGACTAAGGATCGCGATTGATGGGGTTGACATTGTTTCACAAATGACTCCTGAAACACGCTGTTATATTTACACATAGTAGTATGGGAACTCTGTATGGAGAGTGTCACACATTGTTATATTGTTAAATTTACCCCAGTTATATTAACACATAGCAGTATGAAAACTCTATATTGAGAGAAATGTGACACTCTTCTGAGTGTTCTCCCAACCCCATTTCCTCTTTGTCTTGCAGCCATCCTGGTTAAAGTTAGCACAGACCAATGGTTTTGAGATTCCGTCAATTTTCTGACATAAATATATCAGGTTAACTATATTATTATCTACTTGCTTTAATTTTCAGTAATTTTGATCTTAAATGGCTAAATTTAGAGGTATTTGAAATGCAAACGCACAAAATTAATTTTAGCATGCATGCCAAAACTCTTGACACCAGAGATTTCAGCAGAAACAGGTTCTATTAAATTGTCTCCGTAGTCCCTTCTATGTGGCAACAAATGTTTAATAAGTGCACCAGTGTCTAAATTAAATATACAGTAAAACCTCTCTAAATCGACCGACTAGGGAGCGACTTTATACCCCTGTCACACTATGACGTTTCTCTCCAACGCGCGTCGACGTGTGTCAGTTTTTGGCGAAACGTCGGGAAACGTTGGGAAATGTTAGGGGGACATTATGCGAACGTCGGTACACATCGGTACACTATCCTGGACGTTGACAGTCGCCGGAGGACGGCAGCACGCGTAGTTGGTCGCTCAATGTTTTAAGCATGTCAAAAAACCGCAACGATCCACAACGCGCATCACCGCGCGGGTTCCAATATTATGGCGACGTCAGCAGGATGTCGGCAGTGCTGGAATAACAATATGCGAATGCTAGGCAGTCACCGCACGCGCGTGACCATCATTCTTACACGTTGTGCCAAACTGTTCCTTTGTTGTTTGACATCCTAGCTACATCTAAGGTCATATGAAGACGTCGCACCACAATTTTTTTTTTTTTTTTCCTCACGCATCGACACCCGTTGGCCGCATGCAAATAAGGCGCCGCACTGATGCCAAACTTTTTCCCCAAACCGCCGAAAAGTTGGACGTGTCTCAACGCGTAGAAGATATTTTGCGCACTGATGGCGCGCCGGAGAGAAGCATCATAGTGTGACAGGGCCATTAAGTTTATCTGGTCCATTTAGGTCGGTGGTCGGTTTAGAGAGTTAGAATATCCTTACAATGGTATTTTTGGGACCCAAATAAAGCGATCGATATAGGGGAGTGGTCGATCTGTGGATGGGTCGGTATTGAGAGGTTTTACGGTTTTGAAAAGTTGATGCTTCATGGGACTATGCAGCTTCAAAATTATTCACTGTAAACCGAGATTTGTTCGGCTTCTTTTTGCGGTTTTTTTTTCTACACTCACAACTAACAAGAAAACACATTGCAAAACACACAAAAAGCCCTCACCTCTGCTAGCATGTGCTTGTGGTGTGAGGCACTCGGTGCGCCAACTGTCAACACCCAAAGTGCCCCAGACAACAGAGCCCCCCCCCCCCTCCCCCCACCTCTCTGACATTGTTTGTAAATCGAGGTCGCCGAGTTTTGGACTGCGGCCTCGTTTTGAAAACATGTTGGTTGGTTGTTGGAGTTTTACGTCCTGGCAACATCTAAAGTCATATCAAGATGGGTACCGACTTGTGACAGTGCACACTCATGGTGAATGTATAGTGCTGCCCGCCACTGGAAGACTAGGCCCCACTGGGGCAGCACTATAAAGTTGCCATTAGTGTGCACTGTCAGAAGTCGGTACCCGTCCTGATATGACCGTAGATTTTTTGTTCAGGTGTTTTTATTCCTCTGAATAACATGTCAGTGCTAATGCACTGGTCTTCCAGCCCTAATGACAATTGCCGCCAAACAGTGAACAAATCTACAACAATATAGATAGATAGTTACAAGAAAATAAGCAAAGCATCGGTACATGAATGACGGGTAAAGAACAAGATAAAGGATGTTGCTAGGACGTAAAACTCCAACAACCAAACCAGACCAGCACGCACATCTTTCAAGGCAACTGAAATCAATTGTGTGTTTGTTTGTTGTTGTTTTACATCCTAGCAACATCTAAGGTCATATCAGGACGGGTACCAACTTGTGACAGTGCACACTCATGGCGACTTTATAGTGATGCCCCACTGGAAGATCAGGCTGCCAGCACCATGACCTGATATCACACTCAGTCACATTATCCTGACCCTGACTCACATTATCAAACCCTGGTCGAGTCAAACGATCTACCAACACAGGAGACGGACGCTCTAACTCATTCGGCCATCCCGTCTGGTCAATTGAAATCAACATGTGGGGTGCATTTCCTTGGCTAGTTAGTGCTTGCCAGTAGTAGTAACGGTGCTGCTGTAAAATTGGCTGGCGATTTGATATTGTGGCAAGTAGAGTGTGATTACTCTTTGATGTGTTTATTTTACCCCTGGCGGTGAGTGCCGCCCCTTGGGACCGGGAGGGGGGAGTGGTGAGGCGGGGGTAGGTGTGGACGGGAGTATGAGGGGGTGGGGAGTGGGAGGGTGAGGGTGAGGAGGGTAGGGGTAGGGGGTGGAGGGGAAGGGGTAGTGGTGATGGAAGGGGTGGAGTTGAGGGGGTGGAGGGGGAGTGGGGTGGTGTTGAGAGTTGGGGAGGGGGGTGGGGTGGGGTGGAGGGGAGGGGTGGGGGAGTGGGGTGGAGGGGAGGGGTGGGGGAGTGGGGTGGAGGGGAGGGGTGGGGGAGTGGGGGGGGGGGGTAGAGGGAGGGGGGGGGGGGGTAGAGGGAGGGGGCGGTGTAGAGGGGGCGGTGTAGAGGGCGAGTGGGGGTTGATAGGGAGTGGGGGTGGAGGGGAGGGGATGGGGGAGGGGGTAGGGCGGAGGGGATGGGGTTGGAGGGGGCGGGGTAGGAGGCTAGTGGGGGGTTGATGGGGAGTGGGGGGTGGAGTGGAGGGGATGGGGGAGGAGGTGGGTATGGAGGGGGGGGGGGGAGGAGGGTGTCGACTGACGGTTGTTTCCTGCTGACCTCAGCACTTCCGCCTTTCTCTGTAAGATATAATCCCAAGGTATTTAGCTTTATGTCGGCAAAAGTGTGGTACATTGTTATTGGAGTTGTTCTTTGGAGGATACCTTGTTGCAATAGATATAATTCCTGCCAATATCACTCGACCTGCTATATATATATATATTTATATGAAGAGTTCAGGCGCAAAACCACGTAAACACCAATCCAAATATGGAGATAAACATTGGAATCAAACCCTCAAAAACTTCTTTTTTTTTCTCTTTTTTTAAAAATATTCCTTCTCTTTTGTCCATTGGTCCATAACCATGTGACCATATGAAAAGTGGAATTAGTGAGAATTACAATTAATTTCAGGTAAAAATATGTTATGTAAACTACATTTTTGGGTTGGCGTTTACCTGGTTTTGCACCTGAAATCTTCATATATATAACCTATATATCTAGCACTTCATTATTACCTGAATGAAGGCAATATCTATCTATCTATCTATCTATATATATATATATATTTATATATATATATATATATATGTCTGTGTGTACATCTACCTAGATGCCCACGCACATAAATAGCATACATACATGTGTATACATACATAGATGCATACGTACATACATATACGCGCACATACATACATGGGATATTCTCTAAAACTGGGCACCAAAGTGTGATATGGAAACCAAAAGTGAAAACCTTCCAAATAATAGCAACAATCCTTCCAAATAATAGCCTAATCCAATGTCCTATGAAGGTTTGCATGTTGTGCATATGTCAGAGTTGGAAAAAATTAGTTTCACTTTTTGAATTAGATCTTATACAAATTGAGCAATACATTAATATCACTCGTGTAACATGAAAATCGAAGACACATCCTCATTTTAGCATATACAACATAGTCAAACAAGATATTATTGATTACTGTTAAACAGACAAGGTTATGACCTACAAGAAAAAAATTGAAAAATAAGTTGAAAAAAAGTTTGGCTACATGTATAGTGTCAATGTGTAAATTTTCACGCAAATTTTAGCGCAAAATCATACAATTATAATTTTGATATCTTATGTGGGATAAATTCAATACATGTAGAAATGCTAACATACGTAATAGACAGAGGGTACAATAATTATTTGACTTGCTATCAATAAAACAAAGAGTTAATTATCAGCATCGTAACGTGGAAACCAAAATTGTGGTGCCCAGTTTTTGAGAATAACCTACATACATATATACATATATATGTAGGCCTAAGTATGTACATGCGCACATGCATACACACATACATACACACAGCTTGCTTTTGCGGTGGTTCGTAACCTTACAACGGTTACCAGCTGCAGAACTGCAGCAATATAGAAAGGCCCTGATAAATCGGTCCAATCTTTGGTTGAAGATTAATCTTCAGGTGTGACGGTTGTAGAAGCTGAGGATGTCTTTACAACATTCAAAACGGCGAAGCATTAGGTGGCCCTGAATCAATCCGGTCCGGCGGTAGCAGAGCACTCATATCCAGTAACAGCAGCAAGGGTTCAGGAGGAAGGGACGGGTAAAGGTGGGTCCAGCAGGTTCCAGCAACAAGAACAAAACGAGAGCAATGATAAGGTGCAGGGCCCCACCCGAGCAAACAACTCCCTTGATCAGGGGGAGAAGTAAGCCCGGGAGAAAAAGAAAAGGGTAGAGTATAGGAAAGAGAAATGAGGAGAGTTGAGTCAAAGGACCGTGTCTATTTGCTCTATGGTGACCACCGTGTCTATTTGCTCTATGGTGACCAGCCGGCGAGCCAAAGACACAGACAGACTAAGAATAGAAAGTGAAATGCTGGTGGGCTCTGCCTCCTGGAACTCTTTTCAGACATAATCAAGGAGGAGCAAGGCCAGCTGAGAGGAGATAGCGGGAGGTGTGGACGAAGTGTGGTCCGGATAGCAAGTGGACACACACAGCCATATCGGGAGTCCCCCCACCCCCACCCCCTCACACACACCACACCTGAAGCCAACCCACTTCACACACACACTAACACGCACAGTTATGTACTGGCAATTGGCATACACACATGCACAACACACACGCGCATGCACGTAAACGCACATACTGCACACACCATACCCACCACTGCCCCCACCGGGTGCGGTGGCCCAAACAGTAGAGTGCTTGCCTCGTGTGCGGGACGTCGGGAGTTTGATTCCCGGTTGAGTCAAACCACTGACTTATAAAATGTATACTTGTCGGTTTCCTAGCTTGGCGCTTGGCATTATTAGGATAGGTCAAGGACTGGTTAGCTCAGTGTCAGGATAATGTGACTGAGTGGGATATCGGGTCATGGTGCTGGTGGTCTGATTTGCCACTGTGCACTGTCAGAAGTCGGTACTGGTCCTGATATGACTCTAGTTGTTGCCAGGATCTAAAACTCAAACAACCAACCAACCAACCAGTACCCCCAAAGGCCGACAATCTCCAAGCACATGCCACGATCTCCACCCACCATGTCACAATCTCCAAGCATAATGCCACAATCTCCACCCACCACATCACACTCTCCAAGCATCACACCGCAATCTCCACCCACCATGTCACAATCTCCAAGCATAAGGCCACAATCTCCACCCACCATGTCACAATCTCCAAGCATCACACCACAATCTCCACCCACCATGTCACAATCTCCAAGCATAAGGCCACAATCTCCACCCACCACATCACAATCTCCAAGCATAACACCACAATCTCCACCCACCATGTCACAATCTCCAAGCATCACACCATAATCTCCACCAACCACGTCACAATCTCCAAGCATAAGGCCACAATCTCCACCAACCACGTCACAATCTCCAAGCATAAGGCCACAATCTCCACCCACCACATCACAATCTCCAAGCATAACGTCACAATCTCCACCCACCACATCACAATCTCCTAGCATCATGCCACAATCTCCACCCACCACATCACACTCTCCAAGCATAATGCCACAATCTCCACCCATCACACCACAATCTCCAAGCATCATGCCACAATCTCCACCCACAACACCACAATCTACACCCACTATGCCACAATCTCCAAGCACCACACCAGCAGTCGAGCATGTTACCCTTTCAGAGCACGGGCCTAATTGTTTTAGGTCATTACCAAATTAAGGTCAGGCGCATAGGTCAGGAGGGGTCATGTGAAGGGTTGTCGATAGGGGGCGCCTCAGTTCCAGCACTGCCCTAACTAAGTATGTGCCACTACTCACACCTGCCCATTGAATTCGAACCATGTCAATTACCCGAAGAGTAGATGTTGCCAGGAGGTAAAACCCCCAAAACCGACCAAATACCCGAAGTAGGTTCAGTCAACTGTCGAAGAAGAACTCAATCTGAGTCTGGTGATGCTGCAACCACACACCCTTCCCGACATGACCTTGGATGTTGTCAGTACGGAAAACTCCAACAACAAACCAATTGGCGGAAGTGGTTTCAGTCAACTGTCGAAGAACAAGTCAATATGTGTCTGGTGACGCTGCAAACACACACCCGTCCTGACATGACCTTAGATGTTGCCAGGACGTAAAACGCCAACAAGCAAGCACACATTGCGCACGCATCCTGCATGCACTGTGTACACACAAAGACACACTTACACACAAAGACACATAAAGACCATTTAGTGCTGCAGATTTGCAGTCTTCAGCACACCAATGCGACTGAAAACTCCCCCAAAAAAACACCATAAAGACATAAAGACACGCAAAGTTACGCAAAGACACCGAAGACATACTAAAAGTTTGATTTATTTAACCACACCTCTAGAGCACATTGATTTTTACCATCGGCTATTGGACGTCAAGCATATGGTCATTCTGACAGATTTCTTTGGAGGAAACCTGTTGCCAGCACATAGGCTACTCTTTCCGATAAGCAGCAAGGGGTCTTTTATATGCACTTTCCCACAGACCGGACAGCACGTATGACAGCCTTTGATGAACTAGTTGTGGACCACTGGTTGCTGAAGACATACTAATGCTAGGTACACACCTACCGTTTTTCCGCACCCACCTACCGTATTCGATCTAAAATTGCCCAAAAGTCTTGAGGTTTGCACTCCCCTAGCACACCTACCGATTGCGATTCGCGACTTAAAACTCAATTTTAGGGCTAAAAGTGCTTCCTTACGATTGCGATTCGCGATTCGAAAAATGAATCGGCCCGTTTTCAGTTTTAAGCGGGTCGGGTCGGGTCGGGTCGGGAGTTTTAGTGCGCGAGTCATAAACGGTAGGTGTGTACCTAGCATTAGACACACAAGGACAAATAAAGACGCATTGAGACACACAAAGACATTGAGACACACAAGCAGTTCCTTAAAGCTGCATAGCCCGATTAAGGCATCACATTTTCAGAACTTGTTTTTTGTTTGTTTGTTGTTGTTTTACATTCTAGCAACAGCTAAGGTCATATCAGGACGGGTACCGACTTGTGACAGGGCGCACTCATGGCGACTTTATAGTGCTGCCCCACTGGGATACCAGGCCGCCATGTAAAACTGACTCTGGCTATGGCTCTAATGCCTGGTGCACACCTACCGTATAGGATTCGCGCACTAAAACTCGCGACTCGACCCGACCCGCTTAAAACTGAAAACGGGCTGATTCATTTTTCGAATCGCGAATCGCAATCGTAATCGGCCGGTTTTAGCCCTAAAACTGAGGTTTTATGCGCGAATCGCAATCGCTAGGTGTGCGCGGGGAGCGCACACCTAGCGATTTTTGTGTGCGAAACGGGCAGTTTTAGATCGTATACGGTAGGTGGGTGCGCACAAATGGTAGGTGTGTACCAGGCATAAGACTAGTCTGAGTGCCTAGATTTGTCTAAATCTAAATGCACATGGGATAAGATGTGCTGATTAGATTGATGTAAATGCAAAGCTGGAAAAAAGATTAACATCCTAATTTATTATATATTTTTATTTGGTATTCTATGTTTCAAACAAGAGCTGTGATGAGCTGAAACTAGCACATTTCATAGCTGCACCCAGTGTATTAGCATTTGCCATGTGCTTCACGCAGGTTTGTTTTTCTTCCACAGATCCCACAATGCACCCGGCCGCTGGAATGACAAACTAGTCTATTTAATGGAACCTGTTACTAGTGTTAGTGTTGAGCCTATGACGTCAGAGTTTTGATGTGCTTGCCAAAATTAAATTAGCATGATTTCAGTTCAGATATCTCCAAAGGTTAGCCATTTAAAGTAAAAGTTACTTCAAAGCAAGGTACAAATAGATTATATCGATGAATCTAAATGTACTTATCCCAGAAAATAGCCAAAAATCTCAAATATATGCGGCTTTACGAGAATCACAAACACAAATAAATAGTTAAAGTTGCATAGTCCGATGGTTTTGAGTTTCTGAAATTTTCTGAGATAAATACATCAGGTTGATCGTTATTATGTACCTTACTTTAGCTTGAAGTAACTTTTATTTTAAGTGGCTAACTTTTGAGATATTTGAAGTGGAACCATGCCAAATTAATTTTGGCAAGCTTGTCAAAACTCTGACCCCATAGGCTTCTGCAGTAACATGATCTATTCAATTGCCTCGGTATTCCTTTCTGTCTGGTGACAAATGTTTAATAAGTGCACCAGTATCTAATGACCCTGTCACACTAGAACGTAATGACGTCAGCGTAGGGAGAACGTGAAGAACGTTGAACTTCTCGGCGTAGTATGCAAATTTGGGCAGAAGTTGAACGTGGATGCAACGTAGTGGACGAGAACGTAACGTCGGTAAAGCGTAGTGATACCGTCATTCAACGAGAGAGGACAACGTCACTACGTTCACGGAACGTTATGAACGTTATTCCATCGCCAGAAGAACGTTACGTGACGTTAGCCACGTCATGATACGTTGAACGTACGTTGAATGCACGTTCTCCTGACGTTCTCCTGACGTTCTCCTGACGTTCTCCTGACGTTCCCATTAAGCCTCGTAGGCATTTGCAGTCGGTTTAATGTGGGTCAACGTAGTGGAACGTAGTGGAACGTAGTTGAACGTAGTGAGCAGCGTTGGAATAACGTCCGTTTAACGTCATTGACGTTCACTGAACGTGAACAGAACGTACGGCGAACGTAAACCCTTACGTTCGAGCTACGTGGAAAGTTTTGAACATGTCCAAAACATTGACGTAACTCGACGTAACACGACGTAATGTGACGTAGCTCGACGTCATTCTAACGTCATTATGACGTCATCATGACGTAACCCAACGTAATGACGAAAAATGACCACGTTAGGCTCACGTTGGCTCGTTACGTCGTAGTGTGACAGGGGTATAAGTTAGATATGTAGAATCAAATTTAGATAATTGTTTTGGTTTTGAAAATTTGATATTTTCATCGGTCTATGCAGCTTTAGAGTATTGCGAAGAATTCAAAATGCTCTTTCGCTGGTTTCGGTGTCGCAATTTAAAAGGTTACCCGGTTTTAAAAAAAGGGCCTTTTCACAATGCGCATGTGCATGCATTTCTTCCTGATTGAGATTTTACCCATGTTTAATAACTTGTTAACAGTTAAAGCCCCGTTTTAAACCGGGTACCCTTTCAAACTGCGACACCGGCGTTCATTGAGGGCGGACTTTCGCCGCGTGCCCTTTGAACTTTGACCTCGCCTTGACCTGTGTGTGAGACGCTGTGTCTCCGCCAGATCGGGTGTCAGTGCAGAGGTAGGCTTGTGCGCATGCGCCACGGTAGACGGTAGTTGGGGCGTACAAACACACCCCTGGGGTGATGTTTGAGGTGGGGGGGGGGGGGGGCGGGGTAGGGGGCGGGGGCGGTGGGGGGGGGGGGGGGGGGGTAGGAAGCGCGGAGAAACCGACTGCACAGAATTTGTAGGAATACTCCTAATTTTGTCTACTCTCTTCCGATATTACGTTTGTTTTGTTTGTTTGTTGTTTCTTTTACATCCTAGCAACAGCTAAGGTCATATCAGGACGGGTACCGACTTGTGACAGTGCGCACTCATGGCTAACTTTATAGTGCTGCCCCACTGGGACACCAGGCCACCATCACCATGACCTGATATCCCACTCAGTCACATTATCCTTACACTAAGCCAACCAGTCTTTGACCTATCCTAATAATGCCAAGCGCCTGGCTAGGAAGTGACAAGTATCAATTTTTAAGTCATTGGTTTGACTCGACCAGGGTTCTAACCCACGATCCCGTGGTCTATCAACATGGTAGCCTGACTCTCTAACTCATTCGGCCATCCCGTCTGGTCTTACGATTCCATGTGCAAATCCCCCGATTTTCACTCTCCGCCACCTAAAGAAAAATCAGCTAATACGGAAGGCAAAATCGGCTACATACAGCAGCTTAAACTTTAAAGACATCAGCAGCTCAAGGCGGCAAGCGGAGCCTAGAAAATGACACATAGACTCATGGTGGGATACATGGTAAAACTTGTATGAAAAAGTACATAATATAATTATATATATTATATATAATCTATTATATACATATAAACGCTCGGAGAATTATTTATTATTTATTTGTTCGATTTGGCTTGAATTGAATATTAGCCAATCGCCGTCGTCCGCCTCTGGTTGCTTCCTTTGGCCCCGGCGCTTGCTCTCGAGACGGTCAAATCGTCACTTGCCGCCAGTTTTTTGCTTTTGAATTAGGTAGGGCCTTTATCGCTCAGCCCGGAGTCGAATAAACGATCCAACCCAATCTGCTGGTCTCCTTTCATTCGTAGGGAAGTCTTATACATATGATTATGCTATGTCATGGTATATGTCCGATTGTCGTGACACATGGTTGCGGCACAAAAACTTATCTTATCTTCTTAATCAAATGTTTACATCTTTCTATTTTTTGTCACACAATGTTTTCATCTCTGGCGGCGGGAGTGGGGGGGGGGGGGGAAGGGGGAGGTGGAGGTGGGTGCGACAGAGCGTTGCCTGATCTTGTGCTGGGCGGGTAGGATTTGAAATCAGCACCCCCCCCCCACACACACACAAACTTCTCCACACCACCACCACCACCACTAGTGGCATATGTCCTTTGTCTCTGGCCACATCGTAGAAATAAATATGGGAATGGAACCTTCAATGGTGAACCATCAAAGCATGGGAGAATGCGTAAGGGTGACGAGGTGGTCACGTGAGTGGGGTCTCTTTTATGTGATACTACTGATTCTACTTATAGCGAATATAGCGATATAGCGAATAGTAGACAGGAAGTGTGAACACTTATTTGTCTCTCTCTTTTTTTGTTGTTGCTACATTAGTTGTCCCAAGCAGGGGAAATCCCAGTCACAGCCGACTGGTCTTCCCCACTCCACTGCTGGTCGATAGAAAGCCCGAGCCTACACTTTTACCGACCCAAGGGATTTTTAACCTCCCACACCACATAGACATTGTATGAGAGCAACGCGTCTTTGATGACGCTGTAAGTTATACACAGTGGTGCAAATCCAAATTGGCAGAGCTGGGGGGACGGGGAATCGAACCGCTGACCCTCAGATTAGGAGTCTGACCTAGAAAAAAGTCAGACACTCTAACCACTCCGCCACCGAGTACTTATATTACTAGGAGGCTGTTCTCTGTGCGGAGTGGTCAGAGTGTCTGACTTTTTTCTAGGTCAGATGCCTGATCTGAGGGTTGGTGGTTCGAGTCCCCAAGCCCCCCACCCCCCACCCCCCCACCCCTGCCAATTTGGATTTCCACTGCTGTGTATAACTTACAGTGTCATCAAAGGCCGGTTGCTCTCATACCATGTCTATGTGGTGTGGGAGGTTAAAAATCCCTTGGGTCGGTAAAAGTGTAGGCTCGGGCTTTCTATCGACAAACTGGCCACAGCAGGAGCGTCCACATCGCGGCCCTGGGAATCAGCTATCTGATTGCAAATCCTGCTACCACCATCCACCACCGAGAACACGTCCTACGAATAAAGATCATACCTCTGCTCGAAAATCCCTTGGGATAAATGGTGGAAGGACACGATGAAGAAGACTAGGAGGCTATGGGTATTTAGATAACCCTGTGTGTAAGGTGGACAGTTGGGTGTCATTGATATATGATTAATAAACAACGCCTGCCTCTACAAGACAAGCCCAACAACAACACAAATGAGACACTTATCCAAGTACGTAAATATACACCACACGACCATACAACCACACAGCCACACAACCACACAATGAATACATTAGAGAAAATAGTTCTCAAATAATAAATATCACTACATGCTATCATTTTGGCTTCCAGTTCAAAGGCACGAGAGAGAGAGAGGGAGAGGGGGAGAGAGGGAGAGAGGGAGAGAGGGAGAGAAAGACAAAGAGAGAGAGGGAGAAAGAGAGAGAGAGGGAGAGAAAGAGAGGGATATAGAGAAAGAGAGAGAGAGGGTGAGAGAAAGAGAGAGAAAGAGAGAGGGAGAGAAAGAGAGAGGGAACGAAAGAGAGAGAGAAAGAGAGGGAGAGAGAGAAAGAAAGAAAGAGAGAGGAGAGAGAAAGAGAGAGAAAGAGAGAGAAAGAGAGGAAGAAAGAGAAAGAGAGCGAGAAAGAGAGAGAGGGAGAGAAAGGGAGATAGAAAAAGAGATGGAGATGGAGAGAGAGAAAGAGATAGCGAGAGAGAAACAGGGATTTATATTAATTAATTATTCCAAATCCATTATTCAAAGGAGCCTTCTGTGATAGGTTGATGAACAAGTTTCAAACTGGTTCTCGATTGCTTTTGGCTTCTTGTTTATAGGTGGCTCTTTTTATTAGTTTTTTTATTAGTGTTTTTGGTTGTTTTGTGTGGGTTTTTTTTTTAACAAAGCAAGCCGCAGTTAATTGAACCATATCTTTTTTGTATAGACTTTACCCGGTAAGCCTTACTTCAAACTACTTAAAGCTACATGAAAGCATGAACATTTCAAATCCAAGACAAGGATCTAGATTTTATTCTACAGATCTAACTTAGATACTGATGCACTTATTAAGGATTTGTCGCCTCATAGAAGGGAAAACTGAGTCAATTTAATAGAACCTGTTACTGCAGAAGCCTCTGGTGTCAGAG
This sequence comes from Branchipolynoe longqiensis, assembly GCA_030323885.1. Classification (NCBI taxonomy): domain Eukaryota; kingdom Metazoa; phylum Annelida; class Polychaeta; order Phyllodocida; family Polynoidae; genus Branchipolynoe; species Branchipolynoe longqiensis. The sequence goes on along the minus strand of JASIRB010000996.1, from coordinate 139,575 downwards.
TTTTGTCATCCTTGCTGAAACTAATTTGACACATTTGGACGGATACCGACTTGTTAGTATGCGCACTCATGGCGACTTTATAGTGCTGCTCCACTGGAGCTCCACCCCACTCCTACAACACTACGTTAAAAGCTTAAATCTGCATAATCTGATGAAATATCAAATTTTCAAAACCAAACCAATTATCTAGATTTGATTTTACATATCTAACTTAAATACTGATGCACTTATTAAACATTTGTTTCTGCGTAGAATTGAATACTGAGTCAATTTAACAGAACCCGTTACTGCAGAAATCTATGGTGTCAGAGTTATGGCAAGCTTGCCAAAACTAATTTTCCATGTTTGCACTCAAAATATTTCAAAAGTTTACCATTTAAAATAAAAGTAACTTTGAACTAATGTAAAGTAGATACTAGTGATCGATCTAATATATTTATCTCAGAAAAAATACAGAAATTCAAAACCATCGGACTATGCAACTTTAAGAACGGACACTATGTGACAATCTTTTTCTCGTAGTCTTATAATATACTCTTATACTATATACTATATATAAATCGTGGGCAGAGTGAGTGGGCGCCACCAGACAAGTTACAGCGTTTGAAGGCAGGGGGCGACACAATCGGCCCGGTTGCATAATATTCATAGATGAACACTTTAATAACAGATCAGTAGAGTAGATAAGTTAGAATATAATAAGGCGTGAAGCCTTCCGATTAATTATACTTGTATAATGCTTATACATCACATACCCTGTGTGACTCTTGAATATAGATTATGCAGTGTGGGTGGTGTGTGTGTATATATATATATATATATATAAAGAGAAGGTAATTGAGAATGGTTTGGGACAACAAAAAAAGCAGTATGTGACATTTGATTCGACACTAACCTAGTCCATCATGTAAGATCATCCCGACAGCTCACGCCCACACACGCCCACACACAGTCAACCGGACGTGGTGGTCTAATCGGTAGAGCGGAGCCTTCCAGTGCGGAAGGTCGGGAGTTTGAGTCCCAGCTGAGTGAAACCGATGAATTATACAATTTATACTTGTCACTTCCTAGCTTGGCGCTCGGCATTAATAGGATAGGGCAAGGACTGGTTGGCTCAGTGTCAGGATAATGTGACTGAGTGGGATATCGGGTCATGGTGTCGGTGGCCTGGTCGACTAGTGGGTCATTGCCATGACTATGCAGTGTCACAAGTCAGTACCCATCCTGACATGAGCTTAGATGTTGCCAGGACGTAAAACTCCAACAAAGAAAGCTCTGGTGTGCTCCTTAGCGACCATTCCTTTACTGACAATGCAGAGAGACCCCCTGCTGCTCTTTGGAAAGAGTGGCCTATCTGACGGCAGCGGTTTTCCTCCAAAGAAATATGTCAGAATGACCATATGTTTGACGTCCAATAGCTAATAATACAAAAATCAATGAATTCTAGAGGCGTCATTAAAGCTGCATAGTCCGATGAAATATCAAATTTTCAAAACCAAACCAATTATCTAGATTTGATTCGACATATGAAGAGTTCAGGCGCAAAACCATGTAAACGCCGATCTAAAAATGGAGATAAAACTGTAGTGGTCTGCACTGACCTCTCAGGCAAGGAACCACATAGACAGGTAGGCGTGGGGAGTGTGTTGATATCAGGGAGCCTAGGTGGTGTAATGGTTAGCACACTGGCCCGGAATGCAAAGAGATGTGGGTTCGAGTCCCGCTCTAGGCGCAGTATTTCCCATTTTCATCACCCCCACGACACTGGTGCCGTGACCAGGATCCTGTACAAGCTACCTGCTGTATAGTTGTTGAACCTACCCTGTGTATGTGTAAGTGCATTGCCTGTATGTATGTAATTGTAAGCATTAAAAGACTTACAATTCCAGGGGGACGAGTGTAGTGGTCTGCACTGACCTCTCAGGCAAGGAGCCGGATAGACAGGTAGGCGTGGGTAGTGTGTTGATATCAGGGAGCCTAGGTGATGTAATGGTTAGCACACTGGCCCGGAGTGCAAAGAGATGTGGGTTCGAGTCCCGCTCTAGGCGCAATATTTCCCATTTTCATCACCCCCCACGACAAAACATTGGAATCAAACCATAAAAAATTTTTTTTTTTAATATTCCTTCTTTTTTGTTCATTGCTCCATAAGCATGTGATTATAGGAAAAGCGGAATTAGTGAGAATTAAAATTATTGTCAGGTACAAATGTTTTATTTAAACCACATTTTTGGATTGGCGTTTATGTGGTTTTGCACCCGAACTCTTCATATCTAACTTAGATACTGATGCACTTATTAAGCATTTGTTTCTGCGTAGAAGGCAATACTGAGTCAACTTAACAGAACCTGTTACTCCTGAAGTCTATGGTGCCAGAATTTTGGCAAGCTTGCCAAAAACTAATTTTCCATGTTTGCACTCAAAATATCTCAAAAGTTTACCATCTAAAATAAAAGTAACTTTAAACTAATGTAAAGTAGATACTAGTGATCGATCTGATATATTTATCTCAGAAAAAATACAGAAATTCAAAGCCATCGGACTATGCAACTTTAAATAAAATAAGTTTTACTTTGACCCCGTGGCACGCTCCGCTACCACCCTGCACTCGCCAACCCTCGATACCTGTAAATACACACTTGTCCTGAGGCTATTGAAGGTGTTTATTGTCATTCTGAGTGTCCCCGGTAGTGAGTCCAAATAACTCAGACACACTGCTGCAATAATTCTAACAGTATTCTACAGTTTTCTATCTATCACTGCTTACGTCTATCTATCCACATATACCTACAGGGACCAGACAGGATGGACGAATGAGTTGAGCATCCGTCTCCTGTTTTGGGAGATCGGGGGATCTGAACCCATAGGTTCATGGGGTCGAACTCTGGTCGAGTCAAACCAGACTTAAAAATTTATACTTGTCGCTTCCTTTGTTTAACGTTCCCCCCAGCACAACAAGTAGATATCGGCTATTGCTGGGCTTGTCGCTTCCTAGCCTGGCATTCGGCATTATTAGGATAGCACAAGGACTGGTTGGCTCAGTGTCAGAATAATGTGACTGAATGGGATATCAGGTTATGGTGCTGGCAGCCTGGTCTCCCAGTGGGGCAGCACTATAAAGTCGCCATCAGTGTGCACTGTCACAAGTCGGTACCCATCCTGATATGACATTAGATGTTGCAAGGATGTAAAATAACTACAACAAAAAATATACCTACAGAGAAACCCTGCTAATTAGACCCACCAGTATAGCGGCCAGATAAGCATATTGCACAATCCCCCTCAAACTGGTGCATAAACGTTGTAATGTCATTTATGGGGCTGTCACACTACGACGCTTCTTACCGGCGACCCATCGACGTGTGTTGATTTTGGGCGATAATTAGTGAAATATCGAGATGCGCTGGGGGCGCGTAATGCGCGCGTCGGTACAGGTCGGTACATTATGCTTGACGTTGATGGTCGGCGGACAACGTCGGCGCGCGTTGCCGGTCGCCCAAGGTTTTAAGCTTGTCAAAAAAAAACAGCGATCGACAACGCGCGCAAATATATGGGTAAGGACGTTAGGCGTGCGTCGCGCTGCGTTGGACGCGCCGGAATAACGTTATGGGAACGCTAGGAAGACGGCGCGCGCGCGGGAGGGTCGTTGCTCACACGTTGCGGCAAACTGGGCCGTTTTTGTTTTACGCCCTAGCAACATTTAAGGTTAAATGAAGACGTCGCGCCAAACTTTTTTTTTTTTCCCCCAGCGCGTCGACACACGTTGGCCGCGCGCGCATAACGCGCCGCGCTGACGCCGATCTTTTCCCCCAAACCGCCGATAAGTTTGACGTTTCTCGACGCGCCCGCAAGATTTTATTTTCAACGCTGACGGGTCGCCGGGAAAAACGTCGTAGTGTGACAGCCCCATAAGTGACGAACGACTGCATACGTTGACGTCTAGTTACTCAGTGGTTTATTCAGCCCTGCGCTTCACTACACTGGTCCCTCGGGTCGGCCCACTGGTCCCCGCCGCCAAGCCGCAGTACAATACATAACAAACGTAAGACTACTTAAACTTTAAAGTTGCATAGACCGATGATTTTGAATTTCTGCCATTTTTTTCTGAGATAAATATATTAATTTAATTTGTATAATCTACATTACTTTAGTTTGAAGCATCTGCACTAAACAAAACGTTCTATACTCTGCAGTAGAAGGACACAGATATTACCTTCATGGCAATAAATACCTCAACAGAAATGTGTCGTCTTACTTTACAAATCCATTAAGGTTGCATTGTCCGATGGTTTTAAGTTTCTGTCATTTTCTGAGATAAATACATTAGGTTGATCGTTATAATGTACCTTACTTTACTTTGAAGGAGGTTTTATTTTAAATGGCTAACTTTTGATATATTTGAAGTGCAAACATGCCAAATTAATTTGGGAAAGCACGCCAAAACTTTGACAGCATAGGCTTTTGCAGAAACAGGTTCTCTTAAATGTGCTCGGTGTTCCATTCTATGTGGTGACAAATGCTTGATAAATGCACTAGTATCTAAGTTGAATATGCATAATCAAATCTAAATCACTGTTTTGGTTTTTGAAAACTTGATGTTTTCATCGGACTATGCAGCTTTAAATGACTATATAAAAGGAGTACAGTAAAACCTCTCTATACCGAACCCCACAGATCGACCACTCCCCTATATCGATCGCTTTATTTACCGAACACTCTCTATACCGAACCCCACAGATCGACCACTCCCCTATATCGATCGCTTTATTTACCCAACAATATCTTTGTAACCATATTCTTACTCCATAAACCGACCACCTCTCTAAATGGACCACTTAAAGTAGGTCCCAAGGTCGGTCGATGTAGAGAGGTGTTACTGTATTTTGTAAATTTAAGCGAACCTGTCACTGCTGAAACCTATTCTGTCTGACATTTAAGCATGATATCATTTTAACTATCTCGAAACTCAACCTTTTAAAATAAGTCATATCAAATTTAACTAAAATACATTGTACCGACCACATACATATAGACAGACAGACACCTTAACTTCCATGTTATTCACTGCAGAGTGGGCATTCTCTTCTATATATATATATATATATATATATATAAGGTGGTTGCCGTTATTTATATCCACATAATAAATTATATAGTGCACATACACACACACATATATATATATAAAGTGTGTGCATTTGTATCAGGTAAAGTTATGTTCATAAGTATAGTAATCTACCAGTAGGATACGATCTTAAGTATCACTGAATAATTACTATGATTATGTACTCCTTTGAAGTTTGATCAGATGTAATGACTTTGTCCTACTCATCCTGGACCGCCGCCTCTCTCCCGCCCTCCCTCCCTCCATTCCTCCTCCCTCTCTCCTTCCCTCTCTCCCTATCTCCCTCTCTCCCTCCCTCCCCCCTCTCTCTCTCCCTCCCTCCCTCCCCCTCTCTCCCCCTCCCTCCCCTCTCTCTCTCCCTCCCTCCCTCCCTCCCTCCATTCTCTCTCCCTTCTCCCCCCTCCCTCCCTCCCTGGTAATAACGGTAATATATCTTAATTAATATATATAATGGAAACAATTCCCTTCGTATTTTTATACACGCATAATACCTTATACATCACATATAGTATATATATATATATATATATATATATATATATATATATATGTACATACTTATATATATATATATATATATATATATATATAATCCGAATGCGCGTCGTTGGTCTGTCTCCCTCCCTCCCCTCGCCCTCCCTTCCCCCTCCCCTCCCCCTCCCCTCCCTCCTCCCCTCCCCCCCTTCTCTGCCCCCCCCCCCACCACCTCTCGCTGCTCCCCCTGGTGTTCGTTTCGGGTGACAGTGATGGCTGCGCCCGATAAGCCTGAGTTACGGCGACTCGTGTGGCGCCCCCTGACGGGCTCTGTGGTGATTAGATGAGTGGAAGAGTACGTCACAGTGTGCTACCTCAGCGGGTCGGTTTACTAAACAATCAGCCTGTTAGTGTTAGTGTTACCTTCACCTGGCTTACAACCACACATCAAAAGACAGGATAGCCGAGTGAGTTGAGTGTCCGTCTCCCGTTTTGGTAGATCGTAGGATTCGGGTTCGAATCCTGGTCGAGTCAAACCAATGAGTTAACAATTTATACTTGTCGCTTCCTAGCCAGGCGATCGGCATTTTTAGGACAGGGCAAGGACTGGTTGGTTCAGTGTCAGTCAGTCACTCACTCAGTCACTAAGTCAGTCAGTCACCCACTCTCTGAGTCAGTCAGTCAGTTAGTCAGGCACTGAGTCAGTCACTGAGTCAGTCAGTCACTGAGTCAGTCAGTCACTGGGTCAGTCACTGAGTCAGTCAGTCAGTCAATGAGTCAGTCACTGAGTCAGTCAGTCAGTCACTGAGTCAGTCAGTCAATGAGTCAGTCACTGAGTCAATCAGTCACTGAGTCAGTCAGTCACTCACTGAGTCAGTCAGTCAGTCAGTCACTGAGTCAGTCAGTCAGTCACTGAGTTAGTCAGTCAGTCACTGAGTCAGTCAGTCAGTCACTCACTCTCTGAGTCAGTCAGTGAGTCAGTCACTGAGTCAGTCAGTCAGTCAGTCACTGAGTCAGTGAATCATGAGTCAGTCAGTCACTGAGTCAGTCAGTCAGTCACTGACTCAGTCAGTCAGTCAGTCACTGAATCTGTCACTGAGTCAGTCAGTCACTGAGTCAGTCAGTCAGTCAGTCACTGAGTCTGTCACTGAGTCAGTCAGTCAGTCACTGAGTTAGTCAGTCCGAGCCTCGTAAACCCAAATCAGAAGGTCCGGTGCGATGACCTGGGTAACAAATGGCGGAATGGCGTGAAATGGTCGCCGGGGGACGCTGTGCAACATTACAAACCGGCCCCGTGCCCTTTGGTCCAGGCGCCATGGGCGTGTTGTACTAACACGGTGGCCGAATGGGTAGAGCGCGAGCTTCGCGTGCGGAAGGTCGGGAGTTCGGTTCCCGGCCGAATCAAACCAAAGACTTACAAAATTGATACCTGTCACTTCCTAGCTTGGTGCTCGGCATTAATAGTATAGGGCAAGTACTGGGTAGCTCAGTGTCAGGATAATGTGACTGAGTGGGATATCGGGTCATGGTGCCGGCAGTGGGCCTGGTTTCCCAGTGAGGCAGCACTATAAACTCGCCATGAGGGTGCACTGTAATAAGTCGGTACCCGTCCTGATGACCTTAGATGTTGCCTGGATGTAAGACTCCAACAACTAACCAACATATGGACGTCCGGCCGACAGTGCCGATCGAAAGTGGAAAGTGACCAGTGTACGCCGATGGCGCCAGTGAGAAAAGTGCGAACTAAGCACATACATATAGGCCCGTTTATACTTTTTGAAGGTGTGTGACAGCACTAAACAGTGTTAGGCGGTGCAACACGGTGCAAGCCAATGCTCCCCTCTAGACTTTTACGCCAATGCTTGACGGAATTAGACGGCGCAACACAGCGCAAGCGTTGGCCAGAGTTCAATCAAGTTGAACTTTCAAGGCGTCAAAGCATTCAGACTTTCACGGCGACGTCCCACTCGTAGCACTTCTCACTGTTTTGTGCCATCACATGGCACTAACCGCCGAAAAGTTGACGGCCTCACACACCATCAAAAGTATAAACAGGCCTTATGTGTTTACGTAGCTCTATTACTGAAAGGCTTAGTCTTGAAGATTTATGCTGCCTATCATGGATAAGTCTGAATAGACTTGTTTTCACCATTAGACAGTTTGTCGATAGAAAGCCTGAGTCTACACTTTTACTGACCCAAGGGATTTTTAACCTCCCACGCCACATAGACATGGTATGAGAGCAACTGGCCTTTGATGTGCGCTGTAAGTTATACACAGCGGTGGAAATCCAAATTGGCAGAGGTGGGGGCACGGGGAATCGAACCACCAACCTGACTCTAACCACTCCGCCACAGATCTATATTTTTTAGCGAAGATATCCTTCTTTATTTTCCCATAATGTCATCAGAGAACACAACTATAACATACACTATATAATATATAATATATGAATTGGTTTACAATTATATGCTGCTATAAAACAATGAAATATGTATATGTGAATGTACATATATACATACAGTCTACTCTGTCAATAATAGCCTCTGTCAATAACGAATCTCTGTCAATAACGGCAAAAAGTGCTGATCCCATCACAGCACCCCTTTAATTTAATAGCATTGCCTCTGTGTCTAACGGACAACTGTCTTATGCGGACAACGAACCATATTGTCACCGATTTGATCAATATGCTCTGTCAATAATGACATGCCATATAGTTATAATATAGTAGAAATGACTAATTGTACAAATGACCAATTGTACAAATGACAAATTGTAGAAATGACAAATTGTGTAAGTGATGAATAGTCATCATCATCATCATGCTGTCGGTCGCGATGCGACAAAGACTGCTTTCATTACTTGACTGCCGCTCTCCATTTAGCTCTCTGCTGTGAGAGTTGCATCCATGAGTCGGTCTTAATGTCTCTCAGCTTCAGGTTTCTCTTGATGGTATCTTTGAACCGGAGACGGGGGCGCCCTCTCTTTCTGTAGCCAAAAGACAGTTGAGAATAGAGGATCTGCTTTGGTAGCCTGTCTGATGGCATCCTCATGAGGTGTCCAGTCCACCGGAGATTCTTTTTGATCAGAAGAGGGCAGCCCCATCCGTTCGAGTAGAAATGACTAATTGCACAAATGACAAATTGTACAAATGACTTTGTAAGGACCATCCTAGTCAGTCAAACATAAAAGAAAAACCTTGGTTTCAACCCATTCCGTCAGTCAGTCTCTGCCTATAACAGATCTCTCTCTATAACGGCATATTGCTCCAGTCCCATGGGTGTCAGTAATAGACAAAGTAGACTGTATGTACATGCATGCACCTACATACATACGTACATACACACATACATACTTACACACCCATGTATACCAATTCGGCCCCGTCCTGATATGACCTTAGATGTTGCCAGGACGTAAAACTCCAACAACCAAACAACCAACCAATTCAGCCACCGCGCCTTGTCTGAGTTCGACGACCCTGCGCCATGATTGGAACGTCACCGTCAGGGCTTGTGACGTGTTGTTGTGACGTATGAAGACGTCACTGCGGCGGTGATGGACATGTAACCTCGTCATGTGGCGCCTGACGGTTAGGGGCGCCCCCTGGTGGGGCGGGGTTAAGTGCGTCCACAGGGTTGGGGGACACCATCAACCCGCAGGTCATAGAGGCACAGATGGCATCTGGGTGGGAAATAGGCAATTTTGGGGGGTTTGTCTAGTGTCAGTTATGTGCTCATATATATATCGTGGGGGTGATGAAAATGGGAAATATTGTGCCAGAGCGAGACTCGAACCCACATCTCTTTGCATTCCGGGCCAGTGTGCTAACCATTACACCACCTAGGCTCCCTGATGTCACCACACTACCCATGCCTACCTGTCTATGCGGCTCCTTGTCTGAGAGCTCAGTGCAGACTACTACACTAACCATTACACCACCTAGGCTCCCTGATGTCACCACACTACCCATGCCTACCTGTCTATGTGGCTCCTTGCCTGAGAGGTCAGTGCTGACTACTACACTAACCATTACACCACCTAGGCTCCCTGATATCATGTCACTACCCACGCCTACCTGTCTATGTGGTTACTTGCCTGAGAGGTCAGTGCAGACTACTACACTCGTCCCCTTGGAATTGTAAGTCTTTTAATGCTTACAATTACATGCATACAGGCAATGCACTTACATGTAAGCTCACACTTAACAACAGTTGGTGGCTGATACATAGTAAGTTATAGTTGTGTTCTGTGATAAAACTAATTTCAAACCAACTAGGGCACACACTGGTGGTGAAATGGGGAGTGAGGCAGCGCAAAGGTCGCAGGACTCTTGTACTAAGCTTGCAGTGCTGTCTGGAGGCGCAAACTGGTTAGCCCGGTATACCATGGGCGGCAGCACAATGCATCACCTTACACCAGGATATAGCTGCGCTATATCCTAGCTATACAGACACAGGGCAGGTTCAATACCCATACAGCATTTAGATTGTACAGGATCCTGGACATGGCACAGGTGTCGTGGGGGGGGTGATGAAAATGAGAAATATTGTGCCTCCTCCTAGAGTGGGACTTGACCCTACATCTTTTTGCATTCCGAACAAGACGGGATGGCCGAATGAGTTAGAGCGTCCGTCTCCGTGTTGGTAGACCATGGTATCGTGGGTTCGAACCCTGGTCGAGTCAAACCAATGACTTAAAAATTGATACTTGTTGCTTCCTAGCCAGGCGCTCGGCATTATTAGGATAGGGCAAGGACTGGTTGGCTCAGTGTCAGGATAATGTGACTGAGTGGGATATAGGGTCATGGTGCTGGTGGCCTGGTATCCCAGTGGGGCAGCACTATAAAGTTACCATGAGTGCGCACTGTCACAAGTCGGTACCCATCCTGATATGACCTTAGATGTTGCTAGGGCGTAAAACAACAACAAACAAACAGAATTTGTGCATTCCGGGCCAGTGTGCTAACCATTATGCCACCTAGGATCCCTGATGTCACCACAATACCCATGCCTACCTGTCTATGGGGCTCCTTGCCTGAGAGGTCAGCGCACACTACTAGTACTACTAGTATATATATATATATATATATATATATATATATACTGTCACAGGCAGCTCTGGTTAATCCGACATATGTTAATCCGACAATGTTGCTTACCGACCCGATTTCAGGTGTAATGGATTTCCCCAATGTTAATCAATGCTAATTACTCTGTTTAATCTGACACTCGCTCTCCGACACTGGAATGGACATAGTAGCAACTTTTTACGGTCTTTTTACAAACGGAATGGACGGGCTAGAATGGAATGGTGCTCCAGAACTTTGAGCATGCCCAACATTTTCTTGCAGCCACATTTGTACCCCAACCACAGCACGTTTTAGAACGTGGTCGGACGTTTTGACAACTAGTTTGGTGTGACGGGAGTGTAACACACACGAGACAGTCCACACTGTTTACAATAACTTATAAAAGTTTAATAGTCCGATGGCTTCAGGTATTATGGCGTTTATTTAAAGTTGCATAGTCCGATGGTTTTGAATTTCTGTATTTCTTATGAGATAAATATATTAGATCGATCACTAGTATCTACTTTACATTAGTTCAAAGTTACTTTTATTTTAAATGGTAAACTTTTGAGATATTTGGGTGCAAACATGGAAAATTAGTTTTGGCAAGCTTGCCAAAACTCTGACACCATAGACTTCTGCAGTAACAGGTTCTGTTAAATTGACTCAGTATTGCCTTCTACGCAGAAACAAATGTTTAATAAGTGCATCAGTATCTAAGTTGGATATGTGAAATCAAATCTAGATAATTGGTTTGGTTTTGAAAATTTGATATTTCATCGGACTATGCAGCTTTAATTAATTGTGTTGATATAAAGACACTAGATTGATTGTGATAATCGACTTTACATTTGTTGGACGTAACTTTTCTTTTAAATGGTTAAAGCTGCATAGTCCGATAAAAGCATAAAATTGTCAAAACCAAAACAATTACCTAGATTCTAACCTCCATATCTAAAGGCCCTGTCACACTACGACATGACGACGTCAGCGTAGGGAGAATGTGAAAAACGTCGAACTTCTCGGCGTAGTATGCAAATTTGGGCACAAGTTGAACGTGGATGCCGCTTAGTTGACGAGAGCATAACGTCGGTAAAGCGTAGTGATATCGTCATTCAACGAGAGAGGACAATGTAATTACGCTCACGGTACGTTATGAATGTTATTCCATCACCAGAACTACGTTGCTTTACGTTATGTGACGTTACATACGTCATGGCACGGTGGCGAAATGCTGAACGTACGTTGGATGTACGTTTGGCATATGTTCTCCTGACGTTCTCCTGACGTTCCCATTACGCCGCGTGGACGTTTCCACCGGCGTTACTGTGGGTCGACGTAGTGGAACGTAATAGAACGTAGTGAGCAGCGTTTGACTAATGTCCGTTTAATGTCATTGATGTTCACCGAACATGTACAGAACGTATGGCGAACGTAAAGCCTTACGTTCGAGTCACATCAAAAGTTTTGAACAGGTTCAAAACCTTGACGTGCGCCGACGTAACACGACGTAACATGACGTAGCTCGACGTCAGTCTAACATCATTCTGACGTCATCATAACATAACCCAACGTACGTCAACGTAATGACGAAAAGTGCCCACGTCAGGCTTACGTTGGCTCGTTACGTCATAGTGTGACAGGGGTATAACTTAGATAATGATGCACTTATTAAACATTTGTTGCCACGCAGAAGGGAATGCTGAGTCGATTAAATATAACTCTTACTGCTGAAGCCAATGGTGTCAGAGTTTTGGCATGCTTGCCAAAATTAATTTAGAAAGTTTGTACTTCAAATATCTCCTAAGTTAGCCATTTAAAGTTGCATAGGCCGATGGTTTTGAATTTCTGCCATTTTTCTGAGATAAATATATTTAATCGCTTGTTATAACCGACCTTACTTTCGATTGAAGTAACTTTCATTTTGAATGGCCAACTTTTGACATATTTGAAGTGGAAACATCCTAAATTGATTTTGACAAGCATGCCAACACTCTCTTCATAGGCTTATGCAGTAACAGGTTTGGTTAAATTGACTCAGTATACCCTTCTATGTGGCAACAAATGCTTAATAAGTGCACCAGTATCTAAGTTAGATATGTAGAATAAAATCTAGGTGAATGTTTTTGTTTTTAAAATTTGATGCTTCATCGGACTATGCAGCTTTAAAATGAAAGTTTTTGCGTCAAACTAAAGCAAGGTAGATTATATCCATCACCCTAATATATTTATCTCAGAAAATAGACAGAAACTCAAAACCATCGGATTATGCAACTTTAAATTTGGAGATATTTGAAGTGAAAACATACCAAATTAATTGTGAAAGCATGTCAAAATTCTGGCAACATTGTATAAAGGCTAGGGCTCCAATTTCTGGCTGTGTAGACAGGCTATAGTGAAATCAATACAGACAAAGAGAAAGGAAGAGTATAAAGTGTAAAGAAGGAGAGAGAGTCAAGCCCTCTCGTTTATTATTTATATGGTTACATGGGTTCATTGTAGAGTATCACCCCATCCCTTTCCCCCAATGGGAAACAAACATTCTTGGCCCTACCAATAGGGATCCAGCATTGCTGGTCCCCATGGCTACCGGTGGTCTGCCCACCACCACCAAGCTGTGTGGCCCCATAGCCACCACCAACCTTGACCTTTGAGTGTGGTGATCCCTATCGCAGCAGAGGGGATGGGCCCTGAGTGCACTCACACCTAGACCTGCAAGCACCACTATGTCTATTTACATCCCACTCAGGCACCACCAACCCATACATATATATATATATACATACATGCGCCTGGTCACGTACACCGATCAGTAATAGAACATTTGCATTCCCCCCTTTTTTTTCTTGAAGATTTATACTGCCTGTAATGGATAAGTCTGAATAGAACTTGTTTTCACCATTAGATAGTTTGTCGATAGAAAGCTCGAGCCTACACTTTTACCGACCCAATGGAATTTTAACCTCCCACACCACATAGACATGGTATGAGAGTAACTGGTGTCTGATGACGCTGTAAGTTATACACAACAGTGGAAATCCAAATTGGCAGAGTTGGGGGGTGGGGGGCACAGGGAATCGAACCACCTACCTTCAGATTAGGAGTCTGACCTATAAAACCAGACGGGGTGGCCGAGTGGGTTGGAGCGTCCGTCTCCTGTGCTGGTAGATCGTGGGGTCGTGGGTTCGAGTCCCGGTCGAGTCAAACCAATGACTTTAAAATTGATACTTGTCGCTTCCTAGCCAGGCGCTCGGCATTATTAGGATAGGGCAAGGACTGGTGTGCTCAGTGTCAGGATAATGTGACTGAGTGGGATATCAGGTCATGGTGCGCGCGGCCTGGTTTCCCAGTGGGACAGCACTATAAAGTCGCCATGAGTGCGCACTGTCACAAGTCGGTACCCGTCCTGATATGACCTTAGATGTTGCTAGGACGTAAAACAACAACAAACAAACTGACCTATAAAAAAGTCAGAGACTCTAACCACTCTGCCACAGAGAACAGCATTTGATGTGGCAACATCTGCATAATAAGTTGGTTGGTTGGTTGTTGGAGTTTTACGTCCTGGCAACATCCAAGGTCATTTCAGGATGGGTACCGACTTGTGACAATGTGCACTCATGGCAATGTATAGGTATAGTTCCGCCCCACTGGGAGACCAGGCCGCTGACCCCATGACCCGATATCCCACTCAGTCATATTATCCTGACACTTAGCTAATCAGTCGCTTAATAAGTAAGCTATCTAAGTTGGATATACAGTATAACCCCGTTAATCCAAACTTGAAGATAACCTAGAAATTTGTTTGGATTAACCGATCATTGGTTTAACCGAACTTTGGCTTCGACTTTGACTTGGCTTTGGCAAAAACGCGGGTGGATTATGAATGTAACATACAGTGTATGTGGACACGTTGATTTTTTATATTTTTATGTATAAACAGTATAAACCAGTTAAACCAAGCTCGGTTAAACCAAGCAATAGGTTAATCCAAACTTTTTTCTGCGGCCTGGGAAAATACTACCATTTATCATATAAAAAAGTCTCAGATGACCTTATAACCACATTAAAGTTTGGTTTAACCGTACTGGAAGTGGCATGGGAACCGACAATTTTGTTTGGATTAACCAATACTTTGGATTAACCGACTTTGGTTTAACCAACTTTTTTTGATATGATAAATGGTAGTATTTTGCTGGGCCACCAAAAAAAGTTTGGATTAACCGATCGTTTGGTTAAACCGAGCTTGGTTTAACGGGGTTGTACTGTACATGCATGTAGAGTCAAAACTCGGTAGGTATTTTTCCTGAGAAAAATTTATGTTTTCATCGGACTATGCAACTTCTGATTCATCTCAGTCCACAAATGAAGCTTGTTTTATTTAACGACGCCTCTAGAGCACATTGCTTTTTATCATCAGCTATTGGACGTCAAACATATGGTCATTCTGACATATTTCTTTGGAGGAAACCTGCTCCGTCACATAGGCTACTCTTTCCGATAAACAGCAAGGGGTTTTTAATATGCACTTTCCCACAGTTAGGACAGATACCACAGCCTTTGACGAACCAGTTCTGGACCACTGGTTGGAATGGAAAATAGCCCAAACTGCAAATGGGTCCACTGAGAAGGATCGATCTGATGACTGACACCTTCACAGGTGGATACTCTACCGCCTGAGCTACGTCTCGCTCCCATCTCAGTCCACAAGTCATCAGTAATACCTTGTTCCAGTGATGTCCCATTGATTTGTGTGCGTACATTACCGCAAAAGTAACAACTTCCTGAATTCTAATTGATGTTTTGTATTTCTTCTCATTGTAGGTGAGTAAACACTATCTGTCGTCCGTCCCTCCATCGAGTGTTGACGTGGGTAAGTTGGCCAAACAAAGACAAGAGCTATTATCTGTCGCGTTCTCTGTGGCAGAGTGGTTAGAGTGTCTGACTTTTTTCCAGGTAAGACTTCTAATCTGAAGGTAAGGGGTTCGATTTCCGGCGCCTTCCCCACCTCTGCCAATTTGGATTTCCACCGCTATGTATAAGTTACAGCGTCATCAAAGGCCAGTTGCTCTCATACCATGTCTATGTGGTGTTGGAGGTTAAAAATCCATTGGGTCGGTAAACGTGTAGGCTCGGGCTTTCTGTCGACAAACTGTCTAATGGTGAAAACAAGTCTATTCAGACTTATCCATGACAGGCAGTATAAATCTTCAAGAAGAATAAACGAAAAAGCTATTGTATACCTCACTCTATATACAAATTCTGTGTAAATAATCCTGAATTGAAAAAATGGCTCGAAGACCAGCAGCTTCAGCGCTGACAAAAGATTCAGCAGAATAAATATATTTACCCCCCCCCCAAAAAAAAGAAGAAACAAGGACCCCTTCAAAGAAGACCCTCCAGGGCCTGTATGCAGGAGTCGGTGGTAGGGAATTTGGTGTTACAGCATATTACCGGGTAGCTATCGCCGACATCGAGAACTGTGTCAAGTCGTATGCAGGAGCGTGTAACACTTTGATTATAGCTACCCATGAAGTTATTTATAGATTTGGGAAATCGCTCTGCATCATGTAGCCCCAAATCTATTTAATGCTGTCATATTTAACAGAATTACATACGCAATAAGTGAAATTTGATGAAATTAACCCTAAATTCAAAGCATTATTAACACTGCTGCCATAACGGCGGCGATATTAATATTTATATTTTCGAATCGACGAACGTAAAGTAAACAAATCGCCGCAGCCGCCGCATCGACGTCGCTTTCCATAAAGGTGGCGGCGGCGGTTTGTTCACTGTACGTTCGTCGATTCAAAAATGTGACTATTAATATCGCCGCCAATGCGGCGGTAGCCTTAACAACGCTTCGCATTTAGGGTTAAATTGATAAAATTTCACTTATTGCGTATGTAATTCTGTTAAATATGACAGCATTGAATAGATTAGGGCCTAATGAACTAGATATACCTCCTATTTACCAGGGGTAGGGCACCACCAGGTAAGCTTTTGGTGTTAGGCCTATCACCGCTTCGGGCATGCCATTTTTCGCCGCTACCCGGGAAATTCCCGACTACCACTGTTTTGCCTCGCTACCACCGAATAGCCCCGGCTCCTGCATACAGGCCCAGATGTTCTTACATTACCCAAAATGCACTGCTGCTAAGGTGCTGGTTCTCTGGCCATCTTTTATTCCAGACTGTGGCGTGTTGCGCCTCTGTGATTAACTGTCATGGGGGTGATGAAAATAGGACAAATTGCGCCCAGAGCATATCTATGCATTCCGGGCCAGTGTGCTAACCATTACACCACCTAGGCTCCCGGATGTCAGCACACTACTCAGGCCTATGTGTGTATGCGACTACCTGCCCGAGAGGGCAGTGCAGACTACTACACTCCTCCCCCTGGAATTGTAAGTCTTTTAATGCTTAAAATTACATACATACAGGCAATGCACTTACATACACATACACAGGGTAGGTTTAACAACTATACAGTGTAAAGCTTGTACAGGATCATGGTCATAGCAACCAGTGTCTTGGGGGTGATGAAAATGGGAAATATTGCATCTAGAGCTGGACTGGAACCGATATCTCTATGCATTCTGGGCCAGTGTGCTAACCATTACACCACCTAGGCTCCCTGATATCAACAGACTACCCACACCTACCTGTCTATGTGGTTACTTTCCCAAGAGGTCAGTGCAGACTACTGCAGCGTCTACATGGAATTGTAAGCCTTTGGATGTTTACAATTACATACATACAGGCAATGCACTTACACTTACACATACACAGGGTATGTTCAACAACTATACAGCGCATAGCTTGTACAGGATCATGTACACAGCAACCTGTGTCATGGGAGTGATGAAAATGGGAAATATTGCGCCTAGAGCGGGACTTGAACCCACATCTCTCTGCTTTCTGGGCCAGTGTGCTAACCATTACACCATGTAGGCTCCCGGATATCAACACACTGAGAGATCAGTACAGACCACTACAGTCGTCCCCCTGGAATTGTAAGTCTTTTAATGCCTACAATTTCATACATACAGGCAATGCACTAACACATACACAGGATAGGTTCAACAACTATACAGCACATAGCTTGTACAAGATCCTGGTCACCGGACCAGTGTCATGAGGATGATGAAAATGGGAAATATTGCGCCTAGAGCGGGACTCAAACTCACATCTCTTTGCATTCTGGGCCAGTGTGCTAACCATTACACCACCTAGGCTCCCTGATGTCAGCACACCACCCGCGCCTACCTGTCTATGCGGTTACTTGCCTGAGAGGTCAGTGCAGACTACTACTGTAGTAGAGGCCCGGAGTGTGTGTATCAGAGAGCGTTGAGCTTAAAGCTACAGGTGGAAATCGACACCCCTGACTGTCGTCCTGGTGTGTATGGAGCGATTAAAGAATATTTGCCAACCATTAAGAATAAGAATTGTCTGTTCATATATATATATATATATTTTTTTAAATATTTATCTTATATGATTTATATATAACTTATAAGATAGGGTATATGACAATACATAATTAATATATCGTTTATAATAATATGTGTAATATATCATCTATATACTCTATATAATCTGTATATTCTACCTAGTATAGATTATACACTAAATATCCGCAATGTGCATAATATAATAATATACATAATGTACATGATATAGATAATATGAATAATATACCTAATATAGCTAATATACATAATATACATAATATATTAATATATATAATGTACATGATTTACATAATGTACATACTATACCTGATATACATAATGTACATAATATAATAATATAATATGCATAATATGTATAATATAATAATATACATAATATGA
The DNA here is from genome assembly GCA_030323885.1 of Branchipolynoe longqiensis. Lineage (NCBI taxonomy): Eukaryota > Metazoa > Annelida > Polychaeta > Phyllodocida > Polynoidae > Branchipolynoe > Branchipolynoe longqiensis. The sequence goes on along the minus strand of JASIRB010000996.1, from coordinate 121,044 downwards.
ATAATACACATAATATACATAATATACATAATATACATAATATACATAACATACATAACATACATAATATATGTAACACACATAATATACATAACATACATATCATACATAATATACATAATATACATAATATACATAATATACATAATAATATGTAATATACATAATGTACATACTGTACATACTGTACATAATATAATAATAATATACATACTATAATAATATACATATTGTGCATAATATACACACTATGCGTAATATACATACTAAAAATTACTATACATCATATTCATAATATACCTAATATACTTAATATACATAATGTTCATAATAATATACATAATATACATAATATACATAATATACATAATGTACATAATATACATACTATACATAATGTACATAATATAATAATATGCATAATATACATAATATACATAATGTACATGATATACATACTGTACATAATATACCTAAAATACCTAATATACATAATATACATAATATACATCATACACATAACATACACAACATACATAACCTACACACCATAAACACCATACATAATATAATAGTATGCATAATATACGCAATGTACATAATATACATAATATACATAGTATACATAATATACATAATATGCATAATATACATAATATACATAATGTACATAATATACATAATATACATAATATACATAATATACATAATATACATAATATACATAATATACATACTATACATAATATACATAATATACATACTATACATAATACCATTATGTATATTATGTATATTATGTATATTATATACATCATATTCATAAATATATACAATATTAAATAATATACAATATTATATTATGTATATTTTGATATCATGTATATTATTAATATACATGAATATGATGTATATATATAGAGTCCGATATTAGTTCAAATGCTGATATTCAACCAGCCTATGGGAGGAGGGGAGACTCAAAGCCAATCACGTGATGCTACCTATACCGGAAGTGCCATGTAATGGGGTGCGCTGTTGGTGTGCGCGGTGAACCAGCGTGTGGCGCCAACCAACGCAATGCTAGTCGGTTGGCGCTGAGAACGCCGTGCCTCCCCTCACCCCTGCCATGCTGCCGCGCCCCCTGTCATCATGTTGTGACACCAGGCACACGTGCGACACATTACCCACTGGAGGAATCTCCTTCCTGTTGAGTCAACCCTGCAAGTTCAACTTTGACCCCGCGTCTATCCGTCACTTCCGCCGGGCCGGGCTCTGTGTGTCGACTGACTCAGTGGTGCTGGATGCTTTCTGTGCCCATCTGTCTATCTGTCTGTCTGCCCGTCTGTCTGCCCGTCTGTCTGCATGTCTGTCTGCCCGTCTGTCCATCTGTCTGTCTGTCTCCTCATATGTCTGTCTGTATGTCTGTCCGTCTGTCTGTCTGTCTGCCCATCTGTCTGTCTGTCTGTCTGCCCATCTGTCTGTCTGCCCATCTGTCTATCTGTCTGTCTGCCCGTCTGTCTGCCCGTCTGTCTGCCAGTCTCTCTGTCTGTCTGTCTGCCCATCTGTATGTCTGTCTGTCTGTCTGTCCATCTGTCCATCTGTCTGCCCATCAGTCTGTCTGTCTGTCTGCCTGCCCATCTGTCTGTCTGCCTGCCCATCTGTCTGTCTGTCTGTCTGTCTGCCCGTCTGTCTGCCCGTATGTCTGCCCGTCTGTCTGTCTGTCTGTCTGTCTGGCTGTCTGTCTGCCCGTCTGTCTGTCTGTATGTCTGTCTGTCTTCCCTCCGTCTATCTGGGCCCATAGTTGGCACCAACCACTGAACTCAATGAGTTAAGCGTATGTCTCCCCTTTGGGTAGATCGTGGGATTTGAACCCACAGGTTCGAAACCTGATCGAGTCAAACTAGTGTTCTTTGTGGCGGAGTGGTTAGAGTGTCTGACTTTTTTCTAGGTCAGATTCCTAATCTGAAGGTCGGTGGTTTGATTCCCCATGCCCCCTTCTCAGTGGATCCATTTACAATTTGGGGCTATTTTCCATCCCAACCAGTGGTCCACAACTGGTTCATCAAAGGCTGTGGTATGTGCTGCCCTGTCTGTGGGAAAGTGCATATAAAATACCCCTTGCTGCTTATCAGAAAGAGTAGCCTTACGTGGTGGCAGCAGGTTTCCTCTAAAGAAATATGTCAGAATGGCCATATGTTTGACATCCAATACTATATCCGATGATAAAAATGTATGTGCTCTAGAGGCGTCGTTAAATAAAACAAGCTTGACTTTTTTTCCTAACTCATACACACCCAATACTTCCTTGACCTGATGGCCCCAATATGACCACGCCCATATATGCCATTTGTTTGTTGTTGTTTTACATCCTAGAAACATGTAAGGTCATATCAGGATGGTACCAACTTGTGACAGTGCACACTCATGACAATTTTATAGTGCTGCACCACTGGGAGAGCAGGCCACCAGTACCATAACCTGATATCCCACTTAGTCACATTATCCTGACACTGAGCCAACCAGTCCATGCCCTATCCTAATAACGCGGAGGAAACAACAAGTATCACTTTTTAAGTCATTGGTGTGACTCGACCAGGATTCGAACCCACGATCCCATGGGGAGGCGGACGCTCTAACTCATTCGGCCATCCCGTCTGGTCTTACATAAATGATGTTTTGTTTGTGGTATATTAGTTGTTTAAGCAGGGGAAATTTCAATCGTGGACAATTGGTCTTCCTCATTCCACTGCTCCTTGCCCTATCCCAGTCATGCCGAGCATCTGGCTAGGAAGTGACAACTATCAATTTTGAAGTCATTGGTTTGACTCGACCAGCGTTCGAACCCATGATCCCACGATCTACCAACACGGGAGATGGACGCTCGAACTCATTCGGCCATCCCGAAATGACTCACTATTTTCAAATCGTATACAAGGGGACAAGAGTGGTGTTCCGTTTCATTGTACTAGGTACACATGTTGATCCACTGACCCACACTGCCAGTAAACCTACCCGGTAAAAGAAATATTTACATATGAATGAGGCAAGCCTTCCCCTAAACATCCATCACCTGTAGCCTGAGTTCCACTGGACCTTAAACTTAAAGTTGCGTAGTCCGATGGTTTCGAATTTCTGTATTTTTTCTGAGATAAATATATTAGATCGATCACTAGTATCTACTTTACATTAGTTCAAAGTTACTTTTATTTTAAATAGTAAACCTTTTAGATATTTTGAGTGCAATCATGGAAAATTAGTTTTGGCAAGCTTGCCAAAACTCTGACACCATAGATTTTGGCAGTAACAGGTTCTGTTAAATTGACTCAGTATTGCCTTCTATGTAGAAACAAATGCTTAAAGTCGCCAGCTATCCGCCGCGTGGAAAACAAACGAACCCGGAAATAGTTCAGATTTGTGCCACATGGTGGCCTAATGCACCGGCGGCGGAGGCGGTTTGTATATTAGATATTGGGAAATAGTGGTGCTCACTGGCAACAGGCTCAGGGGAATCTGCTGAGCCTGTTACCGGCAAGCGGCATTAATATCACGTCGATTTTTGGTTTAATTTAACCAAATTTCGGTGGCGGTGTTAATATCGCTTTCGGTTTGTGGTTAATTTGACCAAATTTGACTTTTTGAGCATGTAATTCTGTTAAATATGAGAGCTTTGAATAGATTTGGGCCTAATATATTGCCGCCGATACTGGGAACCAGCAACACTTGTTACTGTGTGAGCCTGTTGCCGGCACAATTTCAGCCAATCACAGCGCAGCTTTTCCATTGCAAATGGCCGCCGCCTATGGGGGCGGCCATTTTGGAGACAAGAAACTGCCTTTGCAGTTCAGACTAGCATGGCCCTGGTCCCCTACTCTCCTCACACATACTTGGTTCATTTAAACATAAAAACTAAACAAGGTTGTGCTTGGAGAGCATTTGTCAGAGTATGCGCAGTGTCCCAGCGAGCTATAGCTGGTCCCTTTAATAAGTGCATCAGTATCTAAGTGCATCAGTAAAATTAAATCTAGATAATTGGTTTGGTTTTCAAAATTTTATATTTCATCGGACTATGCAACTTTAAAATAGAACTGAGTCATGGCTATTTCAGAAATGATAGTCCGATGCTTTTAAGTTTCTGTCATTTTTCTGGAATAAATATATTAAATTGATTGTTATATCGGCACAGAGTTGGTGAAATGGGAGAGAGTGCAAAAAGACAAAATGGCGACAACAGAATGCGGTCGATTTGACTTTTAAAGTCTATTAAAGCTGCATAGTCCGATGAAATATCAAATTTTCAAAACCAAACTAATTATCTAGATTTGATTTTACATATCAAACTTAGATACTGATGCAATACTGCGTAGAAGGCCATACTGAGTAAATTTAACAGAACCTGTTACTGCAGAAGTCTATGGCGTGAGAGTTTTGGCATGCTTGCCAAAACTAATTTTCCATGTTTGCACTCAAAATATCTCAAAAGTTTACCATTCTAAATAAAAGTAACTTTGAACTAATGTAAAGTAGATAATAGTGATCGATCTAATATATTTATCTCAGAAAAAATACATAAATTCAAAACCATCGGCCTATGCACCTTTAAGTTACATGTTTTATATCATATTTTTCAAATCAAAAGTAGCTGTTAAATATTAAGCTATATATGTGAAGAATATATTTTGCTTCTTAAATTAGGAATTTATCTGCTCATTTCATTTAGATAACTTTCGCCAGCTTTTATATAGGGATGTTCTTCACCCCGACTCAGGCTACTGCAGTATGGGGTGAATCTTTGATCGAATCAGATATATCGCATCAAACCAATGACATATGAAATTTATCCTTATTGCTACTTAGCCAGGCACTCGGCATTAATAGGATAGTGCAAGGACTGGTTATTGTGAGTATCAGGATAGTGTGACTGTGACTGTGACCAGTTGGTTTCCCAGTGGGGCAGCACTATAAAGTCGACACGAGTGCGCACTGTCACTGGCTGGTTATGACGTGTCTGTTTCCAAAATGGTGCATGTTGTGTGATGCACATGGCATGACATGCGTCTGATATCAAATGGTGCATGTCACATGATGCACATCACATGACATGTGTCTGATATCAAATAGTGCATGTCGTATGTGCACCATATAAGTTATGGCATGCGGCTGTTTTCAAATGGTGCATGATGCATGATGCATATCACATGCCATGTGTCTGATATCAATTGACGCATGTGCGCAAATAACATGTCGTATGATGCATGATGTGTATCTGTTTTCAAATGCCGCTTGTCACATGATGCACACCACATGACATGTGTCTGATATCAAATGGTGCATGTCGTATGATGTGCATCATATAAGTTATGGGATGCGGCTGTTTTCAGATGGTGCATGACACATGACACATGACACATATCACATGACATGTGTCTGATATCAATTGACCAACACTTGACATGCATCAAATATAACATATGTCATATGACGCATGATGGGTATCTGTTTTCAAATGCCACATGATGCACGTCACATGACATGTGTCTGATATCAAATGGTGTATGTTGTATGATGTGCATCATATAAGGTATGGCATGCGGCTGTTTTCAAATGGTGCATGATGCATGAAACACCTCACATGTCACATGACGCACCTCTCATGTGGCATGACACACCTCACATGTGGCATGACACACCTCACATGTCACATGACGCACCTCACATGTCACATGATGCACCTCACATGTTGCATGACACACCCCACATGTGGCATGATGCACCTCACATGACGCACCTCACATGACGCATGCCGCACCTGACATGTCACATGATGCACCCAACATGTCGCATGACGCACCTCACATGTCACATGACACACGTCACATGCCGCATGGTGCACCTGACATGATGATGATTGAAGATTTATACTGCATATCATGGATAAGTCTGAATAGACTTGTTTTCATCATTAGACAGTTTGTCGATAGAAAGCCTGAGTCTACACTTTTACCGACCCAAGGGATTTTTAACCTCCCACACCACATAGACATGGTATGAGAGCAACTGGCCTTTGATGTCGCTGTAAGTTATACACAGCGGTGGAAATCCAAATTGCCAGAGGTCGGAGCACGGGGAATCGAACCACCAACCTTCAGATTAGGAGTCCGACCTAGAAAAAAGTCAGACACTCTAACCACTCTGCCACAGAGAACACCACTGGAACTGACCAGGCCACCAGTACCTTGACGTGATATCCCACTCAGACACATTATCCTGATACTGTGCTATCCAGTCCTTGTACTATCCTATTAATGCTGAGCACCAGGCTAGGTAGCGACAAGTATCAATTTCAAAAGTCATTGGTTTGACTCGGCCGGGGTTCAAACTCACAAACCTCCACACATAATGCTAGGTACACACCTGCCGTTTGTCCGCACCCACCTACCGTATACGATCTAAAACTGCCCAAAAATCGTGAGGTGTGCACTCCCCTAGCACACCTACCGATTGCGATTCACGACTAAAAACTAATTTTTAGGGCTAAAACGGTAGGTGTGTACCCAGCATACGATTGCGATTCGCGATTCGAAAAATGAATCGGCCCGTTTTTAGTTTTAAGCGTCTCGGGTCGAGTCGCGAGTTTTAGTGCGCGAATCGTAAACGGTAGGTGTGTACCTAGCATTACATGGTATGAGAGCAACCGGCCTTTGATGACGTTGTAAGTTACACACATCGGTGGAAAAACACCACACATGCCGCATATCACATACCGCAGAACAGGTTAATGGAATGTCTGCTTAACCCTGTCCGTCGCTGCAGACAAACGTGCGGCATTGCAGACCAAGGCTGAGTCCACTGTGGTGTGTTCAAGTATTTACCCGGCAACAACGGACGCGGTCGGGGCTGTGGGCGGCGGGCGGCGGGCGGGCGGGCGGGCGGGGGGTGGGCGGGGGCGGGGGCGGGAGCTGGGGCGGGGGCCGGGGCGACGGTCGGGGCGGGAGCCGGGGCGGGGAGGGGGGCGGGGGCCGGGGGTTCATTCCCACACAATGGTGCTCACCGGCCGACGGTCGGGGCAACAGGAAGGAAACGCGACACCTTGTATACACACACACACACACACACACACAACACACACACACCGGGGAGCCGCGCCGGGTGAGGTGTCACACGGGATCACTAACGCAGGGGCCGTATTACTAATAAACCACCTACAAGGTCTCCGACCCTCTTCTCGACCCTGTCCGTGCGGGAGGTCTGGAGTTCAATTCCCGGTCAAGTCGAACAAATGACTTATAAAATTGATACTTGTCGCTACCTGACATTAATACTAGGATAGGGCAAGGACTGGTTAGCTCAGTGTCAGGATAATGTGACTGAGTGGGATATCGGGTCATGGTGCTGGCGGCCTGATTTCTCAATGTGGCAGCACTATAAAGTCACCATGAGTGCGCACTGTCACAAATCTGTAACATTCCTGATATGACCGTTTTTTCTTTTCTTGAAGATTTATACTGCCTATCATGGATAAGTCTGAATAGACTTTGTTTTCACCATTAGACAGTTTGTCGATAGAAAGCCTGCGTCTACACTTTTACCGACCCAAGGGATTTTTAACCTCCCACACCACATAGACATGGTATGAGAGCAACTGGCCTTTGGTGCTGCTGTAAGTTATACACAGCAGTGGAAATCCAAATTGGCATGGGGAATCGAACCACCGACTATCAGATTAGGAGTCCGACCTAGAAAAAAGTCAGACACTCTAACCACTCTGCCACAGAGAACACCTTAGATGTTGCCAGGACGTAAAATTGCAACAAGAAACCGGCCTCAAATAAAACACAGCAAAACCACATAAAGACCATATTGGATTAATACATCTTGACCCATTTTCTCAGCTCTCCCCTGTGATAAAACTTGCACTGCCCTAGAGTGATGACTCGTGAGATGTATTTACTCTAACTAATAATAGTAATATCCCCTCACCACACCCCTAACCACACACACACACGCACACACAGCCCGAAGACAGGGCCACTTACATAATGCGTGTAATGTGTCATGCAGTGTCCGTCACACAATGCCGCTGACACCCTGCCACAGTCGCCATTACTCATGTACAGGGCGCTTTGACACAAGGGTCACCCGACACAATGACCTTCTGACAGACGGCTCTCTTACACCAGCCTCCCCACTCACACTCACATTCACACTCACGCTCACACTCACGTTCACACTCACACTCACACTCATACTCACACCCACACTCACACCCACGGTCACACTCACACTCACACCCACACTCACATTCACAGTCACACTCACACTCACACTCACATTCACACTTACACTCACACTCACATTCACACTCACACTAACATTCACACCCACGCTCACACTCACACTCACACTCACACCCACACCCACACTCACACTCACATTCACACCCACACCCACACTCACTCACACTCACATTCACACTCACACTCACATTCACACTCATATTCACACCCACACTCACACTCACACTCACACCCAAACTCACACTCACACTCACCTGCACACTCACACTCACACCCACACTCACACCCAAACTCACACCCACACCCACACTCACACTCACGGTCACAATCACACTCACTCACACCCTCAGTCACACCCTCACCTACACACCAGCATCCCCACTCACACCCACACTCACACTCACTCACACCCACACTTACACTCACACCCACACTCACACTCATGGTCACACTCACATCCACGGTCAAACTCACACTCACACTTACACCTACACTCACTCACACTCACCCACACCGACACACCAGCCTCTCTACTCACAGTTACACTCACACCCACACTCACTCACACTCACACCCACACTCACACCTACACTCACACCCATACTCACACTCATACACTCACCTACACACCAGCGTCCCCACTAACACTAACACTCACATTCACACCCACACTCACACTCACTCACACCCACACTCACACCCCCCTCACACTCACACTTACTCTTACACTCACACTCACCCAGACCTACACACCAGCGTCTCCACTCACACTCACACTCACTCACATCCACACCCACAGCCACACCCACACCCACACTGACACTCACACTCACCCACACCTACACCCCAGCCTCTCCACTCACACTCACACTCACACTCACTCACACTGACACCCACACTCACACCGACACCCACACTCACACCCATACTCATTCCCCACCAACCCCACACCTCTTGCCCTGGCACAAAGCACCCCTGACACAATATGCCCCTGACACAAAATATGACCCTGACACAATGTCCCCCACTTCAGGGGCCCTGGCACCCATCCAACTGAAGGAACACTCCTAGTACAGTCATCAACATCATCATGCTGTCGGTCGCGATGCGACAAAGACTGCTTTTCATGAAAGCTGCCTGCAAAAGTGTTGAAGTGCTGCTGGCTTTTGCAAGTTACCAGCGGCACTCTCTCGGGGAGCAAATAGAGGTTTCACACCGGCAAGAACATGTCAAGACAGGCGCAAAACTATTTGTCCCTGCAGTGGCTGGTCGGGAGATGTTGGGAGTTCCATACATCAACCGCCCTTAATGCTGCCACAGTGACAGGGTTTTCTGTTTAGGGTTTGCTCCCTTAGCCTTCGGTTCTGTCAAGAACCTGTACCACAAGGCAGTGGTTTACAACTCTGCAGGGCAGGGGCGTCAAACTCCCTAGTACAGTACAACCCCGTTAAACCAAGCTCGGTTAAACCAAACGATCAGTTAATCCAAACTGTTTTCAATGGCCTGGCAAAATACTACCATTTATCACCAAACAAAAGTTGGTTAAACGAAAGTCGGTTAATCAAGCTATCGGTTAATCCAAACAAAATGCTTGGTTTAACGGGGTTATGCTGTATATACATAAAAAAAACAATAATCAAACCGCTGGTGCCCCCCCCCCCACACACACAACTTTCGTTGGGACCGTCCCCCCCCCCCCACACACACACACACAACTTGCCGCTGGTACCCTCCCGCCCCCTTACACACATCATCATCATCATCATGCTGTCGGTCGCGATGCGACAAAGACTGCTTTCATTACTTGACTGCCGCTCTCCATTTAGCTCTCTTACACACGTACACCTTTCCGCTATTACTCTCCCCCCCCCCCCCCCCCCCCCCCCGACACACACAACTTCCGCCTGTGCCCCTCCCCTCCCCCAACCTTCCGCTGGTGGCCACCCCACCCCCAACCCCCCACCCCCACACAACTTGCCGCTGGAACTCCCCCCACCCCCACCCCACATACAACTTTCCGCTGGTACCCTCCCGTCCTCCACGCACACACACACCTTTCCGCTGGTGCTTTCCCCCGCCCCCCCACTACCCCCCCCCCCCCCCCCCCCCACCCCCCCCCCCCCCCCCCCCCCCCACACACACAAATGTCCCCTCCCGCTGCGCCTCCTTGCAGGATACCCACCCGCTACATCACTTTGGCGCGTTAATCGTGTGACGTCATGCACATGGTGCAGCGTCCCAAACGTGTTGTGACGTTAAGGCTGCATTCCATATACGCGTAATGCGTAATGCGTTATGCATTACGCGTTATGCGTTATGCGAATGCCAGCATTCCATATACGCGTATTGCGTATTGCATTATGCGTTATGCGTTATGCAGTGAAGTATATAAAAAGTGTATAAAAGTGTGTGTGACATCTGTGTCTCTGTGTGTGTCTGTGTCTCCGTGTCTCTGTGTGTGTCCTGCTGTCTGTGTCTGTGTGTGTGACTATGTGTCTCTGTGTGTGTCTCTATGTGTGTGTCTGTGTCTCTGTGTCTCTGACAAAGAGACACACACAGACACATATACACACACAGACACACACAGAGACACACACAGAGACACACACAGACACAGATACACACACAGAGACACAACACAGAGACACACACACACAGACACACACAGGGACACACACACAGACACACACAGACACAGAGACACACACACAGAGACACAGATACACACACAGAGACACACACAGAGACACACCACAGAGACACACACAGAGACACACCCACACAGACACACACAGACACACATACACACAGAGACACAGATACACACACAGATACACACACAGAGACACACACAGAGACACACACAGAGACATACACACAGACACATAGACACACACAGAGACACACACAGAGAAACACACACAGACACAAAGACACACACACAGAAACACAGAGAGACACATAGAGACACAGAGATACACACACAGACACACACACATCAACAGAGACACAAAGACACAGACACACACAGACACAGAGACACAACACAGAGACACACACAGAAACACACACAGAGACACACACAGAGACATACACACAGACACAGAGACACACACACAGAGACACACACAGAGAAACACACACAGACACAAAGACACACACACAGAAACACAGAGACACACATAGAGACACAGAGATACACACACAGACACACACACATCAACAGAGACACAAAGACACAGACACACACAGACACAGAGACACAACACAGAGACACACACAGAGACACACACAGAGACACACACATACACACAGAGACACACACAGAGACACACACAGACACAGATACACACACATATACAAACACACAGACACAGAGACACAACACAGAGACACACACAGAGACACACACACAGAGACACACACATACACACACACACAGAGACACACACACAGAGACACAGATACCCACACAGAGACACACACACACAGAATGGGACGGTCCAAACATGGCTCAGTTTAGCTTGCTTAGAGGGATGTTAGGACCGTCCCAAATATGAAGACTGCTTCCTAACAGGTCCGCCGCATACACCTACATGTTTGCACTGGCTGTCCGTAATTATCAGTCGCCTCCTCCAGCCTTATATCAATGGACAAATGCGACTGATGCTTTTCTGTTCACACCACCTTGTCCCGGATGTCCGTAATTATCAGTCGCCTCCTCCAGCCTTATATCAATGGACAAATGCGACTGATGATTTTCTATTCGCACCACCTTGAAGAGTGCTTCCTAACAGGTCCGCCGCATAATGTTTGCACCGTCCCATTCTTCATATTTCTCATGAAGACCGTAATTATCAGTCGCCTCCTCCAGCCTTATATCAATGGACAAATGTGACTGATGCTTTTCTGTTCGCACCACCTTGTCCCGGCTGTCCGTAATTATCAGTCACCTCCTCCAGCCTTATATCAATGGACAAATGCGACTGATGCTTTTCTATTCGCACCACCTTTACGCATTACGCATTACGCACCGATCGCTACATGGAGCGATCGGGATAATGGATTTTATTCGCATTCGCATTCGCATTACGCATTACGCGTATATGGAATGTAGCTCATAGGTTTCAAGGCGTTTCGATTTTTTGTCCCATTCGCATTCGCATTCGCATTACGCATTACGCGTATATGGAATGCGCCCTTTACTCCTAAGCCGCGTTCCGTGCCACGGGCCACTTACGTGAAGGTAGGTCCCGCACGAGGTGCCTGGCCCCTGTGTGCCTAATCCTAACGAGCGGTGATTATATCAGATGATTGTGATTATGTACATGAGTAAAGAGGCCACTTCCACACAGGGTAATGCTTGTTTGTTTGTTGTTGTTTAACGTCCTAGCAACATTATGTACATGAGTAAACAGGCCAATTCCACACAGGGTAATGCTTGTTTGTTTGTTGTTGTTTAACGTCCTAGCAACATTATGTACATGAGTAAACAGGCCACTTCCACACAGGGTAATGCTTGTTTGTTTGTTGTTGTTTAACGTCCTAGTGACATTATGTACATGAGTAAAGAGGCCACTTCCACACAGGGTAATGCTAGTTTGTTTGTTGTTGTTTAACGTCCTAGCAACATTATGTACATGAGTAAACAGGCCACTTCCACACAGGGTAATGCTTGTTTGTTTGTTGTTGTTTAACATCCTAGTGACATTATGTACATGAGTAAACAGGCCACTTCCACACAGAGTAATGTTTGTTTGTTGTTGTTGTTTAACGTCCTTACAACATCTAAGGTCATATCAGGACGGGTACCGACTTGAGAGTGCGCACTCATTGCGACTTTATAGTGCTGCCCCACTGGGAAACCAGGCTGCCAGCGCCATGACCTGAATCCCACTCAGTCACATTATCCTGACACTGAGCCAACCAGTCCTTGTCATATCCTAAGAATGCCGAGAGACTGGTTAGGTAGTGACAAGTATCAATTTGATATTAAAGTTGCATAGTCCGATGGTTTTGAATTTCAGTATTTTTTCTGAGATAAATAGATTAGATCGATAACTAGTATCTACTTTACGTTAGTTCAAAGTTACTTTTATTTTAAATTGTAAACTTGTGAGGTATTTTGAGTGCAAACATGGAAAATTAGTTTTGGCAAGCTTGCCAAAACTCTGACACCATTGACTTCTGCAGTAACAGGTTCTGGTAAATTGACTCAGTATTGTCTTCTACGCAGAAACAAATGCTTAGCAAGTGCCTCAGTATCTAACTTAAGTTAGATATGTAAAATCAAATCTAGATAATTAGTTTGGTTTTGAAAATTTTATATTTCATTGGACTATGCAGCTGTAAGTCATTGGTTTGACTCGACCAGGAACCAAACTCCCGATCTCCCGCACGCGAGGTGTTGGCTCTACCGATTCGGCCACCGCGCCCGGTCCAATTTCAGTATAAAATATACAGTGACACCTCTCTAAATCGACCGACCATGGGACCGAATTTAAGTGGTCCATTTAGGGAGGTGGTCGGGTTAGAGAGTTAGACTATCCTTACAATGGTATTGTTGCGACCCAGATAAAGCGATCGATATAAGGGAGTGGTTGGTCTGTGGTGGAGTCGGTATAGAGAGCTTTCACTGTAGAGCCTGCATCATTTCCTGTCGGACCACCAGCGCCATAACTTGTGCCTCACATATTTGGGAGATGTGTGACATTGGATCACGCTTGGTACTAGACGGTGTCAGTAGGTCAGCTGTCAGTGCCTACTGTCACTGTCAGCAGACACCGGTGTCAACGGTGTCAGTAGGGCGTAACGGCAACTGGGTGCAACTCTCCTAAATACTCCCCCAACGCTACCACGCCCATAGACAACTCAGATTTAGGTATACCCAACTTCCTCAGGTGACATTGCAAGCAGTGACAGTTCCATTAATAATTTAATTACAACATGTGACACATGCCCCGAGGCTAAGCACTAAGGCCCCATGGAGTCCTTGCACATTGCATTCATGTGGGGGTGAATAACTTACATTGTAAATGTGTTTTTGTGTGTGCTGTATATCTTGACAGCAAAATTGTTGGCCTTTGGACATACAAGTTGTGTACTCCGATGGTTTTGAGTTGCTGTCACCTTTTGAGATATACAGTATAACCCCGTTAAACCAAGCTCGGTTAAACCAAACGATCGGTTAAAGCTGCATAGTCTGATGAAATATCAAATTTTCAAAACAAAACCAATTTGTTGTTGAAGATTTATACTGCCTATCATGGATAAGCCTGAATAGGCTTGTTTTCACCATTCGACAGTTTGTCGATAGAAGGCCCGAGCCTACACTTTTACCGACCCAAGGGATTTTTAACCTCCCACACCACATAGACATGGTATGAGAGCAACCGGCCTTTGATGACGCTGTAAGTTATACACAGCGGTGGAAATCCAAATTGGCAGAGGTCGGGGGGGGGGGGGGGGGGGGGGGGGGGCCACAGGGAATCGAACCACTGACCTTCAGATTAGGAGTCCGACCTAGACAAAAGTCAAACACTCTAACCACTCCGCCATAGAGAACACCACATCTAGATAATATCTAACATAGATACTGTTGCACTTATTAAGCATTTGTTCCTGCGTAGAAGGCAATAGTTAGTGTTACTGCAGAAGTCTATGGCGTCAGAGTTTTGGCAAAGTTGCCAAAACTAATTTTCCATGTTTGCACTCAAAATATCTCAAAAGTTTACTATTTAAAATAAAACTAACTTTGAACTAATGTAAAGTAGATACTACTACTAGTGATCGATTTAATATATTTATCTCATAAAAAAATACAGAAATTCAAAACCATCGGACTATGAAACTTTAAAGTTGCGTAATCCGATGGTCTTGAGTTGCTGTCACTTTTTGAGATATACAGTATAACCCCGTTAAACCAAGCTCGGTTAAACCAAACGATCGGTTAAAGCTGCATAGTCTGATGAAGTGTCACATTTTACAAACCAAAACAATTATCTACATTTGATTCTACATATCTAACTTAGATACTGATGCACTTATTAAGTATTTGTTGCCACACAGCTACTGCTTGGTAAGACAACACCAACACTACAGCTGGCCAGCATTGAAAACAAGCCTGGGTACCCGGGCTTACATGATATGGACAGTATAAATATAGCCTCAATAAAAAAAAAAAGTTTTAACATAGAAGGGAACACTGAGTTGATTTAATAGAACCTGTTACTGCAGAAGCCTATGGTATCAGAGTTTTGGCGTGCTTGCCAAAATTATTTTCATATGTGTGAATTTCAAATATCTCAAAAGGTAGCCATTTCAATTAAAAGTTACTTCAAACTAAAGTAATGTAGATTATAATGATCAATTTAATATACTTATCTCAGAAAAATGTCAGAAACTCAAAAACCATCGGAATATTCAACTTTAATCCAAACTTTTTTCGGAGGCGCGCAAAATACTACCATTTAGCATATACAAATTACTTCAAACTAGACTAAGGTAGATTATACAAACCTAATATATTTTTCTCAGAAAAATGTCAGAAACTCTAAACCATCGGACTATGCAACAGTTGGTTGTTGGAGATTTACGTCATAGCAACATTGCAGATCATATCAGGACGGGTACCGACTTGTTACAGTCTGCATTCATGGCGACTTTATAGTGCTGCCCCACTGGCAAACAAGGCCATCAGCACCATGACCTGATATCTGACTCAGGCACATTATCTTGACACTGAGCCAACCAGTCCTTGCCCTTTCCTAATAATGCCGAGCGCCTGGCTAGGAAGCGAAAGGTATAACTTTGTAAATTATCGGTTTCACTCGAACAGGGTTCAAACGCATGTGTTCGAATCCGACGATCTACTAAAAAAGGAGACGGACGCTCAACTCATTCGGCCATCCCGTTTGGTGACTGTACAACTTTAAAGCTGCATAGTCCGATGACAATTTCAAATTTTCAAAACCAAAACAATTATTTAAATTTGATTCTGCATATCTAACTTAGATACTGGTGCACTTATTAAACATTTGTCCCCACATTAAAGGGAATATTGAGGCAATTGAATAGAACCTGTTACTGCAGAAGCCTATGGGGTCAGAGTTTTGACGTGCTTTCCAAAATTAAATTTGCATGGTTCCACTTCAAATATCTCAAAAGTTAGCCACTTAAAATAAAAGTAAGGTACATAATAATGATCAACCTTATGTATTTATCTCAGAAAATTGCAGAAACTCTAAACGATCGGACTATGCAACTTTAAGGGTTGGGATTTTTTGTTAAAACTGGTCACGTGGGTGACGCAGACGCCCGCCGTGAGGACGCACAGACAGACGACTCCACACGTGGTCCTCATTTACGTCTGCCAGTACGTCACCTCCTTTATTCCCGCTAGGCGGCGCCCCATTTCCCGCTTCTTTTTGTTGGTGATGGCGCGTTCTACAAACAAATCATCGCGCACAATCCATAAAATTAACCTTTAATGAAATCAAACTTTAATTAAACAGTGATCATTTATGGCAGAAAACGCTCTTGTTGTGAATTAAATTAACCAAAGAATTTTTGTCTAGCTATTATAAGTATTGTCATGGGGCGTGATGAAAATGGGAAATATTGCACCTAGAGCGGGACTCGAACCCACATCTCTTTGCATTCCAGGCCAGTGTGCTAACCATTACACCACCTAGGCTCCCTGATATCACAACACTACCCACGCCTACCTGTCTATGTGGTTACTTGCCTGAGAGGTCAGTGCAGACCACTACACTCGTCCCCCTGTAATTGTAAGTCTTTTAATGCTTACAATTACATACATACAGGCAATGCACTACACACATACACAGGGTTGGTTCAACAACCATACAGCGCATAGCTTGTACAGGATCATGGTCACGGCAACCAGTGTCATGGGGGTGATGAAAATGGGAAATATTGTGCCTAGAGCGGGATTCGAACCCACATCTCTTTGCATTCGGGCCAGTGTGCTAACCATTACACCACCTAGGCTCCCTGATATCAACACACTACCCACGCCTACCTGTCTATGTGGTTACTTGCCTGAGAGGTCAGTGCAGACAACTACACTCGTCCCCCTGGAATTGTAAGTCTTTTAATGCTTACAATTACATACATACAGGCAATGCACTTACGCATTCATACACAGGGTAGGTTCAACAACCATACAGCACGTAGCTTGTATAGGATCATGGTCACAGCATCCGTGTCATGGGGGTGATGAAAATGGGAAATATTGTGCCTAGAGTGGGACTCGAACACACATCTCTATGCATTCCGGGCCAGTGTGCTAAACATTACACCACCTAGGCTCCCTGATATCACCACACTACCCACGCCTACCTGTCTATGTGGCTCCTTGCCTGAGAGGTCAGTGCAGACCACTACACTCGTCCCCTGGAATTGTAAGTCTTTTAATGCTTACAATTACATACATACAGGCAATGCACTAACACATACATACACAGGGTAGGTTCAACAACCATACAACACGTAGCTTGTACATGATCCTTGTCATGGCACCCAGTGTCATGGGGGGTGATGACAATGGGAAATATTGCGCCTAGAGTGGGACTCAAACCCACATCTCTTTGCACTCGGGGCCAGTGTGCTAACCATTACACCACCTAGGCTCCCTGATATCACCACACTACGCACGGCTATGTGCGTATGTGGTTACTTGCCTGCAAGCTCAGTGCAGACCACTACAGTATTAAAGTTGCATAGTCCGATGGTTTTTAATTTCTGTCATGTTTCTTACATAAATATATTAAATTGATTGTTGCTTTAATTTGAACTACATTTTATTTTAAATGGCTAAATTTTAAGATATTTGAAGTGCAAACATGTCGAATTAGTTTTGGCAAGCATGCCAAAAACTCTCTACATGAGTAACAGGTTCTATTAAATTGCCTCAGTATTTCGTTATATGTGCCAACGAATGCTGAATATTCATAATCAGTGCATTAGCATTTAAGTTAAATATATAGAATAAAATCTAGATGATTGTTTTGGTTTTGAAAATTTGATGCTTTCTCAGACTATGCAGCTTTTGTTTAAAAAGCATCAAATTTTCAAAATCAACAAAAATATCTAGAATTGATTCTACATATCTGACTTAGACCATAGTGCACTTATTAAACATTTGTCACCAAAGAGAAGGGAATAAATACTGAGTCAATTTGATAGAATCTGTTACTGCAGAAGCCTATGGTGTCAGAGTTTTGGCGTGCTTGCCAAAACTAATTTTACATGTTTGGGCTTCAAATATCTAAAAACCTAGCCCTTCAAATTAAAAGTAACTTCAAACTAAAGTAAGGTAGATAATAACAAACAATTTAAAATATTTATCTCAGCAAAATGACTGAAACCCCAAAACCCATCGGACTATGCAACTTTAACCTGGGGATGCGTTAAAGTTGCATAGTTCGATGATTTTGAGTTTCAGAAATTTTCTGAGATAAATACATCAGGTTGATCGTTATAATGTACCTTACTTTAGCTTGAAGTAACTTTTATTTTAACTGGCTAACTTTTGAGATATTTGAAGTGCAACCATGCAAAATTAACTTGGGCAAGTACGCCAAAACTCTGACACCATAGCCTTCTGCAGTAACATGATCTATTCAATTGCCTCAGTATTCCCTTCTGTGTGGCGACAAATGCTTAATAGATATGTAGAATCAAATTTACATCATTGTTTTGGTTTTGAAAATTTGATTATTTCATCGGACTATGCAGCTTTAGTTTAAATCTGCATAGTCCGATGAAAAATTAAATTTTCAAAACCAAACCAATTATCTAGATTTGATTTTACATATCTAACTTAGATACTGATGAACTTATTAAGCATTTGTTTCTGCATAGAAGGCAACACTGAGTCAATTTAACAGAACCTGTTACTGCAGAAGTCTATGGTGTCAGAGTTTTGGCAAGCTTGCCAAAATTAATTTTCCATGTTTGCACTCAAAATATCTCAAATGTTTACCATTTAAAATAAAAGTAACTTTGAACTAATGTAAAGTAGATACTTGCGATCGATCTAATATATTTATCTCAGAAAGAAATAGAGAAATTCAAAACCATCGGACTATGCAACTTAAAATCTGGGCGGTTGATAGGAAATAGTTAGTGATTAAATAGTGCAACAATTTGTGCACTGCCCACCCTGGAACCTTTATCTAGATAAACATGAGGTGGGGGCCTGGGTAGCCAAGGAACACACCGTGTTTTACCATCACTGTGAGTAGCAGACGACATTCTTGGACTGCTGAGTGAAACCAAGAAAAGGCGGGAAAACACGCACATGGGCACAGGGGCCGTATGAGGTGAGTGAGCTTGTAGTTGTACCCTGTTCTGTTGGAGTTTCATGTCCTGGTAAAATGTAAGGTCATATCAGGATGGATACCGACTTGAGACAGTGCACGATCGTGGTGATTTTATAGTGCTGCCCCACTGGGAGATCAGGCCGCCAGCACCATGACCCGCTATCCCACTCAGATTGTGTGTGTGTGTGTTTTTACATCCTAGCAACATCTAAGGTGATATCAGGATGGGTACTGACTTGTGACAGTGCGCACTCATGGTGACCTTATAGTGATGCGCCACTGGGAGACCAGGCCGCCGGCACCATGACCCGCTATCCCACTCAGTTTTTGTTTGTTTGTTGTTTTTATTTGACATCCTAGCAACATCTAAGGTCATATCAGGATGGTTACTGACTTGTGACAGTGCGCACTCATGGCGACTTTATATTGCTGCCCCACTGAGAAATCATCCCGCCAGCACCATGACCCGCTAAACGTAAAAGTAAAACAACAAACAAACAACTACGTCAAAAATATAAAAATAAAAATAAAATCGTTCGCCCGACCCTGTTTTTTTAATTTCAAAAGGACGATCAACAATTTGTTGTTGTTTTGGCCTATGTAAGTAGCGAGACCAGCGTTCCGGGCATGTCGTGACGTCACGGGCAGCTGGGTTTGTATTATTAATGGTTGATCTCGTGAGGCACTCACCTGATTCCTGACCACTGAGTTAATAATGCATGGAGGACTACGCAGACATGTGTGCTTTGTTTGCTTCAGTTTGACTTCCTGGAGTGGGACGTAGCTCAGGCGGTAGAGTGTCCACCTGTGAAGGTGTCGGGTCATCCGATCGATCCTGCTCAGTGGACTGATTTGCAGTTTGAGCTATTTTCCGTTCCAGCCAGTGGTCCACAACTTGTTCATCAAAGGCTGTGGTATGTGCTATCCTATCTGTGGGAAGGTGTGTATAAAAGACCCCTTGCTGCTTATCGGAAAGAGGAGCCTATGTGGCGTCCCAAAGAAATATGTCAGAATGACCATATGTTTGACGTCCAATAAAAAATCAATGTGCTCTAGAGGCGTCGTTTAAAAAAAAAAAAATCTTTAGTTGTACTTCCTAAAATATTGTGATGGTTAGTTGGTTAGTTATTGGAGTGTTATCTCCTGGCAACATCTAAGGTCATATCAGAACGGGTAGCGACTTGTGAAGTGCTCACTCATGGCGACTATATAATGCTGCACCACTGGGAAATCAGGCTGCCTGCACCATGACTTAATATCCCACTCAGTCACATTATCCTGATACTCAGCTATCCAGTCCTTGCCATATCCTATTATTATTTGAATGCTGAGCACCAGGTTAGGAAGCGACAAGTATACATTTTTAATTCATCGGTTTGACTCGACCAGGGTTGGAATCCGTGAGTTTGAATCCCAAGATCTACCAAAATGTGAGACGGACGCTCAACTCATTCGGCCACCCCATCTGGTGGCGATGTATGCATCTCGACCGTCTGAGGTCAGTCAGCATGGTCACGTGTCACTGCCCCAAATAACTCACCTGTAAATGGTCGATCCGGATGCAGCGACCCTGATAAGGCTTGGTGACCACTTCCTGAATTACACATCTACCCTGGTGTCACCATAAATAACAGACATTTAGGTGATCCTTTGTCTGTTTGTCATGTCCCCATGCCCCGAGGCTTCTTCTAACAGGCAGGTAAATATATAGGTATCAACACTCGTCAACACAAGCCATAAACTCACATACATTAAATGCAGTGTGTTCAAATAGATCAAACCTGAAGCAAAGACCCTATAATACTAAGACGGCTCACTCCCTATATCTCTCAAATGGTAATGTAAATTTTGCAGTGCCACCTTGTGGTGGGTTTGATCAGCTGGCTGCTGCTTGGTGTTTCACATGTAAACACATACAATTATATTATACATGAGATAGGTAAGTACGAATACACATCAATATGAAATTGCTATGAACAAATACCCATCATCATCAGCATCATCATCAGCATCGCCATCATCACACATCTTTCACATTCATATATGCATTTATACATATAATATAGCACCTGGTTAACCAAGAGAACAGCCAGCGCACCAAGTGGTGGGTTTGATCATTTTGATTATGCAGTACAGACTGAGTGAGCCATCTTACTATTATAGGGTCTTTGGCTGAAGGCAATCTTCATACAGAAAAAGTGAAATATCTCTAAAACCGCATCACATAGAAACAAATCGCTTGGCACGCCAACATATAACATGGTTAAAGTTGCATAGTCCGATGGTTTTGAGATCCTGTCATTTTTCTGGGGTAAATATATTAAATTGATTGTCATAATCTACCCCTCTTGAATTTGAAGTAACTTTTATTTTGAATGGCTAACCTTTGAGATATTTGAAGCACAAACATGTCAAATTAATTTTGGCAAGCACGCCAAAACTCTGATGCCATAGGCTTCAGCAGTAACCGGCTCTACTAAATTGACTCAGTATCCCTTGTATGTGGCAACAAATGATTAATACGTGCATCAATATCTAAGTTAGATATGTAGAATCAGATCTCGATAATTGGTTTGGTTTGCAAAATCTGATGCTTCATCGGACTATGCAGCTTTAACAAACAGATTATAACATAAAATTTGTATCTTTACTGTTCTGTATTTCTAGTAACTTTGCATAACATTAAAGTTTTGCGCTGCGTGTATCGTCAAAGTCAATGGCCATGCGCATTTGTTTTGCAGCCAAAGTGTGCGTGCATACACAATGTTTGTAAATATTGAAAGCAGTCTATAGTGGGCCTAAATGAAAATGTCAGGAATTGTCGCGTATTTGAATAGCAACATCACAATGCTTTGAATAAAGAAAATGGCAAGTACTATTTGACCAAGCTGTAACCACCCATCCGATCCCATCCCAGCACCTCAAATAACACCAGGTGTGTGTGGGGGGTGGGGGTGTGGGATTTACACCCAAAAACCCCACAAATCAAACGCACAACAACAGCATAGAAACACACCTAAGCGCCCCTGGTGAGTAAAATCTCATTAGACCTGGATGTGTAGAGTATTGGTAATCATGCGGCAAGCTGGACTTGTTTATATGAATGTAACTGAGGGGGGAAGAGATGGAGAGAGAGGGGGGGGGGGGGGGAGAGGGGGAAAGAGGAAGAGAGGGAGAGAGAGAGCGAGAGAGGGGGAGAGCGGGGAGAGAGATGGAGGGAGAGAGAGGGAGGGAGAGAAGGAGAGAGAGGGGGAAGAGAGGGGGAGAGGGAGAGGGAGGGGGAGAGGGAGGGAGATAGGGAGAGTGAGAGAGAGAGGGGGGAGAGAGGGGCGAGAGGGAGAGACAGCTTGATTTGTTGGAATTTTACGTCCTGGCAAAATCTAAGGTCATATCAGGACGGGTACCTACAGACTTGTGACAGTGCGTTCTCATGGTGACTTTATAGTGCTGCACCACTTGGAAATCAGGCCGCCGGTAATCTGGAACTTATATCCCACCCCACCCACACCCACACCCACACCCCAAGCCGCACACGCACCTCGTTTCCCAGTGGGACAGCACTATAAAGTCGCTATGAGTGCGCACTGTCACAAGTTGGTACCCATCCTGATATGATCTTAGATGTTGCTAGGACATAAAACAACAACAAACAACTTAAAGTCGTTCTTGCAAATACTTGTCTTAGGTTGTTACTCTGCCTTGTATCATGGCTACAATCTGAACTTCTTTTGAATAAAGACTATAGATTTGACATGAACACAGAGAAAACGTGTGGATAACAGAAGCATTAGACGCAACAGGAAATTAACAAGGTGAAGTGAAAAGTAGGTAGTTTTTTTTTTTTTTATTCCCCCCCCCCCCATTATTTCTTAATGGCGGCTGCATGGAACGCCGTGACCGAGTCGGAGGGCGCTGCCTTAATTATACATGCTATAATCACCTATATATAGCACGTTTAATGAATATGAAAACGGGGTAATTATGCATGCTATACACCTGTCTAATCATGATGACAATACGTCATTTAAATGTAGATATGTTTATATATTCATATATGTATGAAATATATACGTGACATATATGAAACCCGAAGCTGAGAGCCATTAAGACCGACTCATGGACATCACTCTCACAGCAGAGAGCTAAATGGAGAGCGGCAGTCAAGTAATGAAAGCAGTCTTTGCCAAATCGCGACCGACAGCATGATGATGATGATGATATATACATGACACACACACATAGACCAGAGGGGATGGCCGAATGAGTTGAGCGTCCGTCTCCTGTTTTGGGAGATTGGGCGAGCCGAACCCATGGGTTCGTGGGTTTTAATCCTAGTCGAATCAAACCAGTGACTTAAACATTGATACTTGTCGCCTCGTAGCCAGACGATCGGCATTATTAGAATATGGCAAGGACTGGTTCGCTCAGTGTCAGGATAATGTGACTTAGTGGGACATCAGGTCATGGTGATGACGGCCTGGTCTCCCACTGGTCCAGGGGGGCAGCACTATAAAGTTGCCATGAGTGTGCACTGTCACAAGTCGGTGCCCGTCCTGATATGACATTAGATGTTGCTAGGACTTAAAATAACAACAAACAAACATATGTATATATATATATATATATATATATATATACATATGTAAGAATAGCACGAGGAGGCTGACTGGGGGGTACATTATTTATTAGGAAAGTGATTAGGTCAAACAATGCACATGGCTGGGCTCAACTGCCCTACCAATTAGAAGAGAACAAAGTGAATGAGTAGGTAGAATAAAGAAAAAATAAAATAAATTAATTAATTAAACAAATTTAGAGTGAAGGAACCAGCTACACCGCCTAGCTGAGAGAAACTATAATGCCCAGCTATCGCCCATGGCGTATATAGTGGCAGGGCGCGCCTCGCGGTAAGGCGGGCAACTAACCAGCGAGTTCCAGCCATAGCCACCGGGGGAAGTACTGTGCATATTTGCTTACATCAGTATATACTTTGTATATACGTAGGTATATACATATGTAGATATGTACTGTCAGTTGCAATGCGACAAAGACTGCTTTCATTACTTAACCGCCGCTCTCCTTGTACATTTCATAAGAGCTGCTGGCAAAGTGTTCAAGTGCTGCTGGCTTTTGCAAGTTACTAGCAGCACTCTGTCGGGGAGCAAATAGAGGTCTCACACCGACAAGAATACGTCAAGACAGGTGCAAACTATTTATCCCTGCAGTGGCTGGTTGAGAGATGTTGGGAATTCCATTCATCACTGCCCTTAATGCTGCCACGGAAACCAGGTTTTCTGTTAGGGTTTGCTCCCTTAGCCTTTGGTTCTATCAAGAACCTGTACCACAAGGCAGTGGTTTACAACTTTGCAAGGCAGGGGCGTCAAACTCCCTGAAGTATGTTAGCACCTAAAGCTAAGATTACTTATACGCGGTATGCGGCATGCAAATGTTGTATATGCATCATAGATATATGCCAACCCCCAACATTTGTTGGGGTTTTTCCTCCAAATTTGTGAAGGAACAGCATTGCTTTCTATGGCAAACGCAGCAGCATTCGCATTCGCATGCCGCACCGATGGCTACAGGGACCGATTCAGTTGCCGCATTCGCATTCGCATTCGGAGGAATGGAAGCACCCCTATTCACTTAGATGCTTTTCCATTTTTTGCCGCATTTTTGTTTGTTTTTGTTGGTCCATTAGTTGTTTAAGCAAGGGAAATTTCAGTCATAGACGTCTGGTCTTCCTCATTCCACTGCTGGTCGATAGAAAGCCCGAGCCTACACTTTTACCGACCCAAGGGATTTTTGACCTCCGACACCACATAGACATGCTTTGAAAGCAACCGGCCTTTGATGACATTGTAAGTTATACACAGCGGTGGAAATCCAAATTGGCAGAGGTGGGGGCATGGGGAAATCGAACCGCCGACCCTCAGGTTAGGAGTCTGACCTAGAAAAAAGTCAGACACTCTAACCACTCCGCCACAGAGAACAAACACCACACTTGCATGCCGCATACCGCGTGTAATGAATGCTAGCTTTAGGTGTCAGAAGTACAGCACTACCCACGTACAACACCCACATATAGTACACCTTTAAAGACCTACGAGTCTGTACGGGGATTGGACCTATAGACACCGGCCGGAGACGGAACGGGATGACGGGAAGGAGCGGCCCCTCTCCCGGGGCATTGTTGACGGTGTGTGTCGGGGTGTAGGCGGGCCGGAACTCAACCAGGCCCCGGGGCCCCGGCATCCAGGCACGGCGCAGTGGCCGGTGCTGGGTGTGTGTGGGTCGTCGAGTGGAGATGGTGACTTGGGACTGATAGTGAGAGTGAGAGGGTTCTTCGCCGCTTGTTTCTCCTGGGCGTGTGTACACACACACTCACACACACACATACTCACACACACACTCACTCTCACACATACACTCACACACACTCACATACATACACACACTCACACACACTATCACACATACTCACACACACTCACACACACATACACTCATATACATACACACACACTCACACACACTCACATGCATACTCACACACACTCACACACACTCATTCACACATACACTCACACACACTCACACACACTCACACACTCTCACACACTCACACACACTCACCGACACACACACTCACACACACTCACATGCATACTCACACACACTCACACACACTCATTCACACACACACACTCACACACACACACAGACTGACACACACTCACACACACACTCACACACTCTCACACATACACTCACACACACTCACATACATACACACGCTCACACACACACACTATCACACATACTCACACACACTCACACACACTCACACATACACTCACATACATACACACACTCACACACATACTCACACACACACTCACACACACTCACTCACACACACACTCACACACACTCACACACACTTACACACTCACACACACACTCACCGACACACTCAGACACACACCCTCACACACACTCACACACACTCTCACACACTCACACACATTCACACACTCACACACATACACACACACTTACACACCCACTCACACACACACACTCACGCACATACTCACACACTCACACTCACTCACTCACTCACACTTACACACACACTCACTCACACACACTCACACACACACACTCACACACTCACACTCACACACACACTCACACACACACACTGAAGTCACTCAGTCACCATGGCTGGGAGGAGTGGACATGTATTGTTTCCGAGGCAGGCCCACCTACACCTGTAGCACAACCTGCATTATGCAGCCTGCATACCGACACTGCACCACCTGCAGTAGGTAACCAGCCTGCATTCTGACACAGCACCACCTGTGGTAACCAGCCTGCATACTGCTACAACACCACATGTGGTAACCAGCCTGCATTCTGTAACAGCACCACCTGCGGTAACCAGCCTGCATGCTAATGCAGCACCACCTGCAGTAACCAGCCTGCACTGCGATGCAGCACCACCTGCTATAACCAGCCTGCATACTGATACAGCACCACCTGTGGTAGCCAGCCTGCATTCTGACACAGCACCACCTGTGGTACCCAGCCTGCATACTGATAAAGCACCACCTGTGGTAGCCACCCTGCATTCTGACACAGCACCACCTGCGGTAACCAGCCTGCATACCGATGCAGCACCACCTGCGGTAACAAGCCTTCATACCGACACATCACCACATGCAGTAGCCAGCCTGCATGCTGACACATCACCATATGTGGTAGGTAGCCAACCTGCATACTGACACATCACCACATGCAGTAGCCAGCCTGCATCTCGACACAACACCATCTGTGGTAAGTAACAAACCTGCATACCAACACAGCACCACCTGCAGTAACCAGCCTGCATGCTGACCCACCACCACCTGCGGTAACCAGCCTGCATTCCGACCACCTGTGGTAACCAGCCTGCATTCTAACACATCACCACCTCGGGTAAACAACCTGCATACCGACACACCACCACCTGCGGTAGGTAACCAGCCTGCATTCTGAAACAGCACCAACTCCAGAGTTTGGATCCACTCTGACATAGAAGGCGCTCTACAGACGGCGGAAAACACCCACTGGAGGACCCTGACACCACACCTTGTAGACTTAGATCTACATGTGTGTTTGTAGGGCCTGAACTGGAAGTTAGTGTCTGAGAATTGTGTCAGCGTCCCATTAACATGAGGCATGGACGCTGGAACCAGCGCGATAGGACGTGTGTAGGCACATGGTCTAAACCAGCGAATCGTGATGTGTATGTACATGACCTAACCCAGTGTCATGTGACATGTGTAGGCACATGGTCTAAGCCAGCGACATATGGCATGTTTGTGAACATGACCTATTCCAGTGAGATGTGATGTACATGACCTAAACCAGCGAAATGTGACATGATTGTGAACATGGCCTAAACCAGTGAGAGGTGTATGTGCCTGACCTAAGCCAGCGACATGTGACATGTTTGTGAACATGACCTATTCCAGTGAGATGTGATGTACATGACCTAAACCAGCGAAAATGTGACATGTTTGTGAACATGGCCTAAACCAGGTGAGAGGTGTATGTACATGACCTAAGCCAACAAGAGCTGGCATGTGTATGTACATGACCTAAACCAGCGAGATGTGACGGCTATGTGCATGACCAAAACCAAGGAGAGTTGACACATGTATTCACATGATCTGTGTGTTTGTTTGTTGTTGTTTTACATCCTAGCGACATCTAAGGTCATATCAGGACGGGTACTGACTTGTGACAGTGCGCACTCATGACAACTTTATAGTGCTGCCCCACTGGGAGACCAGGCTGCCAGCACCATGACCTGATATCCCACTCAGTCACATTATCCTGACACTGAGCCAACCAGTCCTTGCCCTATCATAATAATGCCGAGCGTCTGACTAGGAAGCAACAAGTATCAATTTTTAAGTCATTGGTTTGACTCGACCAGGGTTCGAACCCACGATCTACCAAGACGGGTGACGGACGCTCTAACTTATTCGGCCACCCCGTCTGGTGCACATTATCTAAACCAGTGACAGTTGACACATGTATGTACTATTTAGTCACTGTCAAGTGTCACACCTCTGTATTCTGGACTTGGAGTTTATGACCAAACAAGACGGCTGTGACACCCCACCACCCCCCACCCCCACCACCACCCCCATCCTCAGAAAACTGCGATCACATTCCACGCAATTCCTATATTGAACACGCCATCTGCCATGTTATGTACGTACCCACAGAGTGCAGTCAGTCTATCTAATCCTGAAGATATGCCTCATGGAATCCTGGTCATAGCACCAGTGTCATGAATGGGCATCTAGTCTGATATTGCAACATGTACACACGTCACAGTATACTAAGGGAATGTATGCACACTGGTAATGCAGATGGTTGGTTGGTTGTTGGAGTTTTCCCTCTTGGCAACATCTAATTCTAAGGTCATATCACCTATCCCTCAGGATGGGGGTAATGCAGAGGATGCGGTTATTAATATCTATGACAGTGCGACAGTGTATGCATATTAATATAGCAACAACAACAATTATTTTATTTACCGACGCCTTGAGAGCGCATTGATTTTGATCATTGGCTATTGGATGTCAAACATATGGTCATTCTGACATATTTCTTTGGAGGAAACCCGCTGCCACCACATAGGCTACTCTTGTCATTAAGCAGCAAGGGGTCTTTTATATGCACTTTCCCACAGACAGGACGGCACACACCACAACCTTTGATGAACCAGTTGTGGACCACTGGTTGGAATGGAAAATAGCGCAAACTGCAAATGGGTCCACTGAGTGCATATTAATACAGCTCAGTGCTTGCACAGATAGGTCATGGATGCAGATATAGAATGAAGTGTACATTTATTCAAAGCACGCAGTATATTATGACATGAACCTATACAGGCTGACATTCCTTACAGTCCTTTACATACAGATCCATGTCCACTGGTGATATTTGTTTCTGTTCACCACACTTACTGGAGGAAGATTTGGTTGGCTGGTTGTTGGGGGTTTTACATCCTGGCAACATCTAAGGACGGGTACCGACTTATGACAGTGCACATTCATCACAACTTTATAGTGCTGCCCCACTGGGAGACCAGGCCGCAAGCACCGTGACCTGATATCCCGCTCAGTCACATTATCCGGACAATGAGCCAACCAGTCCTTGTCCTATTCTAATAATGCCGAGCACCCATGATATATGGGTTGTGTATAGGACACCCATGATATATATATTGTGCATAGCATGCCCATGATATATACATGGTATATAACATGCCTGTGATATACACATTGTATATAACATGCAATGATATATAATTGTATATAACACGCTCATGATATATGTTGTATATAGCATGCCCATGATATATATGTTGTATATGGGGCACATGTGTTATATATGTTGTATATAGCACACCCATGACATATATGTTTATATAGCACGACATTGATATATATGTTGTGTATATCATGCATGATATATATATATAGATATATTGTGTATAGCATGCCCTTGATATATATATACCTTGTGTATAGCACACCCATGATATATGTTGTATATTGCACACCCATGATATATATATTGTGTATAGCACACATGTGATATATATGTTGTATATATCATGCCCATGATACATATATATGTTGTATATAGCACACCATTGATATATACATTCGGTATAGCACACCCGTGATATACATGTTGTATAGAGCACACCTGTGATACATATGTTGTATATATATTGTGTATAGCATGTGCATCATATATACATTGTGCATAGCACACCCCTGATATACACATTGCATATAGCATGCCCCTGATATATACGTCATGCATAGCATGCCTGTGATATATACGTTGTGCATAGCATGCCCATGGTATATGTTGTATATAGCATGCCCGTGATATATATGTTGTATATAGCATGATTCGGCAGGTCCAATGGTGGGAAGGCGCACCTGTGATTGCGATTCGATTCCCGTTACTTGGAAGCGTTGTGCCTAGTGGTGGGTGTTCGGAGGTTTGTGGATATGTCTCCATGTTAGGCTCAGGTGGGCTGAGAACACGCAATTGTGGGAGATAGTATGGAAATACAATAACAGTGCAGATGCTTGATTGGTTGGTTGTTGGAGTTTTATGTCCTGGCAGCATCTAAGGTCATATCAGGATGGGTACCGACTTGAAACAGTGCGCACTCGTGGTGATTTTATAGTCCTGCCCCACTTGGAGATCAGGCCACCAGCACCATGACCTGATATCCCACTCAGCCACATTATCCTGACACTGAGCCAACCAGTCAGTCCTTGCCCTATCGTCAGTCCTTGCCCTATCTTACTTATGCCGAGTGTCTAGCCAGGAAGCAACAAGTATCAATTTTTTAAGTCATTGGTTTGACTCGACCGGGAATTGAACTCCCGACCTTCCACATGGGAGGCCTGCACTCTTCCGATTCTGCCTCCGCGTCCAGTCCAGTGCAGATGGATCTACTCCTGTATCATTTTGTATGTCAATATATATCACAGAGTATATAACAAAGGGCATGCACAGATTTGAATGAACATGGGAAGTAAATAGCAGAACCCAGGGAAGTAAATAGATACACGTATATACTGTTCTACTATATATATATATATATATATATATATACTGACCATGGATGTTGCTAGGACGTAAAACCCCAACAAAGCAAACAAGCAACTATATATATATATATAACCAATAGTGTATATAGATATACTCCCTACATTTATACTCACTAAACAGAAAACCATGTCACTGTGGCAGCATTAAGGGTGGTTGATGTATGGAACTCCCAACATCTCCCGACCAGCCACTGCAGGGACAAATAGTTTTGCGCCTGTCTTGACAAGTTCTTGCCGGTGTGAACCCTCTATTTGCTCCCCGAGAGAGTGCCGCTTGTAACTTGCAAAAGCCAGCAGCACTTCAACACTTTTGCAGGCAGCTTTCGTGAAATGAACAACCGCATTACCGGCTTGGTCGTCGCCTGGGTTACCTAGGACCGCGCTGCTCGAGCTCATCTTCCATCGACAGCGGAAAATCAGCTAGGAGATTAGCTTAATGGAGAGCGGCAGTCAAGTAATGAAAGCAGTCTTTGTCACATTGCGACCGACAGCATGATGATGATGATGATGATATATAGGGAATATATGAGAATATACTCATGCAAATATTTTAATTTATAGCAAATATATAACAAAATCTGTGCAGATATTTAAATAGACATGTGAAGTAAAGACCTGCCATGTTTATCTTCCCCCACTACTAGATCAGATTATACAGCACACATATAATGATATATATAAGCAGGTTGGGAACCCTTCGCGGAATACCCGCTAGGTAGGTGGCTCTCCACTGCGGATAGCGTGCTGCCATCTGACGGCTATGTTTTAATGACCGTCTAAAAAGAAGGCGTTATCAGTTTGCCAGTAAATATCTACACACATCCTTGAAAGCTCCTTAACACAGCCCCTTCTGAACTGTCTTCACTCCCGACGTCATGGAGGGGTGATGTAGTCAAACTGCACCACACACCCACACACACACCACACCACACCCCCACACACACCATACACCACACCACACTCCCACACGCCTGTCTCCCCTCCACTCCACAGTCTGTCAAGCACAGCACCAGTCTCAGTTTGCGTTTGTTGTATCCAGGCAATAACACCAGCCCCCTCTTCTCCTCCTCCTCCTCCCTACCCCTCCTCCTCCCCCCTACCCCCCGCTAGCCCTCCTCCCCCCTCTCCCCCCTCTCCCCCTCCTCCTCCTCCCCTCTAACCCTCCTCCTCCCCTCTACCTCCTCCTCCTCCTCCCCTCTAGTCCTCCTCCTCCTCCCCCTCCCCCCTCTAGTCCTCCCCCTCCCCCCTCTAGTCCTCCCCCTCCTCCCCTCTAGTCCTCCTCCCCTCTACCCCCCCCCCCCTCCCCTCCTCCTCCCCCTTCTCCCTCCTCCTCCTCCCCTCTATTCCTCCTCCCCTCCCCCTCCTCCCCTCCTCCTCCTCCCCTCCCCCTCCTCCCCCCCGCTCCCCTCCCTCCCCCTTCCTCCCCCCCTCCTCCTCCTCCCCCTCCCCTTCCTCCTCCCCTCTATCCTCCTCCTCCCCCCCTCTCCCTCCTCCTCCCCTCTCCCCTCCTCCTCCTCCCTACCCCCTCCTCCTCCCCTACCCCTCCCTCCCCCTCTCCCCCCTCCCTCCTCCTCCCCTCTCCCGCCTCCTCCCCTCTTCCCTCCTCCTCCTCCCCCTACCCCTCCTCCTCCCCTCTACCTCCTCCTCCCTCCCATCGTCCCTCCCCTCCCCTCTCCCCCTCCTCCTCCTCCCTCCCCTCCTCCTCCCCCTCCCCTCCTCCTCCTTCTCCCCCCCCCCCCTCCTCCCTCCCCCCCTCTCCCTCCTCCTCCCCTCTACCTCCTCCTCCCTCCTCCCCTCTAGCCCTCCTCCTCCTCCCCTCTCCCTCCTCCTCCCCTCTCCCTCCTCCTCCTCCCCCCTCCCCTCCTCCTCCCCTGTCTCCCTCCTCCTCCCCTCTACCCCTCCTCCCCTCCCCTCTCCCTCCCCTCCTCCCCCTCCCTCCTCCCCCTCCTCCCCTCTCCCTCCTCCTCCCCTCTGTCCTCCTCCTCCCCTCTAGCCCTCCTCCTCCTCCCCCTACCCCTCCTCCCTCCCCTCTCCCCCTCCCTCCCCCCTACCCTCCTCCTCCCCTCTACCCCCTCCTCCTGCCCCCTAACCCTCCTCCTCCCCCTCTCCCTCCTCCTCCCCCCTCTAACCTCCCTCCCCCCCTCTACCCCTCCTCCCCTCCCCTCTCCCCCTCCTCCCCTCTACCCCTCCTCCTCCCCCCTACCCCTCTACCCCTCCCCCCCTCTACCCCTTCCTCCTCTCCCTCTACCTCCCCTCCCTCCCCCCTCCCCCCTCCTCCCCTCTAACCCCTCCTCCCCTTCTACCCCTCCCCCTTTCTCTAGCCCCCACTCCTCCCTTTCCCCCCCTCCTCTCTCTCCCCTCCTCATTTCTTTACCACACTCCTCCCTCCTCCCTCTCCCCCTCTCCTACTCCCCTCTACCCTCACTCCCTTCTCCCCTCTACTCCCACATCTCCTCCCCTCTACCACCTCCTACCCCCCTCTACCACCCATTCCTCCTCCTCCCCTCCCCTCCCCTTCCCTCCTCCTCCCCATACCCCCTCCTCTTTCCTGTCCCCCCTCCTCCCACTCCCCTCCCTCCTCTCCCCTCCCTCCTCCCCCTCTCCCCCTCCTCCCTCTCCCCTCCTCCCCCTCTCCACCTCCTCGCTCTCCCCCCCTCCTCCCTCCCCCATCCTCCTCCCTCTTCCCCTCCCCCTTCTCCCCTCCTGCCCTCCTCCCCCTCTCCCCTCCTCCCTCTCCCACTCCCTCCCCCCTCCTTCACCCATTCCCACTCTCAACACACAGATGCGCTTTCAAAACACCGGGGGGCCTCTGCACTGGAAGAGCGGAAGTACTGGCAATGCTCGCTAGAGGGGCTATGCATGCTTACTCGAGCAAGAAGTAACTCCAGAGTTGAACATCTTACTCACTGCTCTCACCACCCTGGGATGGTAAAAGAAGCGATAATACACAATATTCACATGCATGCGCTGTGGAAACGGTCCCACAACCGTAGTATTCGTCGTCGCCATCAGATGTCACATCCATTGTGAATAGTGTGTATTAATAGTGACTGACAAGTTTGGTACCCTCCTAAAATTTTCAAAAGGGTCCAAACATGAAAACATTATTTTTCTCAGTAGCTTCAATGATAGCAATATACTTTTGGAATTTTCAAAATATCCCAAAATTGTACTGACATACGTGCATTTGAAAGTTAGTAATTTCCATAGCTTTTGTATGTGCTGTGGCAAACGTCTCACAACCGTAGTGTTCATCGTCACCATCAGATGTCACATGCGTTGTGAATATTGTGTATTAATAGCGATATATATTTGCATCAACTGATTGATGTCTTTGATGGTGTTTAACATTTAATGTTCGCAAGGAGAGGTCATTCAGAGTTACCTAAACAAACAATTCACTGCATTGCCTCAAATGCAAATAATTTGCCGCGAACAAAAAGATGACTCAATATTGTTGCTGTTTGTGACGCTAAACAGTTGGGAGATAAACAGGGGGCTGTAGGAATCCTGGAAGAATTAGGGCGATGGGACGCGCTCATTTGGAGGAATACGGTAGGGAAATGGTCAGTAGCTGCTTGTAGAGGAAGCTTCCAAGACGCTGCCGGCAGAACCCGGAAGTACCGCCACCCTAGCGGCGTAAGGCGGAGTTACTACTAATACGTGCACCCTACTGACGAGATCTGCGCAACGGCGCGCGAGAGTCAGACTCAGAGCCAGCGCAGTCGTGGGCGAGAGCTTACCTACCTACCTACCCACGTACGTCCGCCCAGCTGATGAGATCTGCAGGGCGGCGGTGGTAGAACTAGGCTGCTAGTAGTAGTAGGAGCGTGGCCACTATAGTGCGCGTTGCACCGAGACCCACCAGCGCACATTACAGGAGGAAGGAGCAGCGACTCCAGTTGCCACCACCAACCACACTGCACAGGGAGGTGGGACGCGAGGCAGGGGAGCAAGCAGTGTGTCGACCGGTGGACCGGGTGTACTCCTGGAGCCTGGAGATAGTCCTACTCCAGCGTTCTTTTAATGCTCTCTATCTGCGTAGTGATGCTGATACTGAAGGCATGTGAATGCGCATGGTTAACCGGTGGTTATCTATCTGACATGGTGTCCTCCTTGCCTGAGAGATAAGGGAGATTGTTCCAGAAGTTTACTCTTGAGTGGTAAATGTATGGATGGACCCCTTTTCAGCAGTTTTGCTTACTGGAGGATGCCTTACCCCGTACATACCCCCGTTGGAGGAATTGGGGGGGTGTAATGACGTCACAAGGCAACTTTTGGTGGCCATATTGGATGACATACAGAAGGCTTGCAACTGCCTATACTGTGCTTATCTACTGATTTGTTGGTTTATTTGACACTGTTTTGAGCAGTTTGGCTTCAGAAGTTGTTGCTAAAGTGCTGTCAGTAAACACATTGGAGGTAAATTGCCCAGAACCTCCCATAGCACAAGAAAACTGTGTTTTACTGCAGCTGCATGCATTCACAACATGGCTAGGGAGGGTGCTCGTAATCCAAGATGGCAGCCCGCTGACTGATGATTGCTAAGTAATGACGTCACGTGCACTCCCTCAATATAGGGGACGCCAAGTTGCAGTTCCGGAAGTGCGTAGTAAATCCTATGTTACCGGGATCCTATAGGTACAGGAGGACGACACCATCACCTGTGTACTATTGATATCACCACAGTGAGTGGTATATTGCACCTTGGAAGTTGGAGATAAAGCGGTTGTGAGGATCTCCTGATAAAACGCCATCAACATCCATTTTGGCGTCAAATGCAAATGCAAATACAAATATAAATGCAAATACAAATACAAAGCCACACACACACGCCCGGACCACATTTGTTGTTGGTAAAACAGTTTATTCATGAGAACATTCCTTTTTTCAGCGCGGAGGCACTGGTCTCCCGGCCGTTTACATTACATTATATATAGGTGGATCAGCAGGTACTTAGGTCAGGGATATTAGTAGATTATGAAGGAGGTTAGTGTGTTAGTGGGTTAGCCATAATAAGTTCAGTATTACGGGCTGAGAAGTAAGATGATTGGTCGCTGCAAAAACTGTGCTGCTAACATGTACACATAAAACACACAGACACACTCAGACACACACATATAGACACACATAGACAAACATGCACACACACAGACACACACAGACACACACAGGCACACAACGCACATACACACACACTGGCACACACAGGCACACATATAGACACACATAGACACACACAAACACACAGAGGCACACACAGGCACACATATACACACAGATACACACCAGACACACACAGGCACACACAGACACACCCGCACACATACATGCATACATACACTCACAGACACACAGACATACACACTCAGACACACACATATAGACACATATAGATACACACACACAAACACACAGATACACACACATATACACACACAGGCACACACAGGCACACATATAGACATACATATACGCACACACAAACACACTCAGACCCAAACAGGCACACATATACACGCACATATACATACACAGACACACACAGGCACACACACAGACACCCCCACACACACATACACGCACACGCACTCACATACACACACATACACACAGACACTCCCACACACACAAACATACACACATATATACATTCAC
The DNA here is from genome assembly GCA_030323885.1 of Branchipolynoe longqiensis. Taxonomy (NCBI): domain Eukaryota; kingdom Metazoa; phylum Annelida; class Polychaeta; order Phyllodocida; family Polynoidae; genus Branchipolynoe; species Branchipolynoe longqiensis. Next base: position 84,039 of record JASIRB010000996.1, on the reverse strand, counting down.
AGACACACATACACACACAGACACACACACCCACACCCACACACACAGACACACACAAACTCCATTTGGAAGGCGTTAGCAGACGACAAATGGACTCTGCGCTGGTAGCCGTCGGACCTGGGGGATCAGTGAACGTGTCGCCGGCAACCAGCGGCCGAATCTCGGGCTAAACGTCGGGCGCGACCCTAACAAAGCCTCGCGGGCGTCTCGTCAGGGGGGCGCCACTGTTACTGTTAGTAACACAAATACTAGCACTAGTACTAGTAGCAGCGGTGTGTTCACATTGGTCCTGTCACTCGTCTTCACACTGGTCCTGACACTGGTGTTCACACTGGTGTTCACACTAGTGTTCACACTGGTGTTCACGCTGATGCTCACACTGGTCATGACACTGATATTCACACCGGTGTTCACACTGACCTTTACTGCTTAGGCTGTATTTCGACTTGGATTTACTCAGCATCACTTCATCTCACTCTTCAAATAGCGGGTAAAGATGCGCAATTAATTGTCCCGAACTGCAAGCAACTAAATCGTCTCAGCGGCAAGTGAGTAGGAGATTGAGCAGGCGAGCGGTTGCGCCACCATCGGAGCTGCGGCATGAGCAGTAGATGGGCAGGTGAGGTTCAAGCACCCGATCACTGGTATGTGGGTGCTAGGATAGTATAATATTCCATGTTATTATACTCGTATAATTCTTATACAGCATATACATATATATATATGCAGTATAACTAACTATAAGCCATTATATGAGTATAATAAGCCGGCAAATACAATCTACTTACTCCCCAGCCACTAAGTCATCGGCTGGTAACCTATATTCATTAGGTCATCCACTGATACGACCTCACATCCCCATGTGGCGACACCTACTCGCCCACGCCTCAGCGGCCATTACGCTCACTCCAAACAAAAAAATTAATTCCAGTGCGCGAGCGTCAATATTTACTCCACTTGTAAAAGTTTCGGCCAGTGGTGACGCCACCGGTCTCAGTGGGTGGGTCACCCATAGCGCAGTACAATATAAGGAACATCTCTAAGCGTGCCTTTATACTCGCATAATTCTTATACATCACCCATATATAAAAATAGATATTCAACACACACACACACACACACACTGCTCAAGCACCTCCGACACCCGCGGTATGCACATCGCACGATCCTCAGGCAGTGCCCCAGGGAGGAGATAACCCGCACACGGCGTGGACAGCTCACTTTGATCCCAATCCGTATCAGACGCAGGAGCACCATATCGGTAACCATGGCGACGGCATTCCCACACCACGGCCTACACCGACTGGAGCGCCGCCCCGCAGCCCCCGGGGGTTCCGGGGGCGAGGGGGCGGGGTCTCGGGTGAGGCGGACCCGGGGCGAGAGGAACCGGCGAGCAGGACAGGTAGGTCCGTCAGTGAGAACATTCCTTTGTCGTCTGCCCCGACTAATTGTCGTCTGCTCAAACTAATTGTCATCTGCTCCGACTAATTGTCGTCTGCTCCGCCTAATTGTCGTCTGCTCCGACTAATATTGTCATATGTTGCTATTCATTCCCTTCCCATTTAATCGACCAGATGGGATGGCCGAATGAGTTGAGCATCCGTCTCCCGTTTTCGTAGATCATGGGATTCGGACCCACGGGTTCGAACCCTGGTCGAATCAAACCAACCAATGAATTAAAAATTGATACTTGTCGCTTCCTAGTCAGGTGCTCGGCATTATTCGCGTACGGCAAGGACTGGTTGGTTCAGTGTTAGGATAATGTGACTGAGTGAGATATCAGGTCATGGTGCTGGCTGCCAGTACTATAATATAAAAGTTGCCGTGAGTGTGCACTGTCACAAGTTGGTACCCGTCCTGATATGACGACCTTAGGTGTTAGCAACCGACCAACAAACTTCTTTTGCCGTCTGCTCTTACTAATTGTCGTCTGCTCCGACTAATACTGTCATCTGTTGCCATTCATCCTCTTCCTAATAAACCCACGAGTCTTCAGACACACACATACACACACATACACACCCACACACACAATGGAAGTCAACCATTGTCACATGACATCAGCAGACGACACATCAATGGTGGGGAAATGTTTAGCACAAATTTCAAGGAGAAGCGCTGTCAAAAATGAAAATTTGTTCTATTTAATGACACCTCTAGAGCACATTGATTTTTATCATCAGCTGTTGGATGTCAAACATATGGTCATTATGACATATTTCTTTGGAGGAAACCCAATGCCGCGACATAGGTTCTTTTATATGCACTTTCCCACAGATAGGACAGCACATACCACATCCTTTGATGAACCAGTTGTGGACCACTGGTTGGAACGGAAAATAGCCCAAACTGCAAATGGGTCCACCGAGTTGGATTGGTCTGATGACCCACACCTTCACAGGTGGACACTCTATCACCTGAGCTACGTCCGCGGAATGCTGGCAACACCTGGTCTTACTCGTAGTGCGATAGCAGTGTTGAGGGTCAGGGGTCATCGACCAATATCTGGGGTCAACTCCCTTACAAGCGTCTGTTTTAGCAGCTTAATGTGGGTCACGTGACTACATATTATCAGTGTGATGTCTGTATTCTAGCATCAAGGGTCATTGACTCTACACAGGGTCATTTGTTCAATTCAAGGGTATGTTTTAGTAACGCTATGTTTATCTCAAGACAAACAAATACAACTATGAATTATTGCTTTTGGAAAGTATTTCAACATCATAACTGTATTAGGTCATCATCATCATGCTGTCAGTTGCAATGCAACAAAGACTGCTTTCATTACTTAACCGCCGCTCTCCATTTAGCTCTCTGCTGTGAGAGTGATGTCCATGAGTCAGTCTTAATGTCTCTCAGCTTCAGGTTTCTCTTGATGGTATCCTTGAACCAGAGATCAGGGCATCCTCTCTTTCTCTATTTGTTTGTTGTTGTTTCATGTTCTAGCAACATCTAAGGCCATATCAGGACGGGCTCTTTCTCTGACCAGAATACAATTGAGAATAGAGGATCTGCTTTGATTACCTGTATGTTGACATCCTCATCACGTGTCCAGTCCACCGGAAGTTCTTTCTGATCAGAAGATCTTCCATAGAGGACAGTCCTGTCCGACCTTATCAGGAAGTGGGTATTTAGAGGGATATACGGCCTACATATCTACATTGCATGTCTGTTTGTTTGTTGTTTTATGCCCAACAACATTTAATATCCATCTTATCAGGGCGGGTACTGACTTGTGACAGTGCACACTCATGACAACTGTTATAGTGCTTCTCCATTGGGAGACCAGACAACCAGTGCCATGACCCAAAAACCAACTCAGTCATATTATCCTGGGACTGCGCAAACCAGTCCTTTCATTGTCCTAGTAATGTCGAGCGTCAGGCTAGGCAGTGACAAATATCAATTTTGTAAGTCATTATTTTCACTTGGCCAAGATTAGCCAGTGTTCTTATTCGGCCAACACATTTGGTTTGGGTATATATATATATATATTTATATATACATATCATATATATATAATATATATGTAATAATAGTAATATATATATAATATATACAGTATAACCCCGTTAAACCAAACTTGAAGGGACCCTAGAAATTTGTTTGGATTAACCGATCATTGGTTTAACCGAGCTTTGACTTTGATTTGGATTTGGCAAAAACGGGGGTGCATTATGAATGTACAATCTATGTGGACACTATGATTATTATTTTTTATGTATATACCATTCAACCCCATTAAACCAACCTCGGTTAAATCAAATGATCGGTTAATCCAAACTTTTTTTGGCGACCTGGCAAAATACTACCATTTATCATATAAAAAAGTCTCAGATGACCTCAAAACCACATGAAAGTTTGGTTTCACTGTACCAAAAATGGCCTGGGGCCGACAATTTTGTTTGGAATAACCGATACTTTGGATTAACCGACTTTGGTTTAACCAACTTTTTTATACGATAAATGATAGTATTTTGCCGGGTCGCCAACAAAAGTTTGAATTAACCAATCGTTTGGTTTAACCGAGCTTTGTTTAACGGGGTTGTACTGTATATATATGTATTATGTACCATGCTCTGTTATATAATTTGACCTCATAGTCCATCCAGTAGGGTATTACTTCTCAGTCATGTATTACCTTGAATGTATGAACAAACCCTTTGGACTGGATGTGGTAGCCGAATCAGTAGAGTTCAGGCTTCCTATGCAGAAGGTTGGGAGTTCGAATCCCAGCCAAGACAAACCGATAACGTATCAAATTGATACTTGTCGCTGCCTAGCCTGGCCCTCGGCATCAATAGGATAGGGCAAGGACTGGTTAGTTCAGTGTCAGGATAATGTGACTGTGTGGGATATTGGGTCATGGTGCCAGTGGGACACCACTATGAGTGCGCACTGTCAAAAGTCGATGCCCATCCTGACATGACCTTAGATGTTGCTAGAATGTAAAACAAGAAACAAACAAAAAATCCCAGTGGGGCAGCACTATAACGTCACCGTGAGGGTACACTGTCACAAGTCGATGCCCATCCTGATATGACCTTTGATGTTGCTAGGATGTAAGACACCAACAAACAAGCCAAATCACGTGTCAGGATAATGTGACTGAGTGGGATATCGGGTCATGGTGCCGGCGGCCTGGTTTCCCAGTGGGACAGCACTATAAAGTCACCATGAGTGCGCACTGTCACAAGTCGGTACCCATCGTGATATGACCTTAGATGTTGCTAGGACGTAAAACAACAAACAAACAAACTTTACCGACCGATCCAGAGATCGACCACACTCCTATATCGATCGCTTTATTTGGGTTCCAGCAATACAATTGTAAGGATATTCTACCTCTCTAAACCGACCACCTCGCTAAATGGACCACTTAAAGTCGGTCCTATGGTCGGTCGAATTAGACAAGTTTTACTGTAATTATAAAAAATTATACTTGTCATTACCTAGACAGGCACTTGGCATTATTAGGATAGAGCAAGGACTGGTTGGCTCAGTGTCAGGATAATGTGACTGAGTGGGATATCAGGTCATGGTGCTGGGTGGCCTGGTCTCCCAGTGGGGCAGCACTACAAACTCGCCTTGAGTGTGCACTGTCACAAGTCGGTACCCGTCCTGATATGACCTTAGATGTTGCCAGGATGTAAAACTCCAACCAAAAAATTACATTGACGCCATAAATGCGTGTACAAGGGTGTTGGGTGGCGGTGGGAAACTGAGCCAAACTTACTCATCCCCCTCCCTCCCCCCTCCTACCCCCACCCCCGCCACCCCGGATCCTGGGTGATTTATGGGCTCCCTCACCGGGGGCAGCACTTCTCCACAGATAAGGACGCGTCCACATGGGTGTACACTGATAAGAATGATAGCACAATTACATTCGGAGTACCATGCTACTTAACTGCAATTTCTTTATTTGAATTCAAACATTTTTTGGTTATATATAAACTGTCCTTCTCACTGAGAAAAACCGCGACTAACTAGACAGGTTACCTGTTCCGTTCGCTGGTGCTGGTATTTGGGTTGTTCTAAAATATTGTGTGCCACTTTTGTGACATGGAAACTAAAAGTGAAAGTGAGAATTTAGCAGAACAAAATTCAAAAAAATCCCCTAAATCTCTATGCATATGAAGGGCTGGATGTATGTTCTGCATTTGTCAGAGTTGACATTTTGTTTTTTCACTTTTTGATTTTGATCAAGGGAAAGCTGTTAAAATTAACGGTGTAACGTCATACATCATTTTATCACACATCCATAACATCAGTTTAGTACGCATGACAAATTCAAACAAGAATTTATTGAATATAGTTAAGCGAACATAAATGTTTCTTACAAAAACAAAGTTGAAGAAAATTGTTTGGGTAGATGTATAGGGTCAATAATCAAATTTTCATATTTTTACCTTAGCGCAAAATCAATTATGCATATTCTGGATACGTTTTGTGGGATGGATTAAATTAAATACACGTAGTATTGCTAACATATTTAATACACAGAGTTAACAATAACTATTTGACTTACTACACACGCACGCACACATACATACACACACACACACACACGCAGAGACAAAGTCATTACCAATGTAACATGGAAACCAAAAATGTGGTACACAGTTTCTGAGAATGACCCATTTACTGTAGGTGTATATACTCACTCTGACTTTAAGGGGACCAGGCGGGATGGCCGAATGAGTTAGGGCGTCTGTCTCCCATGTTGGTAGATCATGGGATCGTGGGTCCAAACCCTGGTCGAGTCAAACCAATGACTTAAAAATTGATACTTGTCGCTTCCTAGCTTGGCGCTCGGCATTATTAGGATAGGGCAAAGGACTGGTTGGCTCAGTGTCAGGATAATGTGACTGAGTGGGATATCAGGTCATGGTGCTGGCAGCCTGGTTTCCCAGTGGGGCAGCACTATAAACTCGCCATGAGTGCGCACTGTCACAAGTCGGTACCCATCCTGATATGACCTTAGATGTTGCTAGGACGCAAAACAAAAACACACAAACAAACTGACTCTGAAGGGTTGGCAGTCTGGGGATACTTTACTCGCTAGAACTTTGGACGCCCCCCCTGCCCACCTCCCCTCCCCCTCCCCCCCTCCCCCCAGCCTGACTGACTCACCATTCCCAAAGTACACCGCTGTCTCCCCCTGGCGGGCAAAGAGCAAATACAGTAAAACCTCTCCAAATCGACCGACCATGGACCGACATTTAATGATCCATTTAGGGAGGTGGTCAGTTTATGGAGTTAATTTTTTTCTCGTTATAATGGTATTGTATGGGCAATCGTTTGGGACCAAAATTACGCGATCGATATAGGGGAGTGGTTGATCTGTGGCGGTGGTCGGTTGGAGAGGTTTTAGTCTATAATGTTCCACGCAAGACACCAGACGGGATGGCCGAATGAGTTAGAGCATCCGTCTCCCGTGCTGGTAGATCGTGGGGTCGAACCCTGGTCGAGTCAAACCAATGACTTAAAAATTGATACTTGTCGCTTCCTAGCCAGGCGCTCGGCATTATTAGGACAGGGCAAGGACTGGTGTGCTCAGTGTTGGGATAATGTGACTGAGTGGGATACCAGGTCATGGTGGTGGTGGCCTGGTTTCCCAGTGGGACAGCACTATAAAGTCGCTATCAGTGCGTACTGTCAAAAGTCGGTACCGGTCCTGATATGACCTTAGATGTTGCTAGGATGTAAGACAACAACAAACAAACACCCAGATGTGATTCTGAACTGTGTTGAGTTGCATTGCTCACAACACTCGTCTGCCACGTTGGTGCGGGGAGGGACGTAGCTCAGGCGGTAGAGTGTCCACCTGTGAAGGTGTCGGTCATCCTATCGATCCTGCTCACTGGACATATTTGCAGTTTGGCTCAGTGTCTGAAACATCCACAAGAAGACAACGTTGTACTCACATGGTTGATTAATCTCAACATAGTTGCTACTGGCAGATATGTACATTGTCTGGACTGGGCTGGTGGCCGTGGTGAAAGAGAGCGAGCATGTGACTTGCACCCTTATTCATAGGTTTAAATCCGGGTAACAGTCAGGTGACCTTAGCTTGTAGCCAGCAGCCCATTGGCTATAGAGTACAATGCATCCTGGTACCAGTCAGCTGACCTAGTTAGCTGGTATCCAGCACCCTGTTGGCTGCATAGCACTAATAAAAATGACCCGTAATTCCGAAATATTTTTTAATTTAAGCATGCATACATATTAATAAATACTTTCTTTTGATTTGGAAATTATTTTTGATATATGAATGCAATACCAGATGTTAGTAAGGATCCAACCATGTCCCATATATCATGTTACAAATGGTTGACTGTAAAATGGTGTTTTTTTTTTACAAAAACACTTTTTTCTTTTTCTTTTTTTGATGGGTACATTAGTTGTTTAAGCAGGGGAAATTTCAGTCGCAGACCACTGGTCTTCCTCATTCCACTGCTCCTTGCCCTATCCTAATAATGACGAGTGCCTGGCTAGGAAGCGACAATTATCAATTTTTAAGTCATTGGTTTGACTCGACCAGGATTCGAACCCACGATCCCATGATCTACCAAGACGGGAGACGGACGGTCTAACTCATTCGGACATCCCGTCTGGTTACCTTAATTTCATAGCTAATACAGACCAAAGTTGCACACGGTTTATTTTATTTCCCTTATTTCTTACATCAAATCTGAACATGAATATGAAAAGTATAAGGGAAAAAAATAAGTAGGACGCTTTTTTTATTGATGTTTTAAAATCCCATCCCATGTGGACCAGTTTTCAGGAGAGTGACCCATATATATATATATATTGACCAATTTCATATGACGTCAGCACATGTATTTAGGTCAGTGCATGCACTGCTTGGCTGCAGGACAACATCCGGTCACACTGCAAACTCAATGGCTATAAGAAATCTTCATAGAGAAAAGGTGTAATATCTCTAAAACCACACCACCTAGCCACAAACCGATTGGATTACATATAGAAAACCCATTCAAAAAAGAGATTATATTAAATTTATAAGGTTAGGGTTCTGCATTTCTATTAATTTTGAATAAAATCGATGTGTTGCACCGCGCGTATGGGCAAACTCAATGCATTGTCAATGGCCGTGAGCAATCTTCATACAGTAAAAGTTAAATATCTCTAAAACCACACAACCTAGAAACAAACTGATTGGAATACACATAGAAAACATGTTCATCAACAAGATTATATTAAATTTATGAGGTTAGGGTTCTGGATTTCTATTAATTTTGACTAAAACTGACGTTTTGCAATGTGCATACCGGCAAACTCAATGCATTGTCAATGGCCGTGAGCAATCTTCTTACAGAAAGAATTTAATATCTCTAAAACCACACGACCTAGACACAAACTGCTTGGAACCCATATAGAAAACATGTTTACCAAACAGATTATATTAAATTCATATGGTTAGGGTTCTGGATTTCTATTAATGTTGACTAAAACTAACGTTTTGCACTGCGCGTACCGGCAAACTCCGTCACAGTGTGCCTTCGTTCTGCAGCCGAGCTGTGCGTGCATACACGATGTTTGTAAGCATTGAAATAGGTCTATACCCACACAGTTACCCACATTGCATCAGTATATCATTGCTATAGGTATGTAGACAGATACCATGGACTTTACGCGCCTAATATTAATGGCTGCTCCCCCTCCCACACACACACAGTGTCAGCATCACACACACACACACACACACACACACACACACACACACACACAGGGTCACAGGTTACCCAGACGCCCGCCCTGCAGCTCTACCATCAGTCGCCATGCCAACCGGCGTGCCGAGACCCCCTATTCACACTCAGATCACAAAACACATGCCATCTCCACCAACTAACCGCCGCTCGAGCACCGCCACTCGCCGCCACGCACAACGGGAAGTGCTCGAGCGGCGAGGCAGTGCGGAACACATGTTTGGTGGTTTGTGGGGTGATGCCGGTAGGGGGTGATGGAAGCTGTGTGTGGGTGTGTGGGTGTGGGGGGGGGGAGGAGTGAGGTGAAGATGGAAGGCGCGTGTGGGTGTGTGTGGGGAGGGTGTGTGTGGGGTGGGGGGTATGTGGGGGGTGTGGGGTGGATGTGGGTGGATGTGTGCGGGTGTTTGGGTGTGTGGGTGTGACGGTGTGTGGGGGGGGAGGAGTGAGGTGAAGATGGAAGGCGTGTGTGGGTGTGTGTGGGTGTGTGTGGGGAGGAGTGTGTGTGGGTGTGGGGGTGGATGTGGGTGTATGTGTGTGGGTGTGTGGGTGTGTGGGTGTGTGGGTGTGGGGGGCGAGGAGTGAGGTGAAGATGGAAGGCGCGTGTGGGTGTGTGTGGGTGTGTGTGGGAGGAGTGTGGGTGGGTGTGGGGCGTATGTGGGGGTGTGTGGGGGTGGATGTGGGTGGTATGTGTGTGGGGTGTGTGGGTGTGTGGGTGTGTGGTGTGTGTGGGTGTGTGGGTGTGGGGGGCGAGGAGTGAGGTGAAGATGGAAGGCGTGTGTGGGTGTGTGGGTGTGGGTGTGGGGAGGAGTGTGTGTGAGTGTGGGGGGTATGTGGGTGCGGATGTGGGTGTATGTGTGTGGGTGTGTGGGTGTATGGGTGTGGGGGTGTGGGGGCTGTGGGGGCGAGGAGTGAGGTGAAGATGGAAGGCGTGTGTGGGTGTGTGTGGGTATGTGTGGGTGTGTGAGGTGTGTGTGGGGGGAGAAGTGTGTGTGGGTGGGTATGTGTGGGGTGTGTGGGTGTATGTGGGTGGGTGTGTTGGTGTGTGTGGGTGGGTGTGGGGGGCGAGGAGTGAGCTGATGGTGGAAGGTGTGGGTGGGTGTGTGTGTGGGTGTGTGGGTGTGTGTGGGTGTGGGGGGCCGAGGAGTGAGGTGAAGATGGAAGGTGTGTGTGGGTGTGTGGGTGCGTGTGGGGTGTGTGTGTGGTGGGGTGATGAGTGAGGTGAAATGGGAGGTATGTGTGTGGGTGTATGGGGTGTGTGGGTGTGTGTGGGTGTGTGTGGGTGTGTGTGGGTGTGTGTGGGGGTGTGTGTGGGTGTGTGTGGGGTGAGGTGAAGATGGAAGGTGTGTGTGTGTGTGGGTGTGGGTGTGTGTGTGGGTGGGGGGGGGGCGTGTGGGGGGGCTGTGTGGGGGTAAGGAGTGAGGTGAATATGGACTGTGTGGGTGGGTCTGGGTGTGTGTGGGTGTGGGTGTGTGTGGCTGTGTGCGCGTGTGTGGGTGGGTGTGGGTGGCGGGGAGAGTGTGTGTGGGTGTTTGGGGGTATGTGTGTGGGTGTGGGTGGGTGTGGGTGGGACGGGGTGTGGGTTGGGTGTGTGTGTGGTGTGTGTGTGGGGGGGGGGTTGCTTCCTTTGGTGTTGTATCACTAAAAAATGCCCGTCTTGATATGATCTCAGATGATGCCAGGACGTAAAACTCCAACAATCACCAACCTAACAAATCGCCACAACACAAATCCCTGAATGTGGCAGACATGCGAAGGTGCCTTACTTATTTGTTTATTTATTTATTAGTTTTAAAATAATTAAGAATAATTCAATCATGCTGTTGTTATTACCAGTAAGTTGGTTGTTTGTTGGAGTTTTATGTCTTGGCAACATCTAAGGTCATATCAGGACAGGTACCGACTTGTGACAGTGTGCACTCATCGCAACTTTATAGTGCAGCCCCACTGGGAAATCAGGTGGCCAGCACCATGACCCGATAGCCCACTACGTCACATTATCCTGACACTGAGCCAACCAGTCCTTGCCCTATCCTATTAAAGCCGAACGCCAAGCTAGGAAGCAACATGTATCAATTTTTTAAAATCATTATCTTGACTCGACTGGGAATCGAACTCACGATCTTCCCACGGGAGGCCTGCGCTCTACCGATTCGGCCACCACGCCCGGTTCTACCAATAACTAGGTCTACTGCGGTGCCTGGTGCAGATCCTTATCATGACATCCTCCTAGGATTAAAAAATAGGCATGTTTTGAAACAACAAATCTCGGCCCCGTCTTAGTGAACGGTGCATCCGAAGCGTATGGTTGCCATGGTGATAGCGTAAGCAGGACATCGTAGCAATGTGAGCTATTTCCAAACTGATTGAGCATTAGCGGTGTTTCTAGTATTATTGTACAACTCGATGACAATGTTTTGAAAACGTCCGGATTAGCGGAGAGGGTTCTGCATGCGGTGCACATTTCAGGTATTACCTGACGCGGTGTCGCAGTTTGAATGGTTACCTGGTTTAAAACGGGCCTTTTCAGAATATGCATGCGTCAAAGTCGAACGGCAAGCATGAAATCTTGCCTGAATTTCTGGCTTGCTTTTGTCTGTGGATGAGCTCTCTGGAAATGTAGGTCGAGACAAGCAAGGAGACTGTTGCAAAAAGCCCCATTTTAAACCGAATATATACCCTTTCAAACTGCAGGACCCAGCACGGTGGCCGAATTGGTAGGTCGCAGCCCTGCCATGCGGAAGATCAGAAGTTGAATTCCTGGTAGCGTCAAACCAATGACGTACAAAATTGATACTTATCGCTTCCTAGCCAGGCACTTGGCTTTATAGTGCTGCCCCACTGGGAAATCAGGTCGCCAGTACCGTGACCCGATATCCAACTCAGTCACATTATCCTGACACTGAGCCAACCAGTCCTTGCCCTATCCTAATAATGCCGAGCGCCAGACTAGGAAGTGACAAGCAACAATTTGATACGTCATTGGTTTGACTCGACCAGGAACCAAACTCCCGACCTTCCGCACGTGAGGCCTGCGATGTACTGATTCGCCTACTGAGCCTGGTGTCATAGTTTGAAAGGATATCTGGTTTAAAACGTAACATTGCCTTTTTGCAACAGTCTCCTTGCTTGTCTCGGCCTACATTACCAGAGAGCTCCTCCACAGACAAAAGCAAGCCAGAAATTCAGATAATATTCCATGCTTGCCGTTCGACTTTGACGCATGCACATTGGGAAAAGCCCCTTTTTACACTGGGTACCCTTTCAAACTGCGACACCCATTTTTGTTGGTATAGCTCCCAGTCTATATATCACAGACGGGACCAGTCTACTGCCAGGAGTGGAACCAGCTGAGTATGTACTATATTACAAGAACATGGCGGTAACTGCCATCGCCTCTCTGCGTACACCTATGTAAATACCTCACCAACAGACCGATAGTTCTAACGCCATCAATCCTTTATCGAAAAGACAGCTTTCATGGATCAATAAAAAAACTAAAAACTTTAAATTTAAAAAAAATTTAAATTTTAAATTTTAAAAACAACACCCGCCATCCGGTCTCAGCAAATATGCATTCAACCAAGAAGACACCTTCCGATTAGTTTTAAAAAATCGGCAATCGGGGCAGTTGATTGCGATTTCGTTATGTCTGATTGTTCCATTGTGACTATGTATGCATGCCGATTGAATTCTGGGCTCATTTTTGTTTGTTATTTATTAATCCAGACGGGGTGGCTGAATGAGTTGAGCGCCCGCCTCCCATTTTGGTAGGTCGTGGTATTCGAAGCAACTGGGTCGAATTCTGGGCGAGTCAAAGCAATGACTTAAAATGTATACTTGTCGCTACCTAGCCTGGCATTCGGCATTGCTATGATAGGGGAAAGAGCAGTGGAATGAGGATGACCAATTGTTTGCAATTGAAAATTACCCTGCATATGAAACTGTCGTAGGGGTGATGAAAATGGGCAATATTGCACCTAGAGCAGGAGTCGAACCCACATCTCTTTGCATTCCGGGCCAGTGTGGTAACCATTACACCACCTAGGTTCCCTGATATCAACACACTACCCATGCCTACCTGTCTATGGTGTAAAGGACGTGTTAACACCGTGAGTTCTTGTAACGTAACTAACTTTATTTGTTCTGCTTCGTAGTGACGTCATACGTCGTAGCGACGTCATACAATATTATGGCAGGGCGTTTGTACAGTACATATATTACATCTTCCCCTTTCAATGATATATATATATCTCTGCCTGACTCTTAAGATCTATTACATGACATTTGATGGGCATATTGGTGTGATATGCGTAACATACTTAAGACTTATCGTTTATTTTTGTGTACTAATTTCTTGACAGACACGATAATGTTGCAAACATCAATGTAACTTGATTATATTTACCTATAAGACCACTATTGTGGATGCTCATGACATTAAATATATTATTTCATTCTCGTGTCTAGAAAGATCTATGAAAACATGTGTCATAACCTAACATTCATACAGGCTACATTTTAATGCACTAATTACATGGCACTTACTGGTGGTGGTGAGCAGGGCCCATATACGAATGAATACAACGATGTGCTCCTTTAGTGTATTTAAACCGTCGATTCTTATGTGTGTAACTGTGTTGTTTCGTGTTTTATTTGACTTTATTTTCGTGGCCGCTGATTTCTGTATGTGTATGTCTCGTTACTCTCTTATACAATCTAAGAACAGCTTGACTTATACAATATCCCAAACTTGTTGTAACACTTTGTGCATTTTGTTCTAGTATATGTATCTACATCGATACTTCCTAGACGTTACCATACTACTAAATTCTATGTCTCGACACCTGACTTGTAATTTTAGTCCCTCCCGAAACGGATTGGAGGACGAACGATTCTACCATACCTGGTAGTTTGTGTTAAGGATTTATGTGGGTCGTTAACTTTGTTCATGTGATATTCCCCGGGTTTTTCTTTTGTTTCACCGGTAGTATCACCTGGACATTTATATATAAATTTCCTGTTACGTCGTAATGTCGTTTTATGTTCATTTAGTATTTGGTAGTCACGTTGTGCACTGTTACTGGTGCCTACAACTCTACCTTGTTTCCATTCATCCTGATAATTTTTATACCGGACTGTGTCCCCCATCTGTAATAAAGGGTGATCTTTGCCCGCATGTGCGTCGAAATAGAATTTTTGTATGATTTGCCTATCTTTCATTTGATTTAATTTAGATGGTTGGGCAGTCGCCTTGAGTGCGGATTCTAATATAGGAAGTCGTGTTCTTAATTTCCTAGACATTAATAATTGCGCCGGAGACGCACCAATCCCATCCAGTGTTGTGTTACGATAATTTAACAGAGCCAAATTTACATCTTGATTACCTTTAAGGCATTTTTTTATCATTCGTTTCATGGTTTGAACATAACGTTCGACTTGGCCCATTGCTTTGGGCATGCATGGGGTTCGTGAACAGGCATTTAAAACCATATTCTGAAGAAAATGTTTTAAATTCTGTACTTGAAAATTGTGGACCATTGTCCGAGACGGACAAACCGGGGTATACCATAGCGCGCAAAAGTTTGCTTCAATGCAATAATAACTGCCTTACTCGTAGTTGACATAAGTTCCATAAACTTCAGGAAATTTGGAATAGTAATCCACAATTACAATATAATTTAAACCATTCACATGGAATAAGTCAATACCTACTTTATAAAACGGTATGTCACTTAGAGGATGACTCAACAATGGTTCCTTAGCTTGTTCATTTCTAAAAACTTGACAAACATGGCACCTGGATACCTGGTCTTCAATTTGCTTGTTTAAACCAGGCCAAAACACGGTGTCCCGCGCCAACTGCTTACATTTGATAATCCCTAAGTGGGATTCATGCAATTTATTTAATATTTCGTGCTGCATCGACTTTGGTATTATTATTTGTTCTCCCTTTAATAATACATTATCAAACCATGTGATATCATGCCGGAACGTAAAGTACGGTTTTAACAGAAGGGTCGAGATTGTTGTTGTTTGATGGCCACCCATGCAATGTTAATTCTTTTTACACCCTGTAACGTTTTATCCACATTTGTATCTGTTTGTACCCTCTGGAAAATATCTGTACTCAGACTGATCGAAGCCACCGAGAAGTCTTGGTCGTAGAGGTCGTTTGGGGTTATGTCTGCAGTGTGCGCTCGTGAAAGTGTATCTGCAAAGAATAAGTTTGACCCCTTTACATATGTTACGTGTATGTTGTAATTTTGTAATCTCAATCTCATTCTCTGCATTCTGGCAGACAACTGATGAATGGGTTTCATCATTATGGATACTAGTGGTTTGTGATCGGTGTGTACAATAAACTTCATTACCATAAATGTAATTATGAAACTTTCGGCAACCGAAAACATATGGCTAGTAGTTCTTTTTTTCGATTACTGCATAAACTGATCTGGGCTTTATCCAGTGCTTTTGATGCCATGGCCACAGGCTTATTAGCTTGGAATAACGTCGCGGCCCAAACCCATATTTCGATGCATCTACTTGTATAAAGACAATCTGTTCATGTTTATTAAAATTACTGCAATACAGGCGCGGTAGTCAAGAGGTATTTCAACGTCATAAAAGCTTTATCCTGTTCCGAATCCCAGTGCCCACGCAATATTCTTTTGAATAACAGTTCTTAACGGTTTACTTAATATGTGCCATGTTCGGAATGAATTTGCTGACATAACCAACCATTCCTAAAAATCGCTGGATCGCAGCTTTATCTGTCGGTACTGGCATGTCAATTATAGCTTGGATTCTGTCTGTGTTTGGTTTGAAGCCCCTTTTGAAGTGATTAAATGTCCTACATAATTTACGCTTGTTTTACAAAATTTTCGACTTTTTAGGGTTTAATTTGAGGTTAACCTCACGAGCACGTTTTAAGACAGACTCTAGACGCATATTATGCTCATGTATTGTGACTCCATGTACCAAAATGTCCATCCGAAATTTACGTGAACACCAGGTAACCCGGATAATATAGTATTCATTTCCCTGAATGAATATATCGCCAGCCGTTTTTGATACCGAATGGTAGACGTGTGTATCTAAATCGTCCCCACGGTGTGTTAAATGTGCATAATAGTGAAACTCGGGGTCGTCTAACTGGATTTGCCAATAACCGCTATTTGCATCCAATACAGAAAAGTAATATGGCACCGTGTATGTTTGCAACAACTTCCTCAAACTGTTCGTCACTGGGTTGGGTCCCCATCAAATAGCTTGATTTAGTTTGGTCAGGATCTAGGCAAATTCTGATTTACCTAATCGTACCGACGTTTTCCGACTTCGTCGCAATTGTTATAGAACTGTGACCCAAGAGTTGGGCCTTCTTGTTTTACTATTATACTCTAAAGTTATCCGCAATACGGTATAACTCTAGTTTTGTACTTCCTCATTTATTGTCTAATGGTATTCCTGCGAGGTGGGTCAATAACAGGTTGTATACTTTCATCAACATATATTTTTGCATTAGACTTAATTAAACCCAAACCCTCAAATACATCAGAATATTTCTTTACCATGCTATTTGCGTCTTCAATTTCAGGATCAGTGTTTATTGGTGTCAAGTCGTGCTAGCAGTCCTAATTTGACACAAGCCTGCTTCCTAGTATCGCACATCCAACATCGGTGACTTGAAATTTCGTCTCGATGTCGTTGATAGTTAGTGTTGTCGTTCCAACAGGCTTGATTTTGTGGCCCCCATATGTAATTAGTTGACATCTTGACGTTTCCAGGGCAGCACCCTGGATTGATTTGTATATACAGAGAGAGGCAAAATATTCGCCTCAGACCCAGTGTCTAGTTTAAAAGACACCTTGTGGCCATCGACGACGACTGTCTCATACCATAGATCATTGTGACGCGCGTTCACTTTCGTAGATGGTACCCACAAATAAATCGTACTCCCCCACATCCATCTGTTGTTGCACATGTCGATCCTCACTGTCAAATGTACGATCCGGTGCAACGTTAATTCCATACACTGGCACATTTTGCTGTTGTCTCTTTTGTTGACGGCATAACCCTTGATGAAGTGGCCTATTCGTGGACATCCTGCGCATTCTTTGCCTTTTGCAGGACAGCTCCCTCGTGTATGATGATAACCACAACGATCACTCTTGTAGTGGGCTGTTGTGACCGCTGGGTTTGTTGTTGATACCGAGTTGTCGTCCGCGGGTACCCATGGCGACGTTCGGTTGCACTGGTCCCTCACGCTTGACGTCACGATAATCAACAGCATCAATTTGACTTTCGACATTGTTTGTCACTTGCGCCGCTGTATTTTCACTTAATCGACATAGTTGAATGCATGTCTCCAATGATAATTTAGGTGATTGTAATAGTTTGTTCCTGAGGTTATTGTCTTTAACTCCGCACACGAGACGATCACACAATAGAGAAGCTTCTAGCGTCTCATAACAGCAGAACTGTATTCTGTGTTTTAAATCTCGTATATATATGTGTCCATATTTTCACTTGTTTGGTTAAATGTGTTAAATTCATATCTTACAACTGTTATATTCGTTTTATCTTCACAGTAATGTGAGAATGCGGCAATTAACGGTGTTATTTTGTCTTTATCTGCATTCACAATTTCGAATGTTTGGTGTATTTTCTGAGCGTCCACTCCAGCGACATGTAAAAAGACACAACATTGTACCTTCTCTGTCTTTGATGATACTCCGGCAGCTGTGGCGTAGATCTCGTAGGAGTGAAGCCACGATCTCCAACTTATCGCCATGTGTTCGTCTAAAATTAATGGTCCTGGGGGTTTTAATCCGTGTAGGGCCATTGCAGTCAAATACCCGTAATATCTGACACCATGTAAAGGACGTGTTAACACCGTGAGTTCTTGTAACGTAACTAACTTTATTTGTTCTGCTTCGTAGTGACGTCATACGTCGTAGCGACGTCATACAATATTATGGCAGGGCGTTTGTACAGTACATATATTACTGCAGACTACTACACTCATCCCCCTGGAATTGTAAGTCTTTTAATACTTACAATTACATACATACAGGCGGTGCACTTACACATACATACACAGGATAGGTTCAACAACTATACAGCGCGTAGCTTGTACAGGATCCTGGTCACAGCAACCCGTGTTGTGGGGTCATGAAAATGGGAAATATTGCACCTAGAGCAGGAGTCGAACCCACATCTCTTTGCATTCTAAGCCAGTGTGCTAACCATTACACCACCTAGGTTCCCTGATATCAACACACTACCCATGCGTACCTGTCTATGCGGCTCCTTGCCTGAGAGGTCAGTGCAGACCACTACACTCATCCCCCTGGAATTGTAAGTCTTTTAATGCTTACAATGACATACATACCGGCAATGCACTTACACATACATACACAGGGTAGGTTCAACAACTATACAACGCATAGCTAGTACAGGATCCTGGTCATGGAAACCAGTATTGTGGGGGTGATGAAAATCGGAAATATTGCGCCTAGAGCAGGACTCGAACCCACATCTCTTTGCATTCCGGGCCAGTGTGCTAACCATTACACCACCTACGTTCTCTGATGTCACCACACTAGCCATGCCTACCTGTCTATGCGGCTCCTTGCCTGATAGGTCAGTGCAGACTCAATCAATCAATAGTTCCGTCCTCTAGTCGAGGGTTGGATGCAATGGTTCTCCACTTGTCCCGATGGTGTGCTGTTCTGATAGACTGTGAATAATTCAAGCCTGTCCACTGTGAAATATTTGTAAACCATGATGTTCTTGGTCTCCCTCTCCCTCTGCTGCCATTCATCTTACCTTCCAACAATGTACGGTATATTGAACTCTGACGAATGATGTGGCCAAAATAAATGAGTTTCTTTGTCTGTATAGTGGCAAACAAGCTTTTCTTATTTTTAATTGTTCTGAGAAAGATTGGAACATGGAATGTACGAACATTGTACAAACCAGGCCGATATGACAACCTTAAAGTGGAAATGACAGCGCTAAACCTTGACATCCAGTGCAGACTACTACACAACTAATGTATCTAAGCCCCCAAAAGTATTAGTTTTGGTGTATCATTACCACTATCCATTCAAATGTGTTACTCCTACCAAGCAGACACAAACCAATATCAATGATGGAATCCCAATTTCTTCAAAATTGTCAATTTGTATCTGATTATTTTGCTCACTCTATTAACAGGTCACCTGGGACGTAAAAGTTTAAAAACGGCTTTGCCGATTACCAACAAAACTCCCCCACCCCCACCCTAAGAACCAGGCGTGATTGCCGAATCGCTAGATCAGGACTCCGATGCAGGAGATTGGGAGTTCAATTCCCACTCGAGTCAAACCGATGACTTACATAATTGTTACTTGTCACTTCCTAGCTTGGCGCTTGGCATTATTAGGATAGGGCGATGACTGGTTAGCCTAGTGTCAGGATAATGTGACTGGATGGGATATTGGGTCATGGTGCTGGCAGCCTTATTTCCCATTGGGGCAGCACTATGAAGTCACCATGAGTGTGCACTGTCACAAGTCAGTTCCCATCCTGATATGACCTTAGATGTTCCCAGGATGTAAAACTCTAACAACCAATCAACCAACCCTAAATCGCGTAGTGTCCGCCGGGCATAAGAAAGTGGCGGTCTACTACCATGTGTGTGGTGGTCATTATGTACCATGCTTCGGTGAGCACACATCATGATATAACTGGTTACCTACCCACATAGGACCAGTGTAGGTATCACCACCAACCAGCGACTTGACAGGAATGCTTGTTTGTTTGTTTGTTTGTTTGTTGTTGGTTTACGTCCTAGCAACATCTAAGGTCATATCAGGACAGGTACCGACTTGTAACAGTGCGCACACATGGCGACTTTATAGTGCTGCCCCACTGGAAGACCAGGCTGCCAGCACCATGACCTGATATCCCACTCAGTCACATTATCCTGACACCGAGCCAACCAGTCCTTGCCCTATCCTAATAATGCCGAGCACCAGGCTAGGAAGCAACAAGTATAAATTTTTAAACCATTGATTTGACTCGACTGGGGTTCGAATCCACGACCCCACGATCTACCAACATGGGAGACAGACGCTCTAACTCATTCGGCCATCCCGTCTGGCCACAGGAATGCAGCCTGGTAACGTAGGAGTTTGTTAATTTGTCAGAAGCTGCAGACGACAACTGATTAGTGGCCATGGCGATGCAGACAAGATTTTTCTGCCTGCCATACACATGTCGTGGGGGTGATAAAAATGGTTTTAATGCTTGCAATTACATACAGGCAATGCACTAACACATACATACACAGGGTAGGTTCAACAACCATACAGCACATAGCTTGTAAAGGATCCTGGTCACGGGAACCAGTATCATGGGGGGTGATGAAAATGGGAAATATTGCGCCTAGAGAGGGGCTCGAACCCACATCTCTTTGCATTCCGGGCCAGTGTGCGAAAGATTACACCACCTAGGCTCCCTGATATCACCACACTCCCCACGCCTACCTGCCTATGCGGCTCCTTGCCTGACAGGTCAGTGCAGACTACTACACTAACCATTACACCACCTAGGCTCCCTGATGTCACCACACTACCCACGCCTACCTGCCTATGCGGCTCCTTGTCTGACAGGTCAGTGCAGACTACTACACTAACCATTACACCACCTAGGCTCCCTGATGTCACCACACTACCCACGCCTACCTGTCTATGCGGCTCCTTGTCTGACAGGTCAGTGCAGACTACTACACTAACCATTACACCACCTAGGCTCCCTGATGTCACCACACTACCCACGCCTACCTGTCTATGCGGCTCCTTGCCTGAGAGGTCAGTGCAGACTACTACACTAACCATTACACCACCTAGGCTCCCTGATGTCACCACACTACCCACGCCTACCTGTCTATGCGGCTCGTTGCCTGACAGGTCAGTGCAGACTACTACACTAACCATTACACCACCTAGGCTCCCTGATGTCACCACACTACCCACGCCTACCTGTCTATGCGGCTCCTTGTCTGAGAGCTCAGTGCAGACTACTACACTAACCATTACACCACCTAGGCTCCCTGATGTCACCACACTACCCACGCCTACCTGTCTATGCGGCTCCTTGCCTGAGAGGTCAGTGCAGACCACTACACACATAACGAGAGTGTTGATATCCGGCAGTGTAGAAGCTATTACTACAGTTACCGATCAATGACAGTCCTGATTCCCGGAGAGTTTTGTGTAAACTTCAGCGTCTTGCACATTTAACTTCATTGTCTTCATTTTTAGACTTTCTTTGAGTAAAGTTGCATCGTCGGATGGTTTTGAGTTTCTGTCTTTATTCTCTTTTTTAATTTTGTTTATAGAAATAGGCCCGATTTTGAATTGATTACTGTAATCTACATTGCCTTACTGGGGGTATCAGTTAAAAACACATTTGTCCTTCCTGACATAAGTGTTTCCATTGCCACCTGAAAGTTACATACTCCAGTTAATTTTAAGCTCGTTCTTATAATTTATATATATATATATATATATATATATATATAATAAATTATGTGTGTATATATATACATATTTAACATATACTGTTTGTTTGTTTGTTTCTTTTTGTTTGTTTGTTGTTGTTTGACATCCTAGCAACATATAAGGTCATATCAGGATGGGTACGGACTTGTGACAGTGCGCACTCATGGCAACTTTATAGTGCTGTCCCACTGGGAAACCAGGCCGCTGGCACCACGGCCTGGTACCCAACTCAGTCACATTATCCTGACACTGAGCACACCAGTCCTTGCCCTGTCCTAATAATGCCAAGCGCCTGGCTAGGAAGTGACAAGTATCAATTTTTAAGTCATTGGTTTGACTCCACCAGGGTTCGAACCCATGTCCCCACGATCTACCAGCATGGGAGACGGATGCTCTAACTCATTCGGCCATCCCGTCTGGTCCCTTGATAAGTTGATGTAACCTCAGATGTTGTTAGGAAGTGAAACCCCAATAACTCAGTCAATGTGTGGTATGAGGGGCGTGTCTGGATGCCTCCTTGATGTCGTAATGTTTGTCTTTCCGTTCTGATCCATGTAATATGCGGGCGTGGTTGCTAAGTATGTTACGTAATATGGCTTAGGCCAAATACAAAAAAGAAATTGGTGATTGTCCATCAGGGAGCCTAGGTGGTGTAATGGTTAGCACATTGGCCTGGAATGCAAAGAGATGTGGGTTCGAGTCCCGCTCTAGGTGCAATATTTCCCATTTTCATCACCCCCACGACAGTACCAACAAACAAAACAAAAACGCCCAGTGCAAATTGGGCCTCTACTCAGGACCTACCAGACGGGATGGCCGAATGAGTTGAGCATCTGTCTCCCATTTTGGTAGATCAAGGGATTCGAATCCATGAGTTTGAACTCTGGTCGAGACAAACCAATGACTTTTAACAAATTATACTTGTTGCTTACAAGCCAAGTGCTCGCCATTATTAGGATAGGACAAGGACTGGTGGGCTCAGCATCAGGATAATGTCGCTGAACGGGATGTCAGGTCATGGTGCTGGCGGCCTGGTCTCCCAGTTCCAGTGAGGGAGCACTATAAAGTCGCCTTGAGTGTGCACTGTCACAAGTCCGTACCCGTACTGATATGACCTGACATCTTGCCAGGACGTAAAACAACCGTTATTTTCGCGCAGCGGAAAGACGCCGGTTGATAGTTAGTAAACCTGACCTGGCTGAAGGCTCATTCAGAAGCCTAATGTCTGGCATTGCCGCGAGGTGGCGACACCTATCAGGGTGTGGATACAACTGGGGCCCTGCGTCTGGGACCTGCTGCGCTAAAACTTCACCGAATAGTTGCACTAAAATGACTCGACTTGTTTGATTTTTATCATCGGCTATTGGATGTTAAACTTATGGTCATTCTGATATATTTCTTTGGAGGAAACCCGCTACCGCCACATAGGCTACTCTACCGGCATCTTTTATATGCACTTTCCCACAGACAGGGCAGCACATACCACAGCCTTTGATAAATGAACCAGTTGTGGACCACTGGTTGGAATGGAGAATAACCCAAACTGCAAATGTGTCCCCTGAGCAGGATCGATAGGATGACCGACCCTTTCACAGGTGGACACGCTACCGCCTGAGCTACATCCTGCTTCCCTGACTTATTTGTTAGCGCACTGTTTTACATGGCAAAACATTCCATTTTTTTTTGCGTAGTTTTTCACCAGGGACCATTCGACAAATGATATGGAATGCAGATATATATGTGTGTATTGGAACCCTCTTCCACTGTACCCAACAAACAATTAGACAAAAAGACAAGTTATTTGATATATTTGCGAAATGTTGACGGTGTTCTCTTACTCAAACAGGCCCTCAATGGGTCAGGCTATATGGATGCCAGGGACTGGTGTACTAACAACTATTCAAGCATTTCTGTTATTTTATATACTTATTCAAACATTGGGTGCTATTACTTAGTAGTAAGGGAATCAAATTGTATATCTATCCATACCAATTCTTATTAGGTTTCAAATATCTTGTAATTCAGTACATGGTTTTAAACTTCAAAAATAATTTAAGTCGCAGAATTTATCATGATTGGCATTTTTGATCTTGGGCAAACCATATATGGCTAGAAAGCTGAGGTCATGGCGATTCTACTGGTATAATCCATAACCTTCTCCGACGTAGTGCAAGGGAGTGCGAGCCAATTATAAATAACCTGTTTTCGGGGTCGTTTTTCTTTACATCAGTGATGATGGAATATTCACTAAATACACTCATCATACAAATGGATTTGACTTAAGTACATACTTAAGAACAGTAGACAATGCGCATTAAACTGGATGGGATGCATATTCAATGCATACCCTTCTGCAGGATACTAATGTTGCTGCAGATCCCATGCCTTCTAGTGGCCTGTTTGGGCCACGAATATGCGCAGGTAAACCTGTCCACTTTTGCTGCACGTAAATTCTACTAGAGCGAAAATGGACCGGTTGTATGTCACTGTGGCAGCATTAAGGGCAGTTGATGTATGGAACTCCCAACATCTCCCAACCAGCCACTGCAGGGACAAATAGCTTTGCCCCTGTCTTGACATGTTCTTGCCAGTGTGAAACCTCTATTTGCTCCCCGAGAGAGTGCCGCTGGTAACTTGCAAAATCCAGCAGCACTTCAACACTTTTGCAGGCAGCTTTCATGAAATGTACATCACTCTCACAGCAGAGAGCTAAATAGAGAGTGGCAGTCAAGTAATGAAAGCAGTCTTTGTCGCATCGTGACCGACAGCATGATGATGACATATTTATTATATATTCAATCCAACAACAACATCAGATAGAACATATGTTGATCTTCTAAGTGATGCGATATCATCAAAATCAAATCCATACAGAGATAGTTATGACCCTGTGAATATTGATTGCTGGTGTATTATTTATTACTCACACGTCATGTGACAAGGAATGCACAATTGCCTCTATTTTGAATGACAACGGAAAGGGATATATCTCCAAGCTGAACAATGAATGACCTTCATTTGAAGGTCAAATTAGTGCAATGTGTCGCAAATATTACCAAAGCCTTAACCCACGACTGTGTACTGAGTGATCTGCATAACTTACTGAGCATAGAAAGAACCCTAACTGCAATTCAAGTTCTTTTTAAATTTAGATTCATTCGTTTTGATCTGCATAGCTTACTTTGCACACCAAAAAAACATAGTTGCAATTCATCTTCTTTCAAATTTAGTTTCATTCAAATTTGCATAGCTCACTCTGCATACCCCAATAAAACATAATTTCAATTCACATTCTTTTAAAATTTAGATTCATTCGTTGTGATCTGCATATCCTACTTTACACACCAAAAAAACATAATTGCAATTCATGTTCTTTCAAATTTAGTTTCATTCAAATTTGCATAGCTTACTCTGCATACCAAAATAAAACATAATTGCAATTCACAGTCTTTTTAAATTTAGATTCACTCGTTGTGATCTGCATAGCTTACATTACACACCAAAAAAGCATAATTGCAATTCATGTTCTTTCAAATTTAATTTCATTCAAATTTGCATAGCTTACTCTGCATACCAAAAAACCCCACATAATTGCAATTCACATTCTTTTTAATTTCCCGCCACACACAGACACCCACCCACACACTCACCTGCTCACACCCACACCCACACCCAGCTCCAGTGGCCATCCTTGTGTAGATTGCTCAAATAACAACCCATCTGCCTGTGTACATTAGAGTAATAACTTATATGATGCTATACATTACAATTTGTTCATATCGTTGGTTATTTCTCATTAACTATGTCCAGGATTTTGATTCTAAGAAAAATACTTGTTTAAATAGACCATGGTGTTTCACCAGTAAAAATGACTGATTCCAGAATACAAACAACACAATGTCATAGGCAAAATAAGATTATCTCTTTATTTTAATGTAGTTTTAATTGAATATTGGGAACAGGAGCATTTTCTTCATAGAAACTTTGAAGAGCTACTTATAGCCATTTTAATGATGTATTTTTTCAGGTTCCATCCCCAATATTAAGGTAGTTGCAGACTGACAGGTCACCCTTATTTGTTTCTATATGTAAACTCTCTTGGTTTTTCAATACGTCTTGAAAAAGCAAGACGTTTTGAAATCCAAGTCGTGGGCCCTCCCTGTTAACCGTTATGAGCAGAATAAACAACCACCGACAGATTTTTTTTTAAAGAAAAAAAACAAACTATGGCCTTTGCCCTACATTCCGACATGTACAGCGGTTGCTCCCATTCCAGTCTCACATTATCATCACCAGGACACCTGGGCCCATATGCATGATGCGGTGTTAGCGGCGTTTGGTGTTACAGCCTGACACCGTTTAGCTATCACTGAGGTGGGGAACCAGGTCAAGCGGTATGCAGAGGCACGCACACTTTCATTATAGCTAAACGTGCAGTAATTTATAGATTTGGGAAATCTCTCTGAGCTTGTTGCCAGCGGCGATTTGTTTTGTTTAGATTCGACAGTATGAATATTGCCGCCGATGTAACGGCGGTGTTAATATCGGTTCGATTTTAGGGCTAATTTACTGAAATTTCATGATTTGAGTATGTAATTCTGTTAAATATGATCACATTCAATAGATTTGGACCTAATCGGTCCCTCACACTGCCGGACACCAGCGAGTCGTGTTATTGCTGAGCCTGCTGCCGGCGAGCACTGCTATTTCAAAATATCGCCGCCAATGTGGCGGCGGCGGCGGGTTTAGTTTACATTCGTCGATTCGACAATATTAATATCGCCGCTGATTTAGGGGCGGTGTTAATATTGCTTCGAATTTATGGTTAATTTGATGAAATTTCACTTGTTGCGTATGTAATTCTGTTAAATATGATAGCATTGAATAGATTTGGGCCTAATCGATACCTAACACTGCCCTTAAACCACCTATGGAACAGGGTTACCCTCACCTAGTTTACGGCGGTGGTGTTAGCCCTAACACTGACTCTTGCATGCAACTTTTCCCCGCTAAACAGGGGACTCCCGCCAAACACCGTTTTGGCTCCCTAACACCGCGTCATGCATACGGCCCCAGGCGGGTTGGCCGAATGGGTAGAGCACAGGCCTCGTGTGCGGAAGATTGGGAGTTCGCGAGTTCGGTTCCCGAGCGAGTCAAACCAATGACTTAAAAATTGATACTTGTCACTTCCTAGCCTGGCGCTCAGCATTAATAGGATAGGGCAAGGATTGGTTAGCTCAGTGTCAGGATAATGTGACTGAGTAGGATATCGGGTCATAGTGCTGGCAGCCTGATCTCCCAGTGGGGCAGCACTATAAAAATTGTCATGAGTGCGTACTGTCACAAGTCGGTGCCCATCCTGATATGACCTTAGATGTTGCTAGGAAGTAAAACAACAACAAACAAACAAGCAAAGATCACCAGGGGTAGGAGCAAGGGGTCTTGATATAAGTCATTAATAGGATAGTGCAAGGACTGGTTGGATTGGTGTCACGATAATGTGACTACTGAGTGGGATATCAGGTCATGGTGCTGGTGGCCTGGTCTCCCAGTGGGGGCAGCACTATAAAGTCGGCATGTCACAAGTCGGTACCCGTCCTGATATGACCTTAGATTTGGTTGGTCTTTGGAGCTTTACGTCCTGGCAACATATAAAGTCATATCAGGACGGGTACCGACTTGTGAGACTGCGCGCTCATGCTGACTTTATAGTGGTGCCCCACTTGGAAATCAGGTCACCAAGACCTGGCAACCAACCAACCAAGCAACGACCCAACCAAGCAACCAACAAACAAACCAACAAAGCAACAAACCAACAAACCAACCAACCAACCAATGAGTTGAGTAAGTGTTAGTAAGTGTTAGTGAGTGTTCGTGAGTGTTAGTGAGTGTTAGTGAGTGTTAGTGAGTGTTAGTGAGTGTTAGTGAGTGTTACTGAGTGTTAGTGAGTGTTAGTGAGTGTTAGTGAGTGTTAGTGAGTGTTAGTAAGTGTTAGTGAGTGTTAGTGAGTGTTAGTGAGTGTTACTGAGTGTTACTGAGTGTTAGTGAGTGTTAGTGAGTGTTATTGAGTGTTAGTGAGTGTTAGTGCGTGTTAGTGAGTGTTAGTGAGTGTTAGTGAGTGTTAGTGACTGTTAGTGAGTGTTAGTGAGTGTTAGTGAGTGTTAGTGAGTGTTAGTGAGTGTTAGTGAGTGTTAGTGAGTGTTAGTGAGTGTTAGTGAGTGTTAGTTCTTGCCAAGACTGAGGTCACTGTGTGAGTAAGTGTCAGAGACTGGTCGCAGTGTTACTGAGTGTTAGTAAGCGCGGGCCTTGCGTGCGGAAGTGTTGGAGTTCGGTGCTCGAGTGCTAGAGTGCAAACTAAGTGTACTATGCAGAAATTGATACCTGTTAGTACTGTCTAGCACGGCGCTTGTAAATGTAGCAAGTGATAGGGCAAGGTAGTAAGTGTCGTAGTGTCTAGTGTCAAGTGAGTGTCAGTGAGTGGATCATTGGGCTGGTAGCTGAGTGTCAGTGAG
The DNA here is from genome assembly GCA_030323885.1 of Branchipolynoe longqiensis. Lineage (NCBI taxonomy): Eukaryota > Metazoa > Annelida > Polychaeta > Phyllodocida > Polynoidae > Branchipolynoe > Branchipolynoe longqiensis. The sequence goes on along the minus strand of JASIRB010000996.1, from coordinate 55,743 downwards.
TGTTAGTGCAGTGTTGGCAGGTTAGTAATGTTAGTCAATGTTACCACAATGCTCATTCCGTGTTATGAGTGTCAGTGATGTCAGTGACGGTTAGTAAGTATCAGTAAGTGTTAGTACCTGCTAGTAATGTTAGTGAGTGTTAGTGATTTATTGAGTGTATATTGAGTGTATATGAGTGTTACTGAGTGTATATATAGTGTTAGTAAGTGTGTCTAAGTGTTAGTGCACTGTCAGAAGTGTCAGTACTGTGTATATGTGTTACTATTGTTAGAATGGTTTCATTGAAAGGCCAGTAATAGTGCAGACAAGTGTTAGTAAGTGATAGTAAGTGTACTTAGTGTATAGTGAGTGTTATAAGTGTATATACGTTTAGTAGTGTTAGCACGTAGTAATGTTCACATAAGTGTTATAAGTGTATAGTACAGTGTTATATATTATATATGCATATATATTCATGTATTTACATAAATCTACATGAATATACATATATAAAACTTTTATATATGTATATAAAACTTAAAAGCACCTATTTATGTATGTACATGAATATATAGATGCATATATATTCATATATATTATATACATATATAATACATATATACATGTATATACATATATATATATACATATATACATATATACATATATATACATATATATACATGTATATATACATATATATACATATATATACATATATACATATATATACATATATATACATATGTGCTCTATAATCTATTATGGGAATATAAACAAGGACACTACCATCTTCAGTTATATCTGCATTGTTAAATTGCGAACCACAGCTAGGGTATGACATTGTTTAGTTCCAGGTTTGGCCACACGGCGCCACCTTTCAGGGACTCTGACCTCATATAACTGACCCACTCGGACGGTCAAATTGTTAGTGTGTCTGATAGATAGCCTTTGGAAGAAAACAATTCCAACAAATGAGGTAAGACATTGGAATGTGCCCTATTTTACCCAGTCTTTGATATCACCAGACGGGATAGCTGAATGACTTAGAGCGTCCGTCTCCCGTGTTGGTAGATCGTGAGGTCGAACCCTGGTCGAGTCAAACCAATGACTTAAAATTGACACTTGTCGCTTCCTAGCCTGGCGCTCGGCATTATTAGGATAGGGCAAGGAATTTTGGCTCAGTGTCAGGGTAATGTGACTGAGCGGGATATCGGGTCATGGTGCTGGTGGCCTGGTCTCCCAGTGGGGCCACACTATAAAGTCGCCATGATTGCGCACTGTCACAAGTCGGTACCCATCCTGATATGACCTTAGATGCTGCTAGGATGTAAAACAACAACAAACAACAACGATATCACCACTCGCGATCTCTGCCGCTGGGGTTAAGCACTTGTTTTTATCAGCATGTCATCTCGATTTAGATATATAGTTATTGTCATCTCGATTTAGATATATAGTTATTTCCCAAACGCCTCAATAACTTAAAATAAAACCTGGCAATTAAAGGTTGACTCCTTGTCCGTTGATCAATCTGAATAGGAAACCAAATTTTTTTTAATTGCCTAATTTGTATATTTATGTACAAATTAGGTAATAAAAATATATGTGTATATACAGATGTAGCAGTCTGCACTGACAATTCCAGGGGGACGAGTGTAGTGGTCTGCACTGAACTATCAGGCAAGGAGCCGCATAGACAGGTAGGTGTTGGTAGTGTGGTGACATCAGGGAGCCTAGGTGGTGTAATGGTTAGCAGACTGGCCCGGAATGCAAAGAGATGTAGCTTCGAGTCCCACTCTAGGCACAATATTTCACATTTTCATCGCCCCCCCCCATGATACTGGTGCCGTGACCATGATCCTGTACAGGCTATGCGTTGTTTGGTCGTTGAACCTACTCTGTGTATGTATATGTAAGTGCATTGCCTGTATGTATGTAATTGTAAGCATTACAAGACTTACAATTCCAGGGGGACGAGTGTCGTGGTCTGCACTGACCTCTCAGGCAAGTAACCACATAAACAGGTAGGCATGGGTAGTGTGGTGATATCAGTGGGCCTAGGTGGTGTAATGGTTAGCACACTGGCCCGGAATGCAAAGAGATGTGGGTTCGAATCCCACTCTAGGCGCAATATTTCCCATTTTCATCACCCCGACAATATAGAGTAACTGAGACGGCTACCACTTGTACCAGTGCATTCTGATGGAATGGTGGCCACACATAGGCGACGCCACTAGGCAAGAATCCGCATTATTTGTTTATTTATTAGGGTTTTCCACCCCAGCAGCATCTCTGATTATATCCGGATGTGCAGCGACGTGTGACAGTGCGCACACATGGCGACTATATAGTGCTGCCCCAGTGGGATATAATGCACTGATACAGGCGGCACCATGAAACAATATTCCACTGTGCGACATTATCCTGGCACTGCGCCAACCAGTCCTTGCCATATCCTAGTCATGCTGACGACCACAATATGTACGATCAATTATAAATTTATTGCTTAAAAAAAAAAAATTCTAAATTTTTGTTGTGATTCTTTTTATTTGTTTTTGTTGGGAATGAACCCATGACCTCTCGCACCGGAAGCTCTACTCAGTCAGTCATCTCACGCACCGTGTTATATATATATATGGGTAATGCACAGATACCCGGAAGAAAGTGATAATTCACAGCAAGGTTTGTTTGTTCGCTGTTGTTTTACATCCTAGCAACATCTAAGGTCATATCAGGACGGCTACCTACTTGAGACAGTGCGCGCTTAGGGTAACTTTTATAGTCCTTCACCACTAGGAGACCAGGCCACCATCACCATGACCTGATATTCCACTCAGTAACATTATCCTGACACTGAGCCAACCAGTCCTTGCACTATCCTAATAATGCCGAGTGCCAGGCTAGGAACTGACAAGTATCAATTCTTAAGTCATTGGTTTGACTCGACCAGGGTTCAAACCCACAAACCCATGGGTTCCCCAAACAGTCCAACTCATTCGGCCATCCTGTCTGCTCGGTTAATTGCTGCTTATCTAAATTAGAAATGACCTTATATGTTGCCAGGATGTAAAACCCCATCAAACGAAAGAGGGATATCGGGTCATGGTGCCGGCAGCCCAGTCTCCTAGTGGGGCAGCACTATAAAGTTTCCATGAGTGCAGACTGTCACAAGTCGCTACCCGTCCTAATATGACCTTAGCTGTTAGGATTTTGTTTGTTTGCTTGTTGTTGTTTTACGTCCTAGCAACATCTAAAGTCATATCAGGACGGGTACTGACTTGTGACAGTGCGCACTCATGGCGACTTTATAGTGCTGTTCCACTGGGAAACCAGGCCGCAGGCACCATGACCTGGTATCTCACTCAGTCACATTATCCTGACACTGAGCACACCAGCCCTTGCCCTGTCCTAATAATGCCGAGCGCCAGGCTAGGAAGCAACAAGCACCAATTTTCAAGTCATTGGTTTGACTCAACCAAGGTTCGAACCCACGACCCCACGATCTACCAGCACAGGAGAAGGACGCTCCAACTCATTCGGCCATCCCGTCTGGTCTCTAGCTGTTAGGATAATAGATGCTAGGACATAAAACCCCAACAACAAACAACAACAACAACGACATCCAAATGTGGCAGGCGGATTCAGCCACCGACCCGCCGCCTGTGTCCAATTCTGGAACTTCGGTCCACCTGAGTAACGATACTGTCAGATTTTAACAGGTCAGACATTGGTGTAGCATAAATATAATGTGACATCATCATCATCATCATGCTGTCGGTCGCGATGCGACAAAGACTGCTTTCATTACTTGACTGTCACTCTCCATTTAGCTCTCTGTTGTGAGAGTGATGTCCATGAGACATTTCATGAAAGCTGCCTGCAAAAGTGTTGAAGTGCTGCTGGCTTTTGCAAGTTACCAGCAGCACTCTCTCGGGGAGCAAATAGAGGTTTCACACCGGCAAGAACATGTCCAGACAGGCGCAAAACTATTTGTCCCTCCAGTGGCTGGTCAGGAGATGTTGAGAGTTCCATACATCAACCACCCTTAATGCTGCCACAGTGACATGGTCTTCTGTTTAGGGTTTGCTCCCTTAGCCTTCGGTTCTGTCAAGAACCTGTACCACAAGGCAGTGGTTTACAACTCTGCAGGGCAGGGGCGTCAAACTCCCTGAGGTATTGCAATACCTGCAATGTGACATATTTGCACTTAAAACCTTTAATTGTACATTAAGTAGACATGGGGTTTGATACCCGGGGGACTTTAGAGTGAGGCAGCACCAAAGTCGATGCACATCCCTGGGGGGACTCCCGCTCCATATTAGTGGGATGGAGGGAAGGGGAGGGGTGGTCAGTAAGAGGGCCATCCAAAATGTTCAACATTTCAACATACTAGGTCAATTTTAAACTGCATAGTCTGATGGAAACATTAATTAAAAAAACTAAATCACTCACCTAAATTTAATTGTACATATCAATCAGACGGGGTGGCCGAATGAGTTAGAGCGTCCATCTCCCGTGTTGATAGATCATGGGATCGTGGGTTCGAATCCTCGTCGAGTCAAACCAATGACGTAAAAATGTATACTTGTTGCTTCCTAGCCTGGCGCTCGGAATTATTAGGATAGGGCAAGGAGCAGTGGAATGACGAAGACCAATTCTCTGTGATTGAAATTTCCCCTGCTTAAACACCTAATGTACTAAAACAAACACAAAACTTAGATACTGGTACACTTATTGTGCATTTATTGCCACATGGAAACTAAATTTAAACTGGCAGAGTCTAATAAAAACATAAATGTTGTAAACCAAAACACCGATCTATATTTGATACTACATATCTAATACCCCCATCACACAAAACTAGTTCTCACTACATTCTTGAAAATGTTGCTAAACGGACTCAAACTGTGTGCGAACGGAATGGAAGTAGCAGCAATTTGTTATGGTCTTTTTACAAATGGAATGGACTGGCTAGAACGGGCTAGAGCATGCCCAACATTTTCTTGCAGCCATGTTCTACCCCGAACAGAGCCCGTTTTAGAATGGGGTCGGACGTTTTGAGAACTACTTTGGTGTGATGGGGGTGTAACTTAGATATTGGAACACTTATTAGTCATGTATTGCTGTCTAATACCGCAGTCACACAAGGCCTGTGTTCGCTTACGATCGATTCGCGACGTCAAAACATCCTCATTGGTCCCTCCTTACGCCCTCTTTAAGTGCTGGCACCGTGAGGATGCCAACCTCCGGGCGTCCATTTCGGAAATGTTGGACGCAAGGAGGTTGCAAGTGCTGCACTTGCAACCTCCTTGCGTCCAGTTTGGTCGCACCATTAACAAGTTGTTGGTGACCTGGCACTGCCCTGGTGCCACCAGGTCACCGACCCCTTGGTAGGTGAGTTGGCGCCACCCTGGCGCCATCCCGGCGCTGATGCGGGGCTGATGCGACGATGGCCCGGTGCCGCCCCAGCACCGCCATGGCGCCGACCTGGTGCCATCATGGCGCTGACCTGGCACCGTCATGGCACTGTCATGGCGCTGACCACATATTTGAATCAATGTATCGAATGGGATGCTGGGAGATTGGCATTCTTTTGAGCCGACCTGGCGCTGCCATGGCGCCGAGTTGGCGCCACCCTGGCGCCTACCACGTATTTGAATCAATGTATCGAATGGGATGCTGGGAGGTTGGCGTCCTTTTGGGCGTAAGGACGTCGGAGGCGGACGCTGAGTCTTGTGTGACTGGGGTATAAAATGGAATACTCAGTCAATTTAATGAAACTTCTTTTTGTTGACATGCATTGCAAAGTTTAATACCCCTGTCAAACTACGACGTAACAGGGCAGCTAGTGGGGAACTTAGAAATCACTTATCACTCGAAATTCTCGGCTTTCAGGGCCAAGTTGGACATCAGTGCAACATAGTGGACGTAGGCGAAACGTTGATCCAACGTAGTGGTAATGCATGAGAACATTTCAAAAACGCTAACGGAACTCTTGCGGATGCCGGTGAACATTATATACGTTATTCGATCACCAGAAGTATGCATTTATACGTTAAATACGTCAAAACATGGTGGAAAAATGGCAAATGTATGTTAGACATACATTAGACATATGCTATGCGTACGTTTTCAATACATTGTCAATATGCGGACTGTCCGTTTCTGCCGGCTTTACTTATGCCTGACGTAGTTCAACATATGTACAGCATACCTGTAACCTATGTCTAGCATACTCAATGTATGTCTAACATGTACATAGTGTATGCTAACGAATAAGCCAAACATTGTCTTATGTCCAGCTATGTCGAAAGTTTTGGGTATGTCCAAAACCTTGAGGTGTGTCACCGTATACCGACGTAACTCGATGTACCTGGACATAAGCTTCACAAAAGAGTAACGTATCTTGACGTATCTCGACGTAATGGCCAAATTTCACCTATGTCGGCTTACGCTACCCGTTACGTTGTAGTGTGACAGGGCCATAACTTGACATGTTTTCACTTCAAATATATCCAAAGTTAGCTAGTTATATATCTTTTAAATCACTTCAAACTAAAGTAAGGTTTTGTTTGTTTGTTGTTGTTTTACATCCTAGCAACATCTAAGGTCATATGAGGACGGGTACGGACTTGTGATGGTGCGCACTCATGCTGACTTTATAGTGCTGCCCCAGTGGGAAATCACGCCGCCAGTACAATTACCTGATATCGCACTCAGTCACATTATCTTGACACTGAGCGAACCAGTCCTTGCACTATGCTAATAATGCAGAGCGCCAGACTAGGAAACAACAAAGTATCAATTTTTAAGTCATTGGTTTGACTCGACCAGGGTTCAAACCCATGAACTCATGGTTTCGGATCCCCCCGTCTCTCAAAACAGACGACGGACACTCAACTCATTCAGCCATCCCGTCTGGTGATAAAGTAAGGTAGATCAACATAATATATTTATCTCAAAATATGCCAGAAACTCAAGACCATATATGCAGCTGTAAGAACAACCATTGATAGTGGTATTCTCTGTGGCGGAGTGGTTAGAGTGTCTGACTTTTTCGTGGTCAAACACCTAATCTGAAGGTCAGTGGTTCGATTCCCAATGCCGCCTACTCTGCCAATTTGAATTTCCACCGCTCTGTATAACTTACAGCATCATCAAAGGCCAGTTGCTCTCATACCATGTCTATGTGGTGTGGGAGCTTAAAAATCCCTTGGGTTGGTAAAAGTGTAGGCTCGGGCTTTCTATCGACAAACTGTCTAATGGTGAAAACAAGTCTATTCCGACTTATCCATGATAGGCAGTATAAGTCTTCAAGAAAGTAGATGTTTGTTACACACCTAGCGGTGAATTCTCGAACCAACATCCAAACCAATATAAACTAAATACAGAACCCGGTTAACCACCCACATATACACAAACAGAACACACTCACTACCAACACAAATCAAACCAACAACAAAACAAGAACACCAAACAACTGCAAACTACAAACCCAACATGCAGGCATAATAAACCAAAAAAGCACCTTAGCAATGAGAAAAAATTACCATATCAATTACATAGTCAAGTGGTCACCTGAGACTGACAAGAATAGTGACTGATGCTGCACATAATACAGCATGAGTCATGCACGCCCATTGTACAAAGTGTCCTGTGCTGCACAGAAACAGCACAGGATACTCTCCCAAACCATGTGTAAAATTCCAGAGTGCATGTAAAACAGCTGGAAGACCAGTGCTCCGGCGCTGACACTATACTTGTTCAGATGAATAAACACTTGTGAAAAAAACACTTTAAAAAACCACGTCGGTAGCAACACGGCATAGCGACTCATTTAATCAGCGCTGCCACCAATCAGTCCCCAATGAGCGCCACACGCGCTCGTTAGATCGAGCAGTGGAATTACTCTCTCCACGTTTGGATCAGAGTAACATGCATGCTCGTCAAAAACACATCTTCGGGACAAGGGCCATTTGAGTGGGTGGGGGAGGGAGTGATGATGGGTGGGGGGATGGGGTAGTGGGTGGTAGTAAGGTAGGGGCTGGTATGGGGGTGTAGAGGGTTTTGTACACTGACATACAAAAATCTCCCAATAACACTCACAAAACTGAACAAGGAGGAGTGTCAGTTCACAAATTATTTCACAAAAATTCACAGAGAATTTTAATTTTCCTAATCGATTTAGCAAAATTGGGGGGAATTTAGGTTTTTGTCCCCTGTCCAAAGGGAACTGTGCATGCTGTGCAGGATGAAGGGCCCTTTTTACAGCTGAACCTTCAGGGTTCCTTATGCTCATGATCAAGCTTGATACTGCTTACACAGGACCAACCATTGCGAGATCATTACCGGCTTTGGGCAGGGATGAACGAGGAAGCAGGGATGGGAATGACATAACTTTATTCTCTTGACAATCTACTCCAGCGGCCATTTTTCGTTTATATTATTCATTGTTTGAGCAGGCCCGCAGGCGAAGTCTGACAGGAGCATGAAATTATGCAAGGAAGTAATGTAATCGTCATCAACATTATCTACAATGGTTTTTATGATCGTAGAAGTTACTCAAGGAGTGACATCAATTAAACAGTCATATTAATAATCAGTAAAATCATAAATCAATTAGCATGATTCATCAACACCGATTGAGATTAGTCATTCACATACGTAAGAATAGTCATAAATGAAGAAATGAGAAAGGAACGTATCAACAGTGTATCAGATCTTTTAGGGACAGGTTTTTGTACAGTTACAGTTTGTACAGAAATCGATTTTGTTTTTTATTTATCTCATTTTTTGGGGGGTGTTTATTGAGACAAGTGGTAGTGGGTGGTTTTTTTTTTAGAAGAGATGTGCAGCTGGCGCATGTCAGTGGAAGAGTGAGGAGAAGTTGGAGAGAAGGAGCCAGAAGAAGAGTGGGGCAGAGGGATCCTGTGATTGGCTAATGAGGAGTGGGCCAACTGGCAGGTGGTGGGTGAGTGATTGACAGGTGGGCGTGGCTGCTTGACTGACTCCCCCCGCCCCCAGTAATTTCAGCAAATGACCACCTCACTGGTCATTTAACCCCATTTCTATGTTATATTTGTATGTTAAAGGGTCAGTGACATGAGCAACACAACTTTACCTATTCACAATTATCGTCATCAACTGTTACCTAGTCATTGTTTGTGTAGTGTAGAACATAGCGTTATATAAGGTATCAGTCACACTATGGCTTGCGACCACTTTGTGACCACTTTGTGACCAATTTGCGACTAAAAGCCAGCGATCTCTTTGTGATGAAAGCAAAAAGAAAGGCGGGGGAAATACTGGTCGGCGACTGGTCAGCGACCGGTCGCAAGTGCTGAAAATGATCGTCGACCACTGGCTGACCGTTTTGGTCGCAAGGAGATTTTTGGTGCAGCATCTTCAACGTCCTTCCGACAAAAATGCGATTTCCCCTTTTTGGTGGTCCCAAAATGGTCGCAAGCGATCACAAACATAGTCTTACGGCCATATAAGATACAACAAGGAGCGGCATTATTAGGACAGGGCAAGGACTGGTTGGCTCAGTGTCAGGATAATGTGACTGAGTGGTATATCTGGTCATGGTGCCGGCGGCCTGGTCTCCCAGTGGGGCAGCACTATACAATCGCCATGAGTGTGCACTGTCACAAGTCGGTACCCGTCCTGATATGACCCTAGATGTTGCTAGGACGTAAAACAACAATAAACAGATCCAACACGGAGTGAGTGTGCCGAGTGTAAATTATATTAGAGACTTCCTTCTGACTTGACTCTACAGATATATATATATAGATATGAAACGTTACCAGACTTAGCCTACTTATTTTTATTTTTAAGAAACGGATGAAGAAATAAAAATCACACAATTAAAAACAGATGATATAAATCGTTGGATTGTGGAAAGAATATGCAATAACCGAAGATCTAAGCTGAAATGTTAATGGTTACATTCTTTAACAATTTTCTGTAATCCCGGTATGCATATATCACTGATTGTTTCGGAAGGGAAATTCTGTTCTAGTTTCTATTTATTAAAACAAGAAGAAAATAAGAAAAGAATCCTGCTAAAGGCCCTGTCACACTACGACGTATGGCGGCAGCGTGTGCGTAAAGTGTCAAAATAATTTGAAAATAAAAATAGGTGGAGATATGGCGACCTACGCCGACCTATGCTGAGCATACTCGACCTATGCCCAGCCTATACATAACCTATGATGCCGTATGCCGACGTGTTGGTCAACATTTGCATAGGTCAGCATACGCTAAGGCCATACGTCGTAGTGTGACAGACAGCCAACCCGCGGGGCATACGCTCGCCACACGCTCGCAATACGCTAGGGGTATGCCAGCACATGCTGGAAGCACACTAGACCTAAGCTAGGCATATGCTATATACGCCAGAGATACGCGTAGGACGCAGGTTCAACATATGGCTAACCTATGCCGACCTAGCCCTAACTTATGCGTACCCTATGCCAGCGTATGTCTAGCATACGTCTAGCGTATGAGGAACGTATGAGCCACACCCTAGCATAGGTTAAAAATGTTGAACATGCACAACCATTTTTCAGCGACTCGACCTATGCCGACCTATGGCGACCTATGAAAAGCGCATACGACCTATGCCCAAACTATGCATAACCTATGATGGTCTATACCGATGTGTTGATCAAAAAGTGCATAGGTCGGCATACGCTAACGCCATAGGTCATAGTGTGACAGGCCATTACTAGCTGCCCTCATCCATCATAGGCTCCATAGTTCACATGAAATGTTATGGGTTATAGGGAGAGGTAACCTTTGACCTTTCCTCCTCGCCAATAAAAAAATAATATAAAACAATCCACACACACACACACTAAAGTAAAGCAGTTTATTTTTAAATATTTTTGTTTATAACGTGTAATTTTAAAATATGGTTGGAATGGCCAACCGGAAGTGGGGGGGGGGGGGGTAGCGAACCCAGCGTCCGTTTCACCGCCTGGATGGACGCCAGAGGAGGTACCTACTGCAGCGTCCTCTGTAAATTGGTTGGTTGGTTGGTTGTTGGAGTTTTACGTCCTGGCAACATCTAAGAAGGGGCAAATTAGGACGGGTACCGACTTGTGACAGTGCGCACTCATGGCAACTTTATAGTGCTGCCCCACTGGGAGACCATACCACCAGCACCATGACCTGATATCCCACTCAGTCACATTATCCTGACACTGAGCTAACCAGTCCTTGCCCTATTCTAATAATGCTGAGCGCAAGGCTAGGAAGCGACAAGTATCAATTTTAAAGTCATTGGTTTGACTCGACTGGGAACCGAACTCTCGACCTTCCGCACGGTGAGGCCTGCGCTGTACCGATTTGGCCATGGCGCCCGGTGCCTGTGATGGATGGTGCCCGTTAAGCTCCAGGGCCCATATGCATGGAGCGGTGTTAGCGAGCCAAAACTCGTTTTGGACGGGATTTCTAGTTTAGTGGCGAAAAGTCGCTATGCATGGAGCAGTGTTACGGAAACGCCGCGAGTTTAAGATCGGGTAGGCTAACACCACTCCATACCAGGTTTAAGGGTGGTGTTAGGTACCGATTAGGCCCAAATCTATTCAATGCTATCATATTTTACAGAATAAAATCCTCAAAAAGTGAAATTTGGTCAAATTAACCCCAAAATCGAAGCAATATTAACGCCGCTGGTACATCGGCGGCGATATTCATATTGTCGAATGTAAACAAAGCAAATTGCAGCCGCCGGGCGCCACCGCCGCCACTGCCGACAGAACAAAAAAGTGAAATTTGGCCAAATTAAACCAGAAATCAAAGCGATATTAACGCCGTCTCCGAATTTTGGCCTAATAAACCAATAATCGAACCGATATTAACGCTGCCACCGCCGCCGGATCGGCGGCGATATTGTAAAATAGCGGTGCTCGCCGGCAACAGGCTCAGAGGGATATCCCAAATCTATAAATAACTGCTAGGTTAGCTAACACCACCGCGCTTTGGCACCATACATACCCCATGACCCATTTCCCAACACCGGCGTTAGCTAACCCAAACCCCGCCCTTAACACCGGAGCCGATAAATAATTATTCATGCATACGACCCCAGACGGCCACCGGTAATCTGATTACAAATGTTTCACTTCTCACCAATGTATGCACATTTTTGTTTCTATTGCGGGTAGAGGGGGGGGGGGGGGGGTTAGGTGAGGTGGGGGGGGGTACCAATGTGAGGTTAGGCACTCCAGTAGGACTTTTTTATTTGTTGATTGTTTTACTGATAATTTGCCGCTCATTTCTGTCAAATTTCTAATTGTTTTAAAGTTGCATAATCCGAGAAAAAGATCAAATTTTCAAATCCAAGACAATTATCTAGATTTGATTCTACATATTTAACTTAGATACTGGTGCACTTTGTCACCACATAGAAGAAGGGACAACTGAGGCAATTAAATCAAATATGTCACTGCAGAAGTCTATGGTGTCAGAGTTTTGGCATGCATGCCACAATTAATTTGGCATATTTTCACTTTAAATATCTCGAAAGTTAGCAATTTTAAATAAAAGTTACTTCAAGCTTACATGGTGGAAGATTGGGAGAGGGTATAAATACATAGTCAGCGTGATAGAGGAAGTGGTATTTTATCTGGTTACAGAAAGAGAGGGCGCCCTCGTCTCCGGTGTGGCGGTTTCAGCCATGTCCCGTACTCAGCCGTGTACCTATACTCAAACTCAAGGCATTGTCAATGGTCGTGAGTAATTTTCATACAGAAAATACAGAACAAGTGAAATATCTCTAAAAGCACACCACCTATTAACAAATCGCTTGGTACACATATAGAAAACATCTTCACCAAAAAGATTATATTAAATTTAGAAGGTTAGGGTTCTTGATTTCTATTAATTTTGATTAAAACTAATGTTTTGCACTGTGTGTACCGTCAAACTCAAGGCATTGTCAATGGCCGTGAGCAATCTTCAGACAGAAAATCCAGGAAAAGTGAAATATCTCTAAAACCACAGCACCTAGAAACAAATTGCTTGGTACACATATAGAAAACATCTTTACCAAAAACATTATGTTAAATGTATAAGGTTACTGACTTAAGACCATTGACAATGCCTTGAGTTTGAGTATAGGTACACGGCTGAGTACGGGACACGGCTGAAACCGCCACACCGGTTCAAGGATACCATCAAGAGAAACCTGAAGCTGAGAGATATTAAGACCGACTCATGGACTTCACTCTCACAGCAGAGAGCTAAATGGAGAGTGACAGTCAAGTAATGAAAGCAGTCTTTGTCACATCGCGACCGACAGCATGATGATGATGATGATGATGATGATGAAAGTAAGGTAGATTATGATCAGCCTAGTAAGTTTATCTCAGAAAATGTCAGAAACCCAAAGCCATCAGACAATGAAACTTTAAACATTTGTCATCACACAGAAGGGAATATTGAAGCAATTTAATCAAATATGTTACTGCTGAAGTCTATTGTGTCAGAGTTTTGGCATGCATGCCAAAATTAATATTGCATGCTTACACTTTAAATATCTTTAAACAAAATTGACATTTAAGATACAACTTACTTCAAACTAATGTAAGGTAGATTATAGCGATCAACCTAATATATTTATCTCAGAAAATGATAGAAACTCTAAACCATCAGACTATGCAACGCCGTAACATTTGCATAAACCGCAAGACACATCGCAGACTGCAGCACCGTGCGGCGACCGCAGCATTTGTGACCCATGCATTAGTGGTGATTTATGTTTAGCCCGTGTCTACATCATAAAGCTACTTCTGTTTGGGGTTGACTGTAATATTAGTAGATTTAGGAATCGGGTCGAGCTCCAATTACAAATAACTAGCATCCCTGTGTGCATATCTGCCTGAAGTCTCCGTCGCGGTGCATTGTGGGTTCTGTGTAAGGGGAGTGCGCATGCACTTAACGATGATTCCAGGTTCTGAACGCGTACCGACCAGATTGGGGTTTAATGCCGGGCCCCGCCTGAGCAGACTGCGCCCGATTTGGCGAAATTTTTAAATAAAATTAATTAAAAAAAAATATATATATATATATATTACAAAAATCAACAACAAAAAATCGTGGGAACTATGGATCTGTCGAGTTGTGCTGGTCCCTCAGGAAGGACTGAAGCTGTGACCCAGCACGCCGGGTCGCGGCTACAGCTTACATGGTGGAAAATTGGGGTGTAAATACATAGTCGTTGTGATAGCGGATGTGGTATTCTATCTCATGTAAAATATTTGCTAGGAAATTTTCATTGCAATCTACATTAAAAACAAATGTATGGCAAGAACCCAACCAAGTTTGGTCATCAGGAGACATGTGCTATTAGGTGCAAATTGAGTTTAAATTAAAGCATAGGGTCGATAGTGATCTTCACCTGCATAGGGATTGGCGGCTATTTGGACCCGACTGACGAATTGGTGAATCGTTGCAGTCAGAGTTGGACATTGTTAGTATTAATTTGCATAGGGATTGCTGGCCATTTGCACCCGACTGATACATTGGTGAATCGGTGCAGTCAAAGTCGGGTATTGCAACTCTTGACCTGCATAGGGATTGATGGCTGTTTCCACCCGACTGGCACATTGGTGAATTGGTGCAGTCAGAGTCGGGCATTGCTACTCTTAGCCTACATAGGGATTGGGGACTGTTTCCACCCGACTGACACATTGGTGAATCGGTGCAGTCAGAGTCGGGCATTGCTACTCTTAGCCTACATAGGGATTGCTGGCTGTTAAATATTGGGACACAGCTTTTATAATGTTTGCTTATACGACTGGGGTGGGTGGGGGGGGGGGGGGGGGGGGGAAGGCGCTTTACTCTAAAGCAAACAGCAACAGTCACAGGAGCTCGCAAACCAATCGTTGCAGGGCTGGCTCCCGGTTTGAATTTGAATTTGAATTTGAATTTGAGTTCCCAGTTCACCATAAATCCATCCCCATTATTCATAGATCCTCCCGGTTTGGCTTTCAACCCCCCCCCCCTTGTTTCTGAAGGTTCGTTCTCATTGCTGACTTTTGTGGAGAAGTGGGGGTGGCTCTTTTGTTTAGTGAATTCAAAAAATAAAAACTGACTTTCATTTGGAACAATTATGATTGCATTCCTAACCCCATTCTAAGGCCGACCCGCCACATGCTATCTTTAAAAAAATAAAATATTAAAAAATGAAAATCAAAATAAATCAAAATAAATCAATCAAAATAAATAAAAATAAATAAAAAATAAATAAAAATAAATAAAAATAAAAATAAATAAATAAAAATGAATAAAAATAAAATAATAGGGGCGGGGGAGAGAACATGGGTGGAAACAAAAATAAATCCAACAAAGCACCATGTCCTAGTTTTAAAAAGTAGTCATAGAATGGACGGAAGCAAACAAAAATCAATCCAACAAGGCATGCAAATTGTGAAAAAATTACCAACTAATTGTAGGGCAATATTGCGTTAGAAAAAGGAGGAATAAAAGAGGCCCGATGTACTAATAAATTCGCGATTATTTTATAACTAAAATAAATGAATCTGACAAGAATCATTGTATTCCTCTTTGGACTCGACTTACTATGGGTATCTGGTTTCACCTTATACAAAAATATCACTTTCAATTTTCCTCCCTGGAATTATATTTGTGTGTGTTAAATAAAAATACACTTGTCTTTTTGTCGTGTAAATTGTATAAATGTAAATTGATACTTGTCGCTTTCTAGCCTGGCGCTCGCCATTAATAGGATAGGGCGAGGACTGGTTAGGTCAATTTCAGGATAATGTGACTAGGTGGGATATTGGGTCATGGTGCTTGCGGCCTGATTTCCCAGTGCGGCAGCACTATGAAGTCACCATGAGTGTGCGCTGTCATAAGTCAGTACCCGTCCTGATATGGCTTTAGACGTTGCCAGGATGTAAAACAGTTTTTGTTTGTTTGTTGTTGTTTTACATCATAGCAACATCTAAGGTCATATCAGGATGGGTACCAACTTGTGACAGTGTGCATTTATAGTGTTGCCCCACTGGGAAACCATGCCACTGGCACCATGACCTGACATCCCACTCAGTCACATTATCCTGACACTGAGCCAACCAGTCCTTGCCCTATCCTAATAATGCCGAGCGCCAGGATAGGAAGCGACAAGTATAAATTTTTAAGTCATTGGTTTGACTCAACCATGATTCAAACCCAGAAACTCATGGGTTCGGATCTCCCGATCTCCCAAAACAGGAGACGGACGCTCTACTCATTCGGCCCCCCCATCTGGTACGAAAACAAGTGCATGCACTTAACCGCTATGACCAGAATATACAACTGATCACACACACAAACAAAAAACAAAAATGTGAGGCTTTATCGGACTATGCAGCTTTAAGATGTTGCTAGGATGAAAACCACAAGAAAACAAAGCAGACCAGGTCGGTCTTTGGCGTTTTACGTCCTGGCAACATCTAATGTCATGTCAGGATGGCTACCGACTTGAGACATCCCGCACTCATGGCGACTTTATAGTGCTGCCCACCTGAGGAATCAGGCCACCAGTACCAGGACCTGATATCCCACTCAATCACATTATCCTGACACTTAGCCAACCAGTCTTTGTCCTACCCAAATAATGCCAAGCGCCAGGCTAAGAAGTGACAACCATCAATTTTTTTAATACATCATTGCCTTGACTCGACCATGGTTCGAATCCCATGATCTACCAAAATGTGCGCTGGCCGCTCAACTCATTTGGCCATCCGGTATGGTCTGTTGCTAGGAAAGTTTCTTTTTTATTTAACAACGCCTCTGGAGCGCATTGATTTTTATCATTGTCTATTGTACGTCAGACATAGTCATTCTGACATATTTCTTTGGAGAAAACCCGCTGCCGCCACATAGGTTACTCTTTCCGATAAGCAGCAAGGGGTCTTTTATATGCACTTTCCAACAGACAGGACAGCACATAACGGCAGCCTTTGATGAACCAGTTGTGGACCACTGGATTTGGTCTGTTGCTAGGATGAAAACCACAAGAAGCCAAAGCAGACCGACGCTGGGACTAACTACTTCCGGTGGCCTCAGCTGTAGCGGCGGTAAACAGTTGTGGGCCGTGTTCGTGCAACGCCTCGGGACCCTCGGGACCCTCGGGACCCTCGGGACCCTCGGGACCCTCGGGACCCTCGGGACCCTCGGGACTCGGTAATGGGGTGTACTTTGCTGAAAACAAGTCCATTCAAATTTATCCATGCGAGGCTGGATAAACCTTGAAGAAAAAAGAAATACTGCCAGCTAATATGTGAAGACAGACCAAGAAGGCCGAATCGGAAGTTCAGTGTTCTCTGTGGTGGAGTGGTTAGAGTGTCTGACATTTTTCTAGGTCGGACTCCTAATCTGAAGGTCAGTGGTTCGATTCCCCGTGCCCCCACCTCTGCCAATTTGGATTTCCACCTCTGTGTATAACTTACAGCGTCATCAAAGGCCAGTTGCTCTCATACCATGTCTATGTGGTGTGGGAGGTTAAAAATCCCTTGGGTCGGTAAAAGTTTAGGCTCGGGCTTTCTATCGACAAACTGTCTAATGGTGAAAACAAGTCTATTCAGACTTATCCATGATAGGCTGCATAAATCTTCAAAGAAAAGAGAGAATTCCCGGTCGAGTCAAACCAATGACTTACAAACTTGATACTTGTCGCTTCCTAGCCTGGTGCTCGGCATTAACATGATACGGCAAAGGCTGGTTGGCTCAGTGTCAGGATAATGTGACTGAGTGGGACATTGGGTCACGGTGCTGGCAGCCTGATTTCCCAGTGGGGCAACAATATAAAGTCATGACAGACATCTTGCCCAGTGCCAAACTTTCTCCAAACATATACTTAGTGTATTTGTGGTAGACGTAATGTATGTGTCCATGTTTTCGTCGCTTTGGTTATATGAGATGAATTGGTATCGAACCACTGTGATGTTTGTCTTGCCTTCACAGTACGTGTCGAAGGCTTTTACGAGAGGTGCTATTTTCTCCTGATCGGCTACTTGTATTCTCATAGTCCTGTGTACTTTCTGGGCCTCTAGGCCTGCCACGTGTAGAAATACTGAGCACTGCACCTGTTGATTATGCCCGCTGCTGTTGCGTAGGTGCTGGCGACTTCAGCCGCGATAACGCCATGTTGCGTTGTTAGGTGGCTGACATCTGACACCATGTAATGATGTAGACACATTGGAGTCTGGTTAACGAGTGTTTATTTAAGGGCCTGTCACACTACGACGTATAGCCTTAGTGTATGCTGACGTATGTGATTTTCGACCAACACGTCGCCGTATGTCGTCATGCATTACCTATACATTGGGCATACGTCAGGTACATTCCGGGTACGTTGTTATACATCGTCTTACGTCGCCGTGCATTGAGGCTCCGAAAATTGTTTGTGCATGCTCAAAATTTCCAACGTGTGTCGACGTGTGGCTTGTATGTTGAATGTACACTGCATATAAGTTTGGGATATGTTGACGTACGTTGAGTATGTTAGGGATACATTGGTATACGTTGCTGCATGTTAGCCATACGTTCAGCCAGTGGGAATGTGCAGTCTGTGTATAGTCTGCGTACTGCCAACAGATGCATTACGTACTCCTAACATACTTCGAATGTATGCCTGCTGTATCTCCAGCGTATTTAACATATACGCCATAATTCTAACGATGGAGTAACGTATGTAATGTTGGTGAGAGTTCCGTGAGCGTATGGGGGAGTTTTGTGAACGTTTTGTGAGGCACATGAATGCTCTCATAAGCTAGCAATAGGTCAGAGATACGTTCTGCATATGTTACATACGTTTTGTGTACGTTTTGTGTATGTTGTGTATATGCCCATTTTTATCCCCCGTGGCTGAAAATTTCGACGAATGCCAACATACTGGCCAAATTTTTTAACGTTGAGCACGCGCTGATGCCGTACAACATAATAATAGTGTCGCCTAAAGTTGCATAGTCCGATGGTTTTGCGTTTTGGTAATTTTTCTGAGATAAATATATTAAATTAATCGATATAATCTACCTTATTTCTGGTTGAAGTATCTTTTATTTTAAATGGATAAGTTTTGAGATATTTGAAATTCAATCAAGTAAACTTAGTTTTGGCAAGCACGCCAAAACTCTGACACCATAGGCTTCAACAGTAACAGGTTCTATCAAATTGTCTCAGTGTTCCCTTCTATGTGGCAATAAATGCTTAATATGTGCATCAATATCTAAGTTAGATATGTAGAGTCAAATCTATATCATTATTTTGGTTTTGAAAATTTGATGCTTCATCGGACTATGCAGCTTTAATTAATAACTCAGCAAATTTCAACCACGGGGCTATAGAACCATGGGTAACCCATTCGGGCTATTGAGTAGTTCTAATATGATCCGCCAGGGGGTAGCACGTACCAGAGTGTGGATAGTCTGTCTGCATCATTGCCAGTAGTTCCTATTTGATTTCTGTTTGGGCCATTGACTAGTTCTATCTTAATCCACTAGGTGGTATCACCTATCAGCATGTGGAGACACTGCATCATTGCCAGTAGTTCCTATTTGATTTCTGTTTGGGCCATTGACTAGTTCTATCTTAATCCACTAGGGGGTATGTATCACTTACCAGCATGTGGAGACACTGCATCGTTACCTGTAGTTCCTATTCGATTTCTGTTTGGGCTATTAAGTAGTTCTATTTTAATCCACCAGGGGGTATCACTTACCAGCATGTGGAGACACTGCATCGTTACCTGTAGTTCCTATTTGATTTCTGTTTGAGCTATTGAGTAGTTCTATTTTCATCCACCAGGGGGTAGCACCTATCAGCATGCGGTTGGTTGGTTGGTGGAGATTTAAGTCCTGGCAACATCTAAGGTGATATCAGGATGGGTACCGACTTGTGACAGTGTCCTCTCATGGTGACTTTATAGTGCTGCCTGACTGGGAGACCAGGCCACCAACACCATGGCCTGATATCCCTCTCAGTCACATTATCCTGACACTGAGTCAACCAGTCCTTGCCCTATCCAAATAATGCCAAGCATCTAGCTACGAAGCGACAAGTATACATTTTTAAGTCGTCGGTTTGACTTGACCACGGTTCAAACCTGCAGATTTGAATCCTCGATCTACCAAAGCAGGAGACGGATGCTCAACTCATTCGGACATGCCGACTGATTCCATTGAAGAACAGTGCTTCCGTGTTCCTAATTGTTTGAGTTCCACAGAAGCCGTGTCACTATTGGTGATAATATTGTTGTCAACCAATGCCTCCCAAATGGCGTTAGCTACCGGTGTAGGACGTTCAAAACACTACGCCATTCAAAACACTACGCAGTTCAAAACACTACGGTAGGGTTTTGAACTTAAGTTCAAAACACTACTGTTAAGTTCAAAACACTACCCCTACATAGTTCAAAACACTACCCAAGTTCAAAACACTATCATGACACAGCATCACCATATATTAGTATACGCTGATAGTGCTGCGTCGGATGCACCACGTACCAGTAGCCGTCCTCATATGACCTTCCATGTTGCTAGGATGTAAAACAATAACCAATAACAACAACCCCTACTGCCCCACCTTACTACATACTGCCCCACACTAGTGCACACTGCCCCATCCTACTGCATGCTCCTCCACCTGACTGCATACTGCCCCACCCTACTACATACTGCCCCACCCTACTGCATTCTTCCCCACCATACTTTATACTGCCCTACCTTAATGCATACTGCCCCACCCTACTGCATACTGCCCCACCCTACAGCATATTGCCTCACCCTACTACAAATGAAAATGAACATGCAGCAATTATAACATCCTATTTAGAGTAGTGTTTTGAACTTAAAGATAGTGCTTTGAACTTAAGGATAGTGCTTTGAACTTAAGGATAGTGTTTTGAGTGTGGCCACAGTAGTGTTTTGAACCTACCTTCAACTAGGTTGAAAACACTACCATAGTGTTTTGAACCTAGGATGAAAACACTACCGTAGTGTTTTGAACCTAGGTTGAAAACACTACCGTAGTGTTTTTGTGGGGTATTGTTTTGAACTTTCTACACCAGGTCCATTAGCTAGCAGTGATTGAGAGGCCAGCTATGTGGTAGGGTTACTGTAGGGCATCTGTATCCCTGTACAGGCTATGTGCCTTGTAATGGAACCAGGTAAATGAGTAGCCGGAAGTCGGGCCCAGCGTCTTCTAATGCCCAGTTGGTTCACTAACGATTCGTCGACACTTTTAACAGATAAATCACCTGTCATTTTTGCTTTCACTTTCCAGTAGTATGGATAGCAGGATAAACTTGTTGGGGAAATATGAGGACAGGAGAGGAGGAGGGACATTGTATATAGCAGGATGTGTGTGTGTGTGTGGGGGGGGGGGGGTTGAGCGAAGGAAGGGGGGGGGCGGATAGGACAAAGACAATCGAACAGAAGCATAGCTGTACTTTAGATAAATAGATAACCAGGTAGATATAGAGATAGATAGAAATAGATAGATAGATAGAAGCAGTGAATTATTGCACTGACAACATTCAGTTAGACCAGAAGGGATAGACAGATTGAGCGTCTGTCTCCTGTTTTGGGAAATTGGGATATCCGAACCCAAGGGTTTGTGGGTTCTATTTCTAACTCTGGTCGAGTCAAACCAATGACTTATAAATTGATACTTGTCGCTTCCTAGCCTGGCTTTCAGCATTATTAGGATAGGGAAAGGACTGCTTGGCTCAGTGTTAGGATAATGTGACTAAGTGGGATATCAAGTCATGGTGTTGGTGGCCTGGTCTCCCAGTGGGGCAGCACTATAAAGTATCCATGAGTGCGCACTGTCACAAGTCAGTACCCGTCCTGATATGACCTTAGATGTTGCTAGGACCTCGGCATTATTAGGATAGGGCAAGGACTGGTTGGCTCAGTGTCAGCATAATGTGACTGGGTGGGATATCAGGTCATGGTGCTGGTGGCCTGGTCTCCCAGTGGGGCAGCACTATAAAGTTGCCATGAGTGCACCCTGTCACAAGTCGGTACCCGCCCTGATATGACCTTATATGTTGCCAGGACGCAAAATTCCAATAACCATCTTTTTGAAATATCACTGTCTCGATACAGCGTCTTCATTAATACGGGTGTTCTGAGTTCCGCTGGTCCCTCAGAAAGGACTGAAGCTGTAACACAGCACACCGGTGTAAAGATTTCAAATTCCCCCCTGATTGAAGTTCCCCCACGGGAACTTGAAAACGTTTTCAAATTCATCCCATGGGAATTTGAAAACATTTCCGTTTTCCCTCCCTTGTTTTAACTTTCCCTCCCCCCAGATTGGGGGAATTTTATTTATTTATTAAAAAAAAAAAATTCTTTATTGATTTAAAAAAAAGAAAACTTCATGACAAATACACAGAGAATAGTATAATGGAAATTATTACTAGTACAACAAAACATAGTTCACCCCAAATGACACAAAAAGTCTCCAAGATGGCTAAGAAAAAAATATTATAGCTCTGAATTTTAAAACGTTTTTTAAAGTTTTTAAAAGTTTTTTAAACAATTTTAAATTCCCAAACGGGGTAATTTGAAAATAGGGGGAGGAATCTGAAAACTGTTTTTAATTTCCCTCCTGGGAATCTGAAAACTTTTTCAATTTCACGGGAGGGAAATTAAAAACGTTTTCAGATTCCCAGGAGGAACTTGGAAAGTGGGGAAATTGAAATCGTTACACCGGGTCACAGCTTCAGCTAACACACCAGAAGGTGGGTTTGTATTCGCTCGGACCCATAGCCTTCACTATAGACCCTATCTTTTAAACTCACTTTACACACATATATATATACCCATATGGCTTCTGATCACCAAACCTGGTTGCGTTCTTGTTATCTACCTTTAGTTCTAATAATAGTAATATAGATTGCAACAAAATCGTCCTGGCAAATATTTTACATTATAAATGACTAACTTCATGGATATTTGAAAGTGAAAGCATGCTAAATTAATTTTGGAATGCGAGTCAACATTGTGATGCCACAGCTCACACACCACTACCACCCATCCACCACACACACCACACCATTATCACACACATCACTACCACACATACCACCCTCCATTATCACACACATCAGCACACACATCACGACCACACACACCACCCTCCATTATCACACACATCAGCACACACATCACTACCACACACACCACACTCCGTTATCACACACATCACTACCACACATACCACCCTCCATTATCACACACATCACCACACACATCACTACCACACACACCACACTCCGTTATCACACACATCACTACCACACATACCACCCTCCATTATCACACACATCACCACACACATCACTAGCACACACACCACACTCCGTTATCACACACATCACTACCACACATACCACCCTCCATTATCACACACATCACCACACACATCACTACCACACACACCACACTCCGTTATCACACACATCACTACCACACATACCACCCTCCATTACACACACATCACCACACACATCACTACCACACACACCACACTCCGTATCACACACATCACTACCACACATACCACCCTCCATTACACACACATCACCACACACATCACTACCACACACACCACACTCCGTTATCACACACATCACTACCACACATACCTACCACACACACTACCACACATCACTAGACACACACCACACATCACACACATCACTACCACACATCCACCCTATTATCACACACATCACCACACACATCACTAGCACACACACCACACTCCGTTATCACACACATCACTACCACACATCCACCCACCATTATCACACACATCACCACACACATCACTACACACACACCACTTATCACCCTCACACCACTATCCACCATTATACACATCAGCACACACATCACTACCACACACACCACCCTCCATTATCACACACATCACTACCACACACACCACCCTCCATTATCACACACATCACTACCACACACACCACCCTCCATTATCACACACATCAGCACACACATCACTACCACACACACCACACTCCGTTATCACACACATCACTACCACACATACCACCCTCCATTATCACACACATCACCACACACATCACTACACCACACCCACTTACTCACACAACATCACTACACAACAACTCCTATCACCACACTACCACACCACCCCATCACACATCCACACACTACCACACACACCACACTCCATCACACACATCACTACCACACATACCACCCTCCATTATCACACACATCACCACACACATCACTAGCACACACACCACACTCCGTTATCACACACATCACTACCACACATACCACCCTCCATTATCACACACATCAGCACACACATCACTACCACACACACCACCCTCCATTATCACACACATCACTACCACACACACCAGCCTCCATTATCACACACATCAGCACACACATCACTACCACACACACCACACTCCGTTATCACACACATCACGACCACACACACCACCCTCCATTATCACACACATCAGCACACACATCACTACCACACACACCACACACCATTATCACACACATCACTACCACACACCCACCACACACCATTATCACACACATCACTAGCACACACCCACCACACCATTATCACACATACCGTGACCACACACACACCATTACCCCCCCCCCCTCCCCCAACACACACACGTGAGATCCCATACTGAGCCCATGTTCCCATCCACACACCCCATGCCTGCCCATTAACATCCCGCCTCCAACACTTGAACATGGTCAACGACTTGACCCCTTGCACCGCCCTGACCTGGACATGCGCAGAGGGGTTATGGGTCACGTGAGTGTTCAATTAGCAAGGGGCCACTTCACAAACAAATATCAGTCAAAACCATCGTAATGCTGCATAGTCCAGTGAAAAATAAAATTATCAAAACCAAAACAATTATCTAGATTTTATTCTGCATTAAAAATTCGTCGCAGTATAGAAAGGAATATTGAAGCAACTAAGCAGAGCCTGTTACTTAATGCAGCAACCTATGGTGTCAGAGTTTTAGCGTGCTTGCCAAAATTAATTTCACCTATTTGAACTTCAAATATTTCAAAGGTTAGCCATTTCAAATCAAAGTTATTTAAAACTGAATTAAGGTAGATTATAACGATGAACCTAATATATTTATCTCAGAAAATGACAATAACTCAAAACAATCAGGCTATGCAACTCTAGCATTTAATACATAATTGCTTATACGTTATAGTGTTGTCGTCACCATTGTTCACCTAATGGTTACCCCCAGTTGTAACCAGACGGGATGGCCGAATGAGTTAGAGCGTCTGTCTCCCGTGTTGGTAGATCATGGGATCGTGAGTTCGAACCCTGGTCGAGTCAAGCCAATGACTTAAAAATGTATATGTGTCGCTTCCTAGCCTGACGCTCGGTATCATTAGGATAGTACAAGGACTGGTGGGCTCAGTGTCAGGATAATGTGACTGAGTGGGATATCAGGTCATGGTGCTGGTGGCCTGGTCTTCCAGTGGGGCAGTGCTATAAAGTCGCCATGAGTGCGCACTGTCACAAGTCGGTACCCATCCTGATATGACCTTAGATGTTGCTAGGACGTAAATCAACAACAAACAAACAAACCCCCAGTTGTGCCTAGGAAGGGATTCCGGGAACCAGCGCCATGAGGCCATTTATATTTAGTAGGAACCATCAGTAAGACACTAGTGAAGCAGGGCCACTTTGACTGACTAAGTGAGACATGAGGGGTGAGGAGCACGCTGCCTCAGGGGGCTGACACTTACAAACAGATCATCGACTCATTACGCTAAAACAAAAAATCCCAGCATTTTAAATCATAAATAACTTGATTTTCATTGGGATTCACCCATAGAGTGTTTTTTCCGCAGAATTGCTCTACTTATATTGTTATTATATCGGAGACTCTTAGGTTGTATACTGTACGATTTGTATTAACTTATTCTTTATATATATATAAACAATCGATGAATCTTTAGTGAAATTGGGCTCGTGAAAACCAGCAGCCTGGAAGCCGGTGTGGTGGTTTCAGCGGGTTCCCGTGCTCAGAGGTGTCCTTCGCTTCTGCGCTGCTTCTGCGCATGCGCGGATTTCGCATCAACTCGGGTCACCTGAGCCACTTATTGGCGCATGCGCACATCCTACAAACTCGGGTCGAATAATCGAATACGCTTCTCCGCGCTCGGGTGGACAATCTTTTTTTTTTTTTTTAATAACCGATAAAAATACAGCAAAGTAGGATTTAAAGTATTTTATGATGGCCCAGTTTACCTATATTTCCATTTAATTAATCTAAGTTATTCTTGTTATGCACATGGCACGTGTATTTGTCGACTCCACTCGCCGTGTTCTATTTGAATTTCTGACGACTCGGATGACCCGAGTCGCCCGGGTCGTGTTAATCGATTACGGCCCGTTGGTGCGAAATCCGCGCATGCGCAGAAGCAGCGCAGAAGCGAGGGACACCTCTGAGCACGGGAACCCGCTGAAACCACCACACCGGTGAGGGTCAAGGTTCAAGGACGGGTACCCGGCCTGAGTGTGCATGGGAGGCCTTCAGTTTGTTTATTTGTATTCATAATTATCTAACTGCATTATTGTCGATGGCCTATTCATTTTGTCTGCCCATTCCAGTAATGATCAGCTTAGTTCCGCGAGTTACACCCCCATCAGACCAAACTAGTTCTCAAAACATCCGTGCCCGTTCGAAAACAGGATATAACGTGGCCGTTGAAAATTTTGAACATGCACGAAGTTCCAGAGCACCCTTCCGTCCTTGCCTGTCCATGCAGTTCATAAAATATTCGTAAAACGTTGGTACTATGTTCATTACATTCGCACACAGTTTGAGCCGGTTCGGCAACATTTTCAAGAATGTAGTAAGAACTACTTTGGCGTGATGGGGGTATTACTACGCCTGGGTGCAAACCAGAGCCTCTTTACACACCTCCCTTTTAATTCAATTAAATTTGTTATTAATTAATTTGATTGGTTTGTTGGTTGTTGGAGTTTTACGTCCTGGCAACATCTAAAGTCATATCAGGACCAGTACTGACTTGTGACAGTGCACACTCATGGTGACTTTATAGTGCTGCCCTGCTGGGAGACCAGGCTGCCAAAACCATGACCTGATATCCCACTCAGTCATATTATCCTGATACTGAGCCAACCAATCCTTGCCCTGTCCTAATAATGCTGAGCGCCTGGCTAGGAAGTGACAAGTATAAATTTGTATGTCATCGGTTTGACTCGACCAGGGTTTGAATTTATGGGTTAGAAGTTCTGCGAGTTGCTACGCGTGGGTGCAACCCAGCGCCTCTTTACACACCTCCCTTTTAATTTTGATTTATTTTCATTCATTAATTTGTTAATGATTGGTGCCTTAAACCGCGTCCTGGTCTGTCAGAATTTGTATAAACACGTTAGTTCCGACCTGGGTATCTGGTATCGCCCTGACATTGATACAATCTATTTCTGACATTGTCTCAACATTGATACATCCTATTTCCAGCATTGTTATCTGACATTGTCCCGACGTTGATGCAACCTATTTTCAACATTGTTATCTGACATTGTCCCGACATTGATGCAACCTATTTTCAACATTGTTATCTCACATTGTCCCGACATTGATACAACCTATTTCTGACATGGGTATCTGACATTGTCTCAACATTGATAAACCCTATTTCCAACATTGTTATCTGACATTGTCCCGACATTGATGCAACCTATTTCTGACATGAGTGTCTGACATCGTGTTAACATTGATACACCCTAGTTCCAACATAGATATTCGACATCGTCCTGACATTGATAGACCTATTTGCGACATTGTTATCTGACATTGGCCCAACATTGATGCAACCTATTTCTGAAATAGGTATCTCACATCATCCTAACATTGATACAACCTATTTCTGACATAGGTATCTGACATTGTCCCAACATTGATCCAACCTATTTCCAATCCAACATAGGTATCTTACATCGTCCGGATTTCTCTTCAATAAATTGCTTTTAAATGAACATTTACGGGAAATCTGACAGGAACATACAGTGTATAGGCGACAAGTACAAAATACGACACAAAAAAACCATCAGGTTTATTTCGACCATTTACACAACCTCTACCTTCATGTCATGCTCAGTCCGATGACCTTTACAACTCCCCTACCCCAACAATTTATTTTTTAATTAAAAAAAAAAAGAGATTTAAAAATGATTAAAAAAAAGACAACGCTCATTTAGAGAAATACTACTCCCCCCATCAGCCTTCGATGCTGCGCAATATTGTGATCGGGTGGATCCCAGCTGTCCTTTGTGTGGAAATATGAATGAGATTTGACCTTGAAGGGTGCACATTGTGTACGCCTCCTCCCTCCCCACCACCATTCTTAGAACCCTGTCCTTAGATGTTGCTAGGACGTAAAACCCCCAAAACACAAATTAGTCATGGAGAAGAGAGCCGGAAAACAAAAGTCATCATGTAGCGATCACGCAAAACCATACCGTTGGTAAAAATCCCATCTACACGCCGCAGACCGTAGAACCATGCGGTGCCAGCGTCATTTGCAACTTAAAGCTGCATAGTTTGATGAAATATAAAATTGTCAAAACGAAGCCAATTATCTAGATTTGATTTGACATATCTAGCTTAGATCATCATCATCATCATGCTGTCGGTCGCGATGCGACAAAGACTGCTTTCAATACTTGACTGCCGCTCTCCTTTGTGCGGTTGTACATTTCATGAAAGCTGCCTGCAAAAGTGTTGAAGTGCTGCTGGCTTTTGCAAGTTACCAGCGGCACTCTCTCGGGGAGCAAATAGAGGTTTCACACCGGCAAGAACATGTCAAGACAGGCGCAAAACTATTTGTCCCTGCAGTGGCTGGTCGGGAGATGTTGGGAGTTCCATACATCAACCGCCCTTAATGCTGCCACAGTGACATGGTTTTCTGTTTAGGGTTTGCTCCCTTAGCCTTCGGTTCTGTCAAGAACCTGTACCACAAGGCAGTGGTTTACAACTCTGCAGGGCAGGGGCGTTAAACTCCCTGAGGTATTGCAATACCTGCATACCATCTAGCTTAGATACTGATGCAGTTATTAAACATTTGTTTCTGCGTAGAAGGCAATACTGAATCAATTTAACAGAACATGTTACTGCAGACGTCTATGGTGTCAGAGTTTTGGCAAGCTTGCCAAAACTAATGTTCCATGTTTGCACTCAAAATATCTCAAAAGTTTACCATTTAAAATAAAAGTAACTTTGAACTAATCCAAAGTAGATACTAGTGATCGATCTAATATATTTACCTCAGAAAAAATACAGAAATTCAAAACCATCGGACTATGCAACTTTAAGCTTTAGTGACTACAGGGCGTGGTTTCGTAGTTGATTGCCGAGACATGATGGCCAAATGAGTAGAGCGTCCGTCTCCTGTTTTGGGAGATCGAGAGATCCAAACCCATGAGTTTGTGGGTTCGAATCCTGGTCTAGTCAAACCAATGACTTAAAAAATTGATACCGGTCGCTTCCTAGTCTGGCATTCGGCATTATTCGAATAGGACAAGGACTGGTTGGCTCAGCGTCAGGATAATGTGACTCAGTGGGATATCAGGGCATGGTGCTGGCGGCCTGGTTTCCCAGTGGGACAGTGCTATTAAGTCGCCATTAGGTCGCACTGTCACAAGTCGGTACCCGTCCTCATATGACCTTAGATGTTGCTAGGACGTAAAACAACAACAAACAAACATCGTTGATTCCTGGTGTGCTGCAGTGCGCTGGTCCCCCAAGCCCGCTGCTGGAACTGCTGCAGGTGCTGCTGGTGCTGCTTTCGCCGCTGGTTCCCGACAGGCTCAGCCACTCAGCCCGTCAGCTCCAGCAACCACAGACCTCAGCAGTGGCAGTCGCGCAGACCTTCTTACAGGAGTTCCCGGACAGGTTCCTCCAGTAGCCTATACAGACACTGGCTGTGTTCCCCGCCCCCCCCCCCCCGCCCCCCTTACTTCCCTCCCCACGCCCCTCCTTGGACCCTCATATTCACCGGTGTTGTGTTGGCGGGCGGCGTGGTGGGTACCCGGCGGGAGGTGCAACAAGGACCCGACAACAAAGACCGTGTGAGCGCGGGGTGTGGCCCAGGCCCGGGGACTGGGTCTGTTGTTGTTGGAGCGGCTCTAGTCACTAGTGTGCGATACAGGCGGCCTTCTATCCATCTGAGTCACTCACAGTACCACTGTGCCGGACACACCGGAAAAAACCCGCCGGGCGCGGCGGCGTGACAGTCGGTTGACAGCGGCGTGACAGCACATGTGACAGCCGGGGCGCTAGGTCTTAGGAGAGAGAGAGAGTTGGATTCGCTTCGTGTTCGGTGCGATCATCCATGACCTACTTGGCTGCCGTCACCCACCCTCCGACTCCGTCTCGCCTCGCTGAGTCCCGGTAGGAGGGGGCTGGGGGAGGCTCTTTTTAACAACAACAAAAAAGTTACTGGGATAGAGAGCTGAAACTCAAAGCACATAGCAATCACAAACCAACAAAAGTGAGGCTTGTTTTATTTAGCGATGCCTCTAGAGCGCATTGATTTTTATCATCGGCTATTGGACATGAAACATATGTTCATTCTGACATATTTTTTTGAGGAAACCCACCGCCACCACATAGGCTACTCTTTCCGATAAGCAGCAATGGGTCTTTTATATGCACTTTCCCACAGACAGGACAGCAAATGCAACTGCCTTTGATGAACCAGTTGTAGACCACTGGTTGGAACGGAAAATAGCTAAAACTGCAAATGGGTCCACTGAGGAGGATCGATCGGATGACCCACGCCTTCACAGCAACCACGAATAACACACGCTTAAACAAAAAAGTGGACTGCTTTCAAGAATCACCCTCACGTGGATTATTAACTAACTGCAAGTGTGCAGGTGCGTTAGGTGGATTACTAGAAGTTTGCCATGTAGTTGTGGACTAATACTGCGAACCCCAATATACATGACTGAGGTAAGAAGAGACATTCACAATCACATAGACCCTCTGTCACAAGTGTCTGCTCGCGATTCTGTCTCTGTGTTGTGAAGGTCATGGTTATGATTACAATGATATCTACTACGTAGCAATTTGCACATCCAGAGGAGTGCTGTTTCACTGTGTGTGTCTGCCTGTCTGTCTGCCTGGCTCAGTACCTGTCTGCCTGTCTTTGTATCTGTCGGTGTGCCTGTCTCAGTACCTGAATGTATGTCTGTCTGCCTGTCTGTGTCCTGCCTTTGTACCTGTCGGAGTGCCTGTCTCAGTACCTGTATGTATGTCTGTCTGCCTGTATGTGTGCTTGCCTTTGTACCTGTCGGTGTGCCTGTCTCAGTACCTGTCTGTGTGTCTGCCTATCTGCCTGTCTGTATGTCTGTCTGCCTTTGTGTCTGTCTTCCTGTCAGCCTTCATGTCTGTCTTCATGTCATTATTCCTCTCTGTCTTCCTGTCACAGTGTCAGTCTTCCTGCCAGTCTTCCTGTTTGTCTTACTGTCTGTATTCCTGTCTATCTTCCTGTCTGTCTTTATGAATGTCTTCCTGTCTGCCTTCCTGTCTGTCTTTATGCCAGTCTTTCGGTCAGTATTCCTGTCTGCCTTTATGCCTGTCTGTCTTCCTGTCTGTCTTCCTGTCTGTCTTCCCGTATGTCTTCCTGTCAGTATTCCTCTCTGTCTTCCTGGCTGTCTGTCTGCCTGCCTATCTTCCTGCCTGTCCTCCTGCCTGTCTTCCTGCCTGTTTGCCTGTCACAGTACCTGTATGCATATCTGCATGTCTCTGTGCCTGTCTGCCTGCCTGTATGTGTGCCTGCCTGTCTTCCTTCCTGCATCTCTGCCTGCCTGTCTGTCTTCCTGGCTGCCTGTCTGTCTTCCTCTCAGTCTTCCTGCCCGTTGTCCTGCCTGTGTGCCTGTATCAGGACCTGTATGTATATCTGTATGTCTATGTGCCTGTCTCAGTGCCTGCCTCTCAGTCTTCCTGCCCGTCTGCCTGCCTATGCGCCTGTCTCAGTCTCTGTCCTTGTGTGTGTGTGGCTGCAGGCCGGCTTGGCTGCCAAAGACTGCACCACTTCTGAACTGCTTTCATCTTCGCTGCCCGAGGAGATGATGCCCTTCATCGACTAACTTTGACGTTGGAGCTGCTCGCAACTTGGCTACTCTGCTCCACCAGTTGGGGTGGGACCAGTGTAATGTGAGTGGCTCTGAGTGGCTCGTTGATGGACTGAAGTGGGGATGTGGATTGACTCTGATACCCAGCTATAAACACATTGAGCAAACTATCCTGTATACTTGAAAGTACAGTACAACCTCGTTAAACCAAGCTTGGTTAAACCAAACGATCGGTTAATCCAAACTTGTTTCAGCGGCCCTGCAAAATACTACCAATGTACCATTTATCATATAAAAAAGTTGGTGAAACCAAAGTTGGTTAATCCAAATTATTGCTTGATCCAAACAAAATTGTCGAACCTCAGGGCACTTCCGGTACAGTTAAACCAAATTTTCATGTGTTAATAAGGTCATCTGTGACCCCACCAACTTTTTTATATGATAAATGGTAGTATTTTGAAGAGATCTTAGAAATTTGTTTGGATTAACCGATCGTTTGGTTTAACCGAGCTTGGATTAACTGGGTTATACTGTATGTACATAAACAAACAAAAATTCAAAGTGTCCACATACATTGATTATTACATGTGCAATACACTCTTACTCAAAGTCAAAGTCGAAGCCAAAGCTCGGTTAAACCAATGATTGGTTAATCCAAACAAGTTTCTAGGGTCCCTTAAAGTTTGGTTTAACGGGGTTATACTGTACACTTAAAACATTAAATTGTTTTAATCGCACTCCTATCTATTAGTTTTCAAGGCACATGTATGGGATGAGGTGGCCTAGCGGTAGGAGCTTCTGCTTCCTGTCTTCGAGGTGATGGGTCTAACCTTTTGTAAAATATTCTGATTTTCGGCATCGGGGGGAAGGAAAATGCTCTATTACTGATCAGGTGTTCATGACCAAGCGCATGTATGTATATATATGTAAGTGCTGGTGGTGCCTGAGTGGGATGTAAATAGACATAGTGGTGCTGGCTGGGCTGGGTGTAACCACACTCAGGGCCTACCCCCTCCCCCTCTCTGGGTAGGATCACCACACTCAGGGTCAAGGTTGGTGGTGGCTAGGGGGGGCCACACAGCTTGGTGGTGGTCGGCAGACCACTGGTAGCCATGGAGACCAGGAATGCTGGATCCCTATTGGTAGGGTCAAGAATGCTTGTTTCCCATTGGGGGAAAAGGGTGGGGTGATACTCTACAATGCACCCATGTACAATATAAATAATAAACCAGAGGGCTTGACTCTCTCTCTCTTCCTTTACACTTTATGCTCTTCCTTTCTCTTTGTCTGTATTGATTTCACTATAGCCTGCCTACACAACCACAGAGCTTTAGCCATTGTACAAAACTGGAGACCTAGTCTTTACACTTTGTTAAGATAAAACTAATGCCAAGTACACACCTACCGTATAGGATTCGCGCACTAAAACTCCCGACCCGCTTAAAACTGAAAACGGGCCGATTCATTTTTCGAATCGCGAATCGCAATCATAATGCTAGTACACACTTACCGTTTTAGCCCTAAAAATGAGTTTTTAGTCGTGAATCGCAATCGGTAGGTGTGCTAGGGGAGTGCACACCTCACGACTTTTGGGCAGTTTTAGATCGTATACGGTAGGTGGGTGCGGAAAAACGGTAGGTGTGTACCTAGAATAAGAGACGTGTGTATATGATGGTCGGTTGGTTGTTGGAGTTTTGCATCC
The DNA here is from genome assembly GCA_030323885.1 of Branchipolynoe longqiensis. Taxonomy (NCBI): domain Eukaryota; kingdom Metazoa; phylum Annelida; class Polychaeta; order Phyllodocida; family Polynoidae; genus Branchipolynoe; species Branchipolynoe longqiensis. The sequence continues at coordinate 21,863 of JASIRB010000996.1, read as the reverse complement.
TGGCAACATCTAAGGTCATATCAGGACGGTTACCGGCTTGTGATAGTGCATACTCATGGCGACTTTATAGTCGAGCTCCACTGAGAAATCAAGCCGCCAGCACCATGAACAACAACGTATGCATCATTTGAAGATCCCAAGCATGTACTAGAGACGGGCCCGGGGGGATATGATTGAAGTATTCAAATATCTCCATGGTATCTACAACACAAGCGGCCCCCTTATCAGAGACTCCAACACCAGGACCAGAGGGCACTCCCTGAAGCTGACGAAGCGGTACTCCAGACTGGACCTGCGACACAACTTCTTTGGCTTTAGGGTGGTTGACCTGTGGAATGACCTGCTGGAGAGTGTCGTAGCAGCAGAGTCGGTGAACTGTTTCAAGTCCCGACTGGATGCATACTGGTCAAGCATTACATATATCTTGGAGCCAGTGACAGTTGCTACGATCGACCACATCTGAAGAACTGTCTCCATTTCTTTTAATTAAGAGCAGCTAACAGGTCCAAGGCCTATTATAGCTGTATCCTATTGATTGATTGATTGATGACCCGTTATCCCACTATACCAATATTCTGCCTTACAAAAATGTAGTATTTCAGGCAATAACAACAGGATTTGGTCATTTTTGTTCATACTCATATAATGAATTACATAGCTCATATATGTGGCGTTTTTAAGCAGTAATATCCGGCATGTCCCGGTTTGTTGCAAGGTGAATGCAGTGCCTGGTTGTGGTTAGAAAAAAAGATTGCTTTATTTAATAACGCCTCTAGAGCGCATTGATTTTCATATCATCAGCTATTGGACATTAAACATATCGTCCTTCTGACATATTCTTTTAGGAAACCCGCTACTGCCACATAAGCTAGTCTTTCCGATAAGCAACAAAGGTCTTTTATATGCACTTTTCCACAGACAGGACAACACATACCACATCCTTTGATGGACCAGTTGTGGACCACTGGTTGGAACGGAAAATAGCCCAAACTGCAAATGAGTCCACTGAGCAGGATCGATCGGATGACCCACACCTTCACAGGTGGAAACTCTACCGCCTGAGCTACGTCCCGCTCCTGGTTGTGATCAGAGTGCACACTTAGTCATGAAGGTCTGCACTTGGACCTGTGCCGTTGAATAACTTATTCATATCAAGTGCCCATTCTCATTCCGTTTGATAGTGAAGGCTTAATGCTACAATGCAGAGCTACCAGGCGTGGTGGTTGAATTGGTAGAGCGCAGACCTCCCATGCGGGAGATCGAGAGTTCAATTTCCGCTTGAATCAAATCAATAACTTACCAAATTTATACGTGTCGCTTCCTAGCTTGACGCTTGTCATTGATAGGATAGGGCAAGGACTGTTAGGATAATGTGACTGAGTGGGATATCGGGTCAAGGTGCCACCAACCTGATTTCCTACCAGCTCAGCACCTAGCATGCTGCCACCTGACGCAGAAGATCTGCAACAGTAGACGTAGAAGTCCCTGCAGCCACCACATGGTGGTGAAGTTCCTGTATGGGCTACTTCATGTATTTGTTTGTTTGTTATTGTTTTACTTCCTAGCAACATCTAAGCTCATATCAGGACGGGTACCGAATTGTGACAGTGTGCACTCATGGTAACTTTATAGTGCTACCCCACTTGGAGACTATGCCACCAGCACCATGACCTGATATCCCACTCAGTCACATTATCCTGACACTGAGCCAACCAGTCCTTGTCCTATCCTAATAATGCCAAAGGCCTGGGCTAGGAAGCGACACATATCAATTTTTAAGTCATTGGTTTGACTCGAACATGGTTAAAACCCACAAACCCATGGGTGTCGGGTCTCCCGATCTCCCAAAACAGGAGACGGATGCTCAACTCATTTGGCCACCCTGTCTGGTCGTATACATATTATATATATATAGGTATACATATACATATGTATATGTATATGCATGTATATATATATATATGTACATTAAAGTGATCAACACATACTCTTGGTGTGTCTTGTCGGATCTGAGAGTAGCCTAACTTTATAGACAGGATAATTTATTATCATTATATAAAAAGGCTGAGCGGCTTCTCCATTATTGTTATTCGGATTATTACTGCGCAGTAATATTCCTGCTATTTAATTGCGATTAATATCTATATCGATGTATCACTGCCCGAATTGATCAATCCCATGCTGCGCTACTGCAGCGCCACGACGTGTTTGTGGCCTGCAAACCTCCACTCGGCCATCCCGCACCGGGCTTTCAAATTTGTAACCGGCTAGTCATTATCCTAGCCAAGATCTCGCATTAAAGTGATCAACCCATACTCTTGTTGTCTTGTCTGATCTGAGAGTAGCCTAACTTTATATATATATATATATATATATATATATATATATATGGATGTGGGGGATGGGCGGACTGCTGTAATGGTTGAGTGAATACAGACCTGGGGTTCTGGATGGTATCAAAGGGCTGCGCATGCTCCCTGCGGCTCGTCAGGCCTTCCTTCAGTATCTCCTTATATAGCTGAGTTTGTACACCCCGAGGCCCAATCAATACCCCGAGGACCAATCAATACACGAGGATATGTGTGTGGAGGATGGAGGGGGTAGGGGTGTGTGGGGGTGGGGGGGGAGGTCCCTGGAGAACCAGGACCAACACTCAACTCACTGTAGTGTAAGCATAATTGTAATGCACATTCTTTGAACTCGAGAGAAGACAGACATGTAGACAGAACAGACAGATGAGTAGACATGCAGGCAGAACAGACAGATTGGTAGACAGGCAGGCAGAATAGACAGAAATGTAGACAGGCAGGCAGAACAGACAAATGAGTAGACATGCAGGCAGAACAGACAGACTGGTAGACAGGCAGGCAGAACAGACAGACAGGTAGACAGGCAGACACGTAGAACAGGTAGACAGACAGGCAGAACAGGTAGACAGACAGGCAGAACAGACAGACAGGTAAGCAGAATAGACAGAAATCTAGACAGGCAGGCAGAACAGACAGGTAGACAGGCAGAACAGATAGACAGGTAGACATGTAGAACAGACAGACAGGTAGACAGCACAGACAGACAGGTAGGCAGAAGAGACAGGCAGAACATGCCAACACATAGAGAGGCAGGCAGAAGAGACAGGTAGACAGGCAGAAGAGGTAAACAGAACAGACAGATAGGTAGCCAGAACAGATAGACAGGCAGACATACAGGCAGAACAGACAGACAATTAGACAGGCAGGCAGAAATGGACCGGTCTGAATTAGCATAGCTCTAAATATCTATTTCTGAATGTATTGTAGAATATTAATGATTGTTATGGTGTTCATATCATTTGCCATATCACAAGACGGACAAGCAGGCCACCAGCACCATGACCCGAAATCCCACTCAGTCACATTATCCTGACATTGAGCCAACCAGTCCTTGCACTATCCTAATAATGCCGAGCGCCAGGCTAGGAAGGGACAAGTATCACTTTTCAAGTCATTGGTTTGACGCGACTGGGAATTGAACTTCCGGCCTTCCACACGGGAGGCCTGCCCTCTATGGATTGGGTAACTGCATCCAGTAGAGTTCAGATCTCATGACCTACCAAGAGAAGAGGTGGATGCTCAACTCATTTGGTCATCTCGCCTGCTATACCTCGGCGTCTTCCCACTTTGTTGGCAGGCAGTGGGCTACCGCTTACATGTATTTCTTTATTCAAACCGGGGAGCAGGACTTAGCTCAGGCGGTAGAGTGTCCATCTGTGAAGGTTTCAGCCATCAGATCGATCCTTCTCAGTGGATCCATTTGCAGTTTGGGCTATTTTCCATTCCAACCAGAGCTCCACAACTGGTTCATCAAAGGTTGTGGTATATGGTGTCCTGTCTATGGGAAAGTGTGTATAAAAGACCCCTTTCTGCTTATCGGAAAGAGTAGCCTCTGTGGTGGCAGCAGCTTTCCTCCAAAGAAATATGTCAGAATGACCATAAGTTTGATGTCCAATAGCTGATGATACAAAAATCAATGCGCTCGAGAGGCGTCGTTAAATAAAACAAGCTTGACTTTTTCTTTGTTCAAACTGAGTGTGCCCAGACGCGCAGTTAAAAGAGGAGCTGCCCTTTAGCGTTTTGAGTCTGTTTGGTCACGTGGCTAACCACATGACCGATAACTTGAAGTCTCCAGGGAGATGATGCGTTGGCGCAAAACTGCGAGTATTTGCGTCATAATCTAATCTAGGTCAATGACTTGTTTGTGGGTAATTTAAAGCTGCATACTCCTGCAGTAGTAGTCTGTCTGCATTGAGCTCTCAGACAAGGAGCCTCATAGACATATATGCCGTATTCGATTAACACGACCTGGGTGATTCGGGTCACTCGAGTTGCTAGAATTTCAAATCGAACAACACCAGTGGAGTCGACAAATACACATGCCGTGTGCAAAAAGTCCCGACCCCAGTAACCCACATCTTGGATGGGGGTGATTAGGAGTGATGACGTCACATTTGTGCTGGGACCTGTAGGATAACAGCTACCAGTACAAGTCCTACATGTTGTTTTAATGCTTTTAACAAATTATTAATAACCCAGATTACTGAAATGGAAATATAACTAAACTATGCAATCATAAAATACTTTAAATCCTATTTTGCTGTAGCTATATCGGTTATTACAACAACAAAAAGTTGGATTATGCCACCATTCTTTTCACCCGAGCGTGGAGAACTGTTTTCATTTATTCAACCCGAGTCTGTAGGATGTGCGCATGCATCAAAAAGTGGGTGACCTGAGTTGATTAATCGAACACGCCCATAGTTGTGAGTAGGGTGGTGACATCATGGAGCTTAGGTGGTGTAATGGTTAGCACACTGGCACAGGATGCAAGAGATGTCGGTTCGATTCCCGCTCTAGGCACAATATTTCCCATTGTTCCCCCCCCCACACAGCAGTCCGATGAAAGCTTAACATTTTGAACGCAAAACAATTACTTATATTTGATCCTACAAATCCGACTTAGATATTGGTGCAATTATTAAGCATTTATTGCCGTGTAGACGGGATACTAAGCCAATCTAACACAACCTGTTACTGCTGAAGCCTATGGTATCAGAATTTTGACGTGCTTGCCAAAGTTAATTTGGCATGTTTGCACTTCAAATATCTCCAAAGTTAGCCATTTAAAATATAAGTTACTTCCGGCTAATCAACCTAATCTATTTATCTCAGAAAATGCCAGAAACTTGAAACCATCGGACCATGCAACTTTATTTACGTTGTTTGGTTGTTGGAGTTTTACTTCCTGGCAACATCTACGGTCATATCAGGACGGGCCTCTTATTATAATTTTTTAAAATTTAAATCTTTGTTTTTTCCCTTTAAAAAATATAATTTTCTTTTCTTTTTTTATTTACGCATTGGTATTTTATTTAAAAACATAGCAGACACTGCAGCCATATCTCATACCATGCATGTTTGACCCATTGACCTTTATTGTTACACACATGCACACACTGGTTACTGCTGGTTGGTTGTTGGGTTTTTACATCCTGGCAACATCTAAGGTGATATCAGGATGGGTACCGACTTGTGACAGTGTGCAGTCTTGGTGACTTTATAGTGCTGCCCCACTGGGAGATCAGGCGGTATGACCTGATATCCCACTCAGTCACATTATCCAGACACTGAGCCAACCAGTCCTTGATCTATCATAATAATGCCGAGCGCCTGGCTACGAAGCGACAAGTATACATTTTAAAGTCAGAGGTTTTACTCGACTGGGGTTCAAACCCACAAACCCATGGGTTCAAACCCACAAACCCATGGGTTCAGATGCCCCGATCTCCCAAAACGGGAGACGGACGCTCAACTCATTCGGCCATCCTGTCTGGTACACTGGTTATGTGTGTAACTAACACATACATGCACACACCAGTAACAAGTGTCACGGTGTGTAGCATAGTGCCTAACACTTTCAGCATGTGTTGTCTATTTTCACTGCTAACAATAACAGACAGGATGGCCGAATGAGTTGAGCATCCATCTCCTGTTTTGGGAGATCGGGGGATCTGAACCCATGGGTTCATGGGTTTGAACCCTGGTCGAGTAAAACCTCTGACTTAAAAATGTATACTTGTCGCTTCCTAGCCAGGCGCTTGTCATTATTATGATAGATCAAGGACTGGTTGGCTCAGTTTCAGGATAATGTGACTGAGTGGGATATCAGGTCATAATACTGGTCATACAGCCTGATCTCATAGTGGGGCAGCACTATATAAAGTCACCATAAGTGCGCATTGTCACAAGTCGGTACCCGTGTTGATATATCCTTAGATGTTGCTAGGACGCAAACCAACAAAAACTAAATCACTGGTAAAACTTGTACCAGTTAATCTGGGCGCAAACCCTCTCACCACATACAGACCTTTGGGAGACCAGACGAGATGGCCGAATCAGTTAGAGCATCGATCTCCCATGTTGGTAGATCGTGGGGTCGTGGGGTTCGAACCCTGGTCCAGTCAAACCAATGATGTACAAATTTATACTTGTCACTCCCTAGCCAGGCGCTCTGCATTATTATGATAGATCAAGGACTGGTTGGCTCAGTGTCAAGATAATGTGACTGAGTGGGATATCAGGTCATGGAGCTGGTGGCCTGGTCTTCCAGTGGGGCAGCACTATAAAGTCGCCACGAGTGCGCACTGTCATAAGTCGGTACCCGTCCTGATATGACCTTAGATGTTGCTAGGATGTAAAACAACAACAAACAAACAGACCTTTGGGGACAGTGCTTTCCCTGTATTCCGCACAGGTCGCCACGGAGCAGTCTTTATCTTATTCCACTATTTCCCACAATGCACATGACATCATCCGATCATGTTATTAATGTGCACCCACATTATGCATTCATGAATAATAACACAATAATTATTTGAAAAAAACTAAATAAAACCCCACATGTATTGGGAGAGAGAAAAAAATACTAGTTTCATTGAAAACATCAGCAGCAGACGATATTTACTCTGAGCAGACGACATCCAGTCGTGAGGGTGGGGGTGGGGGGGGGGGGAGGTTGGCGCCATTTCTGGACGGTGAGGTCGGCCGCCCGGGTACCGGCCAGACCACTGACTCATCACCGGCGAATAAACTAAACTAAACCAGGGATATTTTCGCGGACAATAAATATTCGCGGTCATGCTATTCTCATTACATATGCGTTTCTGTATTTAATTGTCACAATATAAAAAAATGTCACAATATAAAACAAAATATTATACAAATATAAACAATAGTGAATGGCTCTTGCATTGGTGGATTTGTTACGTCGGTTCCACAATGAATATAATTTCATTATGTGCATGTCATTATGTATATGTATGCTGTATAAGCAGTCTTTGTCGCATCGCGACCGACAGCATGATGATGATGATAAGCCATTATCCGAGTATAATAAGCCGGAAAATTCATCTACTCCCCAGCCACTAAGTCATCGGCTGGTTACCTACTCATTAGGTCATCTACTACTACTAGTGCCTCATGACCTGAGCACATGGCGCCACCTGCTCGCCCATGCCTCAGCGGCCGTTGCTCTCACTCACTGTACCGCTGAAAAAATATATGTATGTATATATACATGTATATATATATATATGTGTATATATTTAATTCCATGCATATAATGAAATAGATATAATGAAATTATATTCAGTGTTGGTGCGATGTAATAGATCTAGCAATGCCGGAGTCATTTACTATATATCCGTCCTGCTGAGAGGGAGCGGTAGTGGTAGTGACCAGGCGCAGCTGGTATCATGCGGTCATGAGCTGCTCACAGGTGGCAGTGCAGTGGAGAATGAAGGAACTAACCTAGTCCTATGGTAGTAATAGCTTAGTGACATTAGGGTATAGAGTAAGTAAGGCAGAGAACTGCTAGGGGGTAGTGTCCTTGTTTATATTCCCATAATAGATTATAGAGCACATATATTAGAAAGATTCTTGGCGTTAAAGTTGCATAGTCCGATGGTGTTGAGTTTCTGTACATTTTCTGAGATAAATAGATTAACCTGACCGTTATAATCGACCTTACTTTAGCTTCAAGTCCCGTTTATTTTAAACAGTTATGTTTTGAGATATTTGAAGTACAAGCATGTCAAATTAGTTTTGGCAAACACGCCAAAACTCTGACACGATAGGCTTTAGCAGTAACAGAGTCAGTATGCCCTTTTATGTAGCAACACATGTTTAATAAGTGCACCAGTATCTAAGTTAGATATGTAGAATCACATCTAGATAATTGTTTTGGTTTTGAAAATTTGATGCTTCATCGGACTATGCAGCTTTAAGTGAGTAGGACATGGAGCAGGCGAGCGGTGGCGCCACCATCGGAGTTGAAGCCTGAGCAGTAGATGAGTAGTCCGAGGCTCAACCACCCAATTACTGGTGGGTGGGTGTTAGGAGAGTATATAATTCTGGGTTATTATACTTGTATTTACACCTCTATATATAAAACATCGCTAAATCGACCGAGCATTAGACCGACTTTAAGTGGTCCATTTAGGGAGGTGGTGGGTTTAGAGAGATTAAATATCCTTACAATTGTATTGTTGGGACCCTAATAAAGCGATCAATATAGGGGAGTGGTCGATCTGTGGAGCGGTCAGTATAGAGAGGTTTTACTGTATATCTATATATCGCAAAAAATATCTTTAATTTCTTTTTCTTCTAGTAATCGAGTTGTGTCACACGGATTGCGTGCATATTTATGCCTCAGTCACAAATACGTTACGGTGTGCTTATGGCGTGCTTGCGGCGACAATAAGTCATCGCATCGGCCAGACCGGGTTACGGTTACCATGCAGTTTTTTTGCTCGCCACAAGGGTTGCATTTTTTTAAAGTTGGAGTTATCTTAACTTCGAAAAATCGCAACGCCACAGGCGGCAATCCTGGCTATCCAGACTCCACAACACTGTACGATCACCTTTGTTGACATAAATAAAAAGGGTGTAAAATGAATATCAATATGGTACAAATTTCATGTTTGCGTTATCAATATTAAGAAAGTTATGCCTTTTTTTGTATATTAAATACGTGTACGATTTGTGAAGAGATAAACCACAGACCATAACGCCATAACATTTGCAGAAACCGCAAGACACACCGCAGACCGCAGCACCGTACGGCGACCACATCATTTGTGACCTAAGCATTACCAAGCCAGGCCGGTTCGATATGATAAAGAGGCATTTCCCTTCGTCTATTTAATAGTATTTTATTGTCCTTATTACTCTGTGGTTCTGTTTTTTTGCTTCTGTCTGTGGGGAGTGCGGAATTACTAGCCCGACACTCGCCGCCTCTGCCTTCAATCTGAACCGATTAACCCATTTCTCTTTTACTTATTTTGCGTGGGAAATTAACTTACTAGAAACTGACAAGTCATAATAGTTGACACACAACCACATCTCTCAGAATGGCCGAAACTAATTCAAAGAGAAACACTTTTTTTTTTTACTCAAATTTATTTTATTAATCGAATAATGTCTCTTGTCAGCGCCAGATCACTGGTCTTCTGGTCGTACAGTACAATTCCTTGATACATAAATGAAAGTACTATAATTTTGTATAACTGCATGCAAATCCTGTTTGATACTGTAGTAGTCTGCACTGACCTCTCAGGCAAGGAGCTGCATAGACAGGTAGGCCTGGGTAATATGGTGATATCAGGGAGCCTAGATGGTGTAATGGTTAGCACTCTGGCCCGGAATGCAAAGAGATGTGGGTTTGAGTCCTGCTCTAGGCGCAATATTTCCCATTTTCATCACCCCCATTACACTGGTTGCTGTGACCATGATCCTATACACGCTATGCATTGTATGGTTGTTGAACCTGCCCTGTGTATGTCTATGTAAGTGCATTGCCTGTATGTATGTAATTGTAAGCATTAAAAGACTTACAATTCCAGGGGGACAAGTGTAGTGGTCTGCACTGACCTCTCAGGCAAGTAACCACATAGACAGGTAGGCTTGGGTAATATGGTGATATCAGGGAGCCTAGGTGGTGTAATGGTTAGCACCCTGGCCCGGAGTGCAAAGAGATGTGGGTTCGAGTCCCGCTCTAGGTGCAATATTTCCCATTTTCATCACCCCCATGACACTGGTTGCCGTGACCATGATCCTATACATGCTACATGCTGTATGGTTGTTGAACCTACCCTGTGTATATGAGTCAGCCTCACGAAAACGGGCCAATCGGTGGTCAAGTGAAGATGTTGGCGTTGCAATTCTTAAAAGTGTAGTGCATTTCTTTGTTTCTTATTAAATTATCCTACAAACAAATAAGGTTGTTTTATTTTCTTGACCTTTACATTCAGGATAAATTTAAAGACTTTCCAACACCTCTGTCAATGCTAAACTATAATTATACCGATCGATGCTGACATCCAATGATTGACGTCGACAACTTTAACAGATGTCGGCGTCGCAATTCTTAAAAGTGTAGTGCATTTCTTTGTTTTATATTAAATTATCCGAGAAACAAATAAGGTTGTTGTATTTTCTCAACCTTTACATTTAGGATAAATTTAAGGACTTTTCAACATGTCTGTCAATGCTAAATTATAATTATACCGATCGATGCCGACATCCATGCTCGACGCCGACAACTTTCCCCAATTGGCCTCTTTTCGTGATCCTGACCCATATATATATGTGAGTGCATTGCCTGTATGTATGTAATTGTAAGCATTAAAAGACTTACAATTCCAGGGGACGATACGGAGGTAACCAGTCCTTTCTCTATCGATCCTAGTAATGCCAAGATCCGGGCTAGTTATCAAGAAGTATTAATTCTGTTAGTCACTGATTTGACTCGACGGGAAATCAAACTCCCAACCTTCCACACGGGAAGCCTGCGCTCTAGCGATTTGACCAGCGCATCCGGTAACGCTGTGTGTGTATCCATAGACTGTTCCCCCATGGCGTGTCCCCTTGTACAGCGTTCAGTTATTGACCTTGTTATGCACCACACAGTCAATAAACATGTTTATTCTCTATGTTCCCGATCAGTAAGTCACACATGTGCCGTGCACAAGGCCATTTGGTCCCTGGGTCCAACCAATGGGAACGGCCACTAAGCAAAACACAGGTTCATCTTCTATGTGGCACGTCACAAGGTCACAAGGTCACAAGGTCACAAGGTCACAAGCAAACATGGAACAAGGGAATACGCCACAACAGAACAACAGTCTATGGATACACGGCGTAAACGCCATCGAGTGCACATTTGCGGAAGTTTTTGCTGCAATTAGTGAATTTGCCGCCACAAGCTGCCGCTGTGTGGCGCGCACGGAGCCGCTCCCTGAGTGTTGTTTTTATCGACACTTGACCGTGGGGGTTGTGTGATGCGGGCGGGCCGAGGCTTGGCCTGATTCTGTCCAGCTAACCTTTCCAAAGCTCAGCCTGCTGATGCCCCACCCGCGTTTCACTAGTAATATAAGAGCTGGTTGGTTTGGTGGAGTTTTGCGACCTGGCAACATCGATGGTCATATCAGTTATCAGGACGGATACCGACTCGTGAGGGTGTACAATGTGGTGTTCTCTGTGGGGGAGTGGTTAGAGTGTTTGACGTTTTACTAGGTCGGACTCCTAATCTGAAGGTCAGGGGTTCAATTCCCCGTGCCCCCCCCCCCCCACTTCTGCCAATTTGGATTTCCACCGCTGTGTATAACTTACAGCATTATCACAGGCCAGTTGCTCTCATACCATGTCTCTGTGGTGTGGGAGGTTAAAAATCCCTTAGGTCGGTAAAAGTGTAGGCTCGGGCTTTCTATCGACAAACTGTCTAATGGTGAAAACAAGTCTATTCAGACTTATCCATGATAGGCAGTATAAATCTTCAAGAAAGAAAAGAAAAAAAAAAAGTAATATAACAGTTGGTTAGTTGTTGGAGTTTTATGATCTGGCAACATCAATGGTCATATCACTTATCAGGATGGGTACCGACTTGTGAGAGTGTACACTTTATAGTGCTGCCACACTGGGAGACCAGGCCGCCAGCACAGTGACTTGATATCCCACTCAGTGACATTATCCTGACACTGAGACAACAGGTCATTGCCCTATCCTAATAATGCCGAGCGCCTGGCTAGGAAGTGACAAGTATCACTTTTTAAGTCATTGGTTGGACACCAGGGTTCAAATCCATAGGTTTGAATCCCACGACCTACCAAAGTAGGAGACGGACACTCAATCATTCCTCCATTCCTTATCAAACCAATGACTTACATACACAATTGATACTTGACACTTACTAGCCTGGCGATCGGCATTATTAAGATAGGGCAAGGAGTGGTTAGCTCAGTGTCCGGATAATGTGACTGAGAGGGATATCAGGTCATGGTGCTGGTGGCCTGCTCTCCCAGTGGGGCATCACTATAAAGTCACCATGAGTGCGCACTGTTACAAGTGGGTACATGTCCTGATATGACCTTAATTGTTTCCAGGATGTAAAGCTCCAACAACCAACCCTGAAGTATTTAATGATCCCCAACTTATGTTCTACAAATACAGTACACAGCCAGTTTGTGGGTTTAATAGTGTCGTGGGGGTGATGAAAACATCTCCCACATCTCTTTGCATTCTGGGCCAGTGTGCTAACCATTACACCACCTAGACTCCCTGATATCAACACACTACCCACGCCTACCTGTCTATGCAACTCCTTGCCTGAGAGGTCAGTGCAGACCACTACACTCGTCCCCCTGGAATTGTAAGTCTTTTAATGCTTACAATTACATACATACAGGCAATGCAACACACTTACATACACAGGGTAGGTTCAACACCTATACAGTGCGTAGCTTGTACAGGATCATGGTCACGGCAACCAGTGTCGTGGGGGTGATGAAAATGGGAAATATTGTGACTCAAACCCACATCTCTTTGCATTCCGGGCCAGTGTGCTAACCATTACACCACCTAGGCTCCCTGATATCAACACACTACCCATGCCTACCTGTCTATGCGGCTCCTTGCCTGAGAGGTCAGTGCAGACCACTACACTCGTCCCCCTGGAATTGTAAGTCTTTTAATGCTTGCAATTACATACATGCAGGCAATGCAACGCACTTACATACACAGGGTAGGTTCAACACCTATACAGTGCATAGCATGTACAGGATCCTGGTCACGGCACCAGTGTCATGGGGGTGATGAAAATGGGAAATATTGTGTCTCAAACCCACATCTCTTTGCATTCCCGGCCAGTGTGCTAACCATTACACCACCTAGGCTCCCTGGTATCAACACACTACCCACACCTACCTGTCTATGCGGCTCCTTGCCTGAGACAGAGGTCAGTGAGGACCACTACAATAGATAACGAATATCCGAACAGAAACACTAGGTCGTTGTTTTTAAAAGCTAGCTCTCTGAATGGCATAGATCTACATCGAATTGCGGCCAATTTTTCTTTTTCTTGAAGATGTATACTGCCTATCTGGGATAAGTCTGAATATTCTTGTTGTCACCATTATACAGTTGGTCAATAGAAAGCCCGAGCCTACACCCAAGGGATTTTTAATGTCCCACACCACATAGACATGGCATGAGAGAAACTGGCCTTTGATGACGCTGTAAGTTATACACAACGGTGGAAATCCAAATTGGCAGAGGTTTTTTTTTTCCTTGAAGATTTATACTGCCTATTATGGATAAGTGTGAATAGACTTGTTTTCACCATTATACAGTTTGTCGATAGAAAGCCCGAGCCTACACTTTTACCAACCTAAGGGATTTTTAACCTCCCACACCGCATAGATATGGTGTGAGAGCAACTTGCCTTTGACGACGCTGTAAGTTATACACAGCGGTGGAAATCCAAATTGGCAGAGATAGGAGCACAGGCAATCGAACCACTGACCTTCAGATTAGGAGTCCGACCTAAAAAATAGTCAGACACTCTAACCACTCCGCCACAAAGAAGGTGATGGTATGGCATGATATAGCACAACATTTTTATGTTTATTTCACGTATATCGATTTAGGTACAATTACGGAGTATGGGATGTTTTAAAAGGGTAATATTTATGTCTTTTCTTTGTCCATTTCTGTTGAAGTGTTGCAGAACTGACCCATATTCACGTGTTCAGTGACGCGTGACGTGGCGTGTTTGTCGTCACAAGTGGACCGTGATCGAACACCTGCCTCACTTCCATGGCACCTCCCCAATTTCCCCTCATTATCGCTCACCCGCCCACCCCCATTATCGCCCGCTCCTTCCTCTACCCCCCATTATCGCCCACTCTCCCCCCCCCCCCACACACACACCCTCACCACACATACTCAGCCCACACCGCTACAGGTCCGGGTGGTCGCTGAATTTAGGGGGAGGGTGGGGTGTTCAATATGTAATGTCAATATCAGGGAGAATTAATATTCAGGTCGCGAGGGAGAACAGGTCCATAAAATCTTCTTTTTTTTTTAAAGAAAAAAAAAGTAAAGCAAGAAGTGAATCGTTTGGGTTTTAATTGACTGTCAATAATTCCTACGCTCTAATGTACTCAATATGCATGCATCGACCTTAAAGTCTGACGACAATGGTGAGTTCATGCAGAAAGGGTTGAGGTCACGAAAGTTGGGAGGCGCCCCCTAGCGCAATTTGTGAAAATTAACCCCGAAATGTCATCGTCGATCGTGACTGGAATTGTTAGTGCGGATCAATCCTGGTTAATCATTTGGACTATGAGAGATATATATATAATCTTTAAATACGTATAGGTATTTATAACTATATATATTATATATACATTATAATATATAATATACACCTATCTTCCATATACACAGGTAAACAGCTGCGTATAGTTTTATTCAAATAATTTTGCATTCTATCACCTTAATATCTCAAGCTAGACTTCTGTATATCACATGCAACTACATATATATATATATATATATATATATATATATATATATATAGTGATAAACCTTTTATCATGTGTAATAAGCTCTGTAGTGGTCCAGTGTCCTAACCATTACACCACCTAGGCTCCCTGATATCACCACACTACCCACGCCTACCTATCTATGTGGTTACTTGCCTGAGAGGTCAGTGCAGACCACTACACTCGTCCCCCTAGAATTGTATCTCTTTTATTGCTTACAATTGCATACATACAGGCAATGCACTAGCACATACATACACAGGGTATGTTCAACAACCATACAGCATGTAGCTTGTACAGTATCATGGTCACGGCAACCAGTGTCATGGGGGAGGGCGATGAAAATGGGAAATATTGCGCCTAGAGTGGGACTCGAACCCACATCTCTTTGCATTCCAGGCCAGTGTGCTAACCATTACACCACCTAGACTCTCTGATAAAACCACACTACCCATGCCTACCTGTCTATGTGGTTACTTGCCTGAGAGGTCATTGCAGACTACTACATACATATACATTTATGCGGTGGTGAATCATGCCAGTGACTGTCTAGAGAATCAAAGAGGTGCATTAGAAGATACCACAGCGCGTCGGTTACACCAAAGACCCTATAACACTAAGACGACTCAGTCCCTATCTCTCCCATGTAAATTCTGCAGTGCCATCTTGTGGTGGGTTTGATCGGCCAGCTGCTGGCTGGTTTCACATGTAAAAACATAGGCCTACAAGCCGAGAGGGTGAGTTTAAAATATAAAAAAGAGAGTTTGCCTGTCAATTGGATTTGGCCGAATTTGCGCCTACTGCCTGGTTCCCACATCCCTCTGCCCCACCTTCCCTCATTCCCCCGCCCTCCCCTGCTCTCTCCCCCTCCCTCCCGGCCTCCGCTTCCTCTGACGCTCCCTCGTCCGGGCTTCACCGCCCTTCCCCACCCTCCCGTTCCATCCCCCTCCCCTCCCCCTCCATCCCACCCTTCCCCGGCCTCACCGCCCATCCCCTCCCCTTTCCCCTCCCATCCCCCCCTTTCCCTCTCCCTGTCTCCCTCCTCATCCACCTTACCCAGCGCTCTCACACCACACCTCCCTCCCCTCCCTCTTCCTCCTCCCAACCCTTCACCCTTCCTCTCTGCCTACCCCCCTTCCTCCCCCACACCCCTCCCTCCCCTCCTCACCCACCTCCCTCTCCCTTCCCCTCTCTCTCCGCTTCCTCTTCTCCCTCCCCCACACTCCCTCTTCCTCCCCCACACTCCCTCTTCCTCCCTCCCCCTCCCCCTCCTCACCCACCTCAGTAAGTGGGGGTTGGGGGTTGGGGAGAGAGGTCCCCACTGGTTGCATCTTGCTAATCCTATAGACCCCTTTCAATGTTTATAAACATTGTGTTTGCGCGAGCAGCTTGACTGCAGAACGAAGGCACACTGCCATTGAGTTTGCCGAAACGTGAGGTGCAAAACGTCAATTTTATTCAAAATTAATAGAAATACAGAACCCTAACTGTATACATTTAATATAATCTGTTTGTAGAATCCGTTTTCTATATGTGTTCCAAGCAGTTTGTTTCTAGTTGGTGTGGTTTAAGAGATATTTCACTTTTTCTGTTTGAAGATTACTCACGGCCATTGACAATGTATTGAGTTTGCCGGTATGCGCAGTGCAGAATGTCAATTGTATTCAAAATAAATAGAAATGCAGAACGCTAACCTTATAAATTTAATATAATCTGTTCGTTGAATATGTTTTCTGTTTGTGTTCCAAGCGGTTTGTTTCTAGATGGTGTGGCTTTAGAGATATTTCACTTGTTCTCTATGAAGATTGCTCATAACCATTGAGTTTGCAGTGTGACAGTGTGTTGTCCTGCAGCCAAGCAGCGCACGCACTGACCTAAATACCTATGCTGATGTCATATGAAATTGGTCTATAGAACTCCCACCACCACCGCTACCCCCACCCTGCCCCTCCACCTCCCCACCCCACCACCCCTGCCACCATACGCACATTCTGTGTGGTGGTGGTTGACGGTGTGTGTGGTTGAGGTGTAGGTGGGTATGGTGGGGTGTAGGTGTAGGCGTGTGTGGTGGGTGTGTAGGGTGTGTGTTGTGGAGGTGTAGGTGGTTTGTGGTGGAGTTGTAGGGGTCTTGCAGTTGCAGAGTGGCACCTCACAATCTTAAGCATCCCTAAACCCCCACCACACACCTACACCCTCACCACACCCCTAAACCTCCACCATACACACCTAAACCCCCCCACCACACGCCTATACCCCACCACATCCCTAAACCACCACCACATCCCCCACCGCACACCTGTACACTCCCACAACACACACACCACACCTACCCCATCGCCATACACCTACACCCTCACCACACACACCTATACCTTAACCACACACACCTACACCTCCACGACGCACACACCACACCTACACCACTGCCACACACCTACACCCTCACCACACACAACAACACCCCCATCAAACACACCACACACACACACCCAGCACAGACCTACACCACCAACACAAACATACCTACACCCCCAGCACATTCCTAAATCCCCACCACATCCCTAAATCCCCACCACACACCTACCAAGCGACAGCAGGGTTTCTTCTGACACTCCAATGTTATCAAAATGATCAAACCCACCACCTTGAAGAATTACTGGGTTTTCTTGGCCGTCTTCCAGTTACTCCTCTTATACTCATTGACCAGACGGGATGGCCTGAGTCCGTCTCCCGGGGTGGTTTGTGGTGTGTTGGTGGCCTGTCACAAGTCGGTACCCGTCCTGTTGTTGTGTTGTGGTACTTATACTCATTACTATCCTGGCAACTGTCTGCCAGTCTCCCCCCACTAAATACCAAAACACCACCATAAGAAAGAAAGGAGACAACTCACGCAAGATTGACAGTGATAAGGTTGAGCTTTATTGCTACAACTCTTGTTCACCTACTAGTGACCTGCCACCCTGACTCACTTACAACCTGCTGCACAGACCCACATAGCTTCTGCTTGTTCAGTCAAAATCAGTGCCGACAGCCCATTGAACCTAAGTCCTATGGGTGTTACACACAGCTCAAAGGTGAACTGTTTCCTTTGGTATCTCTAGAGTGAGTGTCTGCCTGTCCAGCAAGTGCAATGAGTTCAAGGGTGACTGGGCTCACACAGCCAGCCAATCAGATACCTGGGTGGCACCCAAGAGGGGGCACCTGTCACTCAACCCCAGGGCAGGTGGTGTCCATAATGTATGCAGAATGGCTGGGTGTGCTTACCTAGCGGTCCCATGGTAACAAGTAGTTGCCATACAGTTACATTAAACAATAATACATGTCCCGCAATACCGGTCACTGTGCATCATAGCATTTACACATAGTTATTTCCATGTCACACAGCGAGTGGGCACACATTGCATCACTATTACATAGCAATGGTCCCCAACTCCGTCGCTCGAGATATTGATATGATTCCAAGCTCGGCTATCACAACCGAAAGACCGTATATTTGTACAACCTGGTGCGCTGGCTGTTCTCTTGATTACACAGTACAGGCTGGGTGAGCAGTCTTAGTGTTATTATAGGGTCTTTGGTTATACACTGTCTGAAGGTGCCTAGTAGTACAGAGCAAAGGGACAGGGTACCAGGCTAAACACCCATAAACACCAGCATGAGTCACATGTGATCAAAGTGGTCACTGCAGGGGACCAGTGGAACTGCAATGAAGGTGATCAGATTGATTTGGCAGTGGTTGTTTGGTTGGTTCTTATATTCTTGGAGTTTTACATCCTGGCAACATCAAAGGTCATGTCAGGAGGGGTACCGACTTGTGCCCGTGCACACTCATGGCGACTTTTTAGTGCTGCCTTTTGACGTCCAATAGCCGATGATACAACAATGAAAGTGCTCTAGAGGCGCCGTTAAATAAAACAGTTTACTTTTTATAGGGTTGCCCCACTGGGTAATCAGGCCACGAGTACCATGACCTGATATCCCACTCAGTCACATTATCCGGACACTGAGCTAACCAGTCCTTGCCCTATCCTATTAATGCCGAGCACCTGGCTAGGAAGCGACAAGAATAGATTTGATAAGTCATCGATTTGACTCAACCAAAGGTCGAACCCATGGGTTCGAATCCCACGATCTACGAAGCTGGAATGAAACTGCTTAGATTGGTTTGGCAGTGTGTGGATTACAGATTTGATATATTTCGAGATATTAATTTTCTCTGGATATTGTTGGATTGTGGATATCTTTTCTTCTGGGTGTTATGTGTTGCTTTCCGCTCTGAACACAAACACAGAAATATAAATTTGTGTTCTATCTTATTTGCTTCAACTTGTAACATGTCTTCCTGTAACAATGTGTCTTAGTAGACCCCCCACCCCATCTTTTATCACGTGACCAGCCTTGGAATGATATTAACTTTTAATTGCGTTGATTGATTTCACTCGTGTACATTTCAATTTCCTTTATATTTTCACTCATGTACATTTCTCAGCTTGGGCTATTTTCCGTTCCAACCAGTCGTCCACAATTGGTTCATCAGAGGCTGTGGTATGTGCGGTCCTGTCTGTGGGAAAGTGCATATAAAATAGCCCTTACTGGTTATCAGAAAAAGCAGCCTAAGTGGCGGCAGTGGGTTTCCTCCAAAGAAATATGTCAGAATGACCATGTTTGACGTCCAATAGCTGATGATAAAATGCAATACGCTCTAGAGGCATCGTTAAATAAAACAAACTTTACTGAGCTGCTGACACTCAAACACAAGGATTGCAGACATAGTCCATAGAAAAGAGTAGCCTACATGGTGGGACCTGGTTTCCTCTAAAGAAACATGTCAGAATGATCATATGTTTGACATCCAATAGCCGATGCTAAAACTTAATGTGCTCTAGAGGCGTCGTTAAATAAAACAAACTTTGTTCATGTACATTTCCATTTCCTTGATATTTTCACTCATGTACATTTCCTTTATATTTTCACTCATGTACATTTTTTCTTTATATTTTCACTCATGTACATTTCCATTTCCTTTATATTTTCACTCATGTACATTTCCATTTCCTTTATATTTTCACTCATGTACATTTCCATTTCCTTTATATTTTCACTCATGTACATTTCCATCTCCTTTATATTTTCACTCATGTACATTTCCATCTCCTTTATATTTTCACTCATGTACATTTCCATTTCCTTTATATTTTCACTCATGTACATTTCCATTTCCTTTATATTTTCACCCATGTACATTTCCTTTATATTTTCACTCATGTACATTTCCTTTATATTTTCACTCATGTACATTTCCATTTCCTTTATATTTTCACTAATTTATATTTCCATTTCCTTTATATTTTCACTCATGTACATTTCCATCTCCTTTATATTTTCACTCATGTACATTTCCATCTCCTTTATATTTTCACTCATGTACATTTCCATTTCCTTTATATTTTCACTCATGTACATTTCCATTTCCTTTATATTTTCACTCATGTACATTTCCATTTCCTTTATATTTTCACTCATGTACATTTCGATTTCCTTGATATTTTCACCATTTCCTTTATTTTTTCACTCATGTACATTTCCATTTCCTTTATATTTTCACTCGTGTACATTTCCATTTCCTTTATATTTTCACTCGTGTACATTTCCTTTATATTTTCACTGATGTACATTTCCATTTCCTTTATATTTTGCAGGTAAGTTTCACTGAGTACACGTGTGGAAGTCAAACCAGCTGACTGTGGGGTAAGATCTTCACCCATCCAATGTTATGTTAGGGACCCCCCTCAATGACTACATAAAGCGATTAAATTTTGCGCTGCGGAGACTGTACAATCCCCCTCCCATCCCCCACCCACACACACCTCTCATCCTACACCCACCCTAGCCATCTCTAGCGATATGCATTGGAGAAAGGGGGTGCTGGGACTACTGTGCGACAGAAAACCCGCACCATACATGTACACACATTCGTGATGTCGGTTAACAGTGATCTCAGTTTGTGGCGAAATGGCCCACAGTTGTTTTTTGTTTTTAAATTTTTTTTTGGTGCATTAGTTGTTTAAGCAAGGGAAATTTCAGTCGCAGACGACTGGTCTTCCTCATTCCACTGCTCCTTGCCCTATCCTAATAATGCCGAGCGTCTGGCTAAGGAAGCGACAAGTATAAATTTTTAAGTCATCGGTTTGACTCGACCAGGATTCGATCCCACGATCCCCCGATCTACCAACACGGGAGACGGACGCTCTAACTCATTCGGCCATCCCATCTGGTTAAGGCTCTCATTACAATTTCCCAGGTGGATCAACACAAGATTCGTTCGTATTCGGGTAGTTAACGCACATTGTGAGTACATCTTATTATAAAAGGTGGTGATGCAGGTTATGATATCTTAATATCTGGCTCGACCAGCTTTGCCTGAACTCTTTATATACTTATCGCAGAAAATGACAGAAACTCAAAACCATGGGACTATGCACCTTTAAGGTAGCCTCACATCCTGGTGCTTACGTCACGTGACCAGCAGCTGCGCAGTGAGTGACTCACCTAACGAGGGCAGCGATTGGTCGAGCCACTTTCAGTCTGAGAGCGTCTCATATTCCTGAATAAAAGATTGGAACAAAATTAGAATTCCAATGTTGTTAAGTGATGTTTTTTAAAAAGCATTTGAAGATTTCAGGCGCAAAAACCCGTAAGAGCCAAACCAAAATGTTGATTAAAATAAAAGATTTTTTCCAAGGGAATGGTGCCGGTGGTCTGGTCTCCAAGTGGGACAGCACTATTAAGTCACCATGAGTGCGCACTGTCAAAGTCGGTACCCGTTCTTGTCTGTTTTGAGTTCGTTTTGTCCGTTGGCTGTCCATTTCATGTCCGTTTCATATCCGTTCGTCCGGCAGCCTTCGCAACATTTTGACACATTTTAATACATTTTGATACTTATCACCAC